>VXBC01010197.1:414491-430541 GCA_013399945.1 Ploceus nigricollis
CTAGGGAATAAAAGACCAAGTGCAACCTGTGAATAAAATATTTAGGTTTGTGAAGCTCTAGTTTGTCAAAAGCAAGTTAGAGGGAGTTATCTGCTACCGCATGAAATTAGACTACATTCAAAAAATATTCTTTTTGTTTCATTATCAGAAGAAGCATAGAATCATAGAATAATTAAGGTTGGAAGTGCAACATTCCATGAGCACTGTTCCCAATAATGTTAATAATAAATATCTAATTTATTTGAGTGTGATATAAGCTCTTTTAAAATAACATGCTGCAAAATCTTACACTTGCTTAAAGAGTCACTAAATCTGCATATGATTTACTGCAAAAACTGTCCCTTCCTAGAAATGAGCTTTTAAATCAAATCATATGCTTTCATATAACAAAACTGAAGAAATGGAGCAGACAAAAAAAAAATAAGACCCCTTAATATATTTGTCTTAGTACTGAAAGAACAGCATCTGTACCCTTTTCAATAATGTTGCATTATTCATTTTAATGCACCAAATGCAACAGACACCACTGAAAACTTCCTGGCTTCTGATTGAGAACTGTGTGGTCTCAGAAAGTTTTCAGTCTCAAAACACAATTGCCAAGGACATACCTGGTTTATTTAATGAACAGGAAACAGTGCAGTTGGCTAGTACTGATTGACCTTGCCTGCAAGTATTGCAACCCTGAAAGCCTGCAAGGTAAAAGTAATGGACAATGCAATGAAGTGATGCACAGCTGGGCAGATGATGCTGCCTGATTTGGTAGTGCGGTATTTTTTTTGGACAGGTTTATGAAGTGTTTTTGTATCTTCCAGCAGGACTTGAACCTGCCACTGCTGCTGCAGGTTAGCAGGGACACCTAGTGGCTTTGGTAAAAGGAACTGGAATTACTTCCAGTACTCCCTCTTACCGATNTTTCTTCAGAATTTCCACATAAACTGACTGTGAAAATATTTTGCTAGTGAAAATGGGAAGGTTTTTCTAGTAATGAATTGCAGTGTAAAAGTAAGAATCATCACTAGTGAGGAAAAATGAGCAGATTATCCTCTGAGGCCTGGTATCAAACACCTGAAACTTTAAAACCAAATGACCCCATAAAAGTGGGACCAAAGAAAACCCCACAAAAAATTTACCATTGAAGTATTCTCAGTAAAAAAAAATCTCAACAAAATAATTTGCACTGTAAATGGCATATGTATATTTCCAAATGCTCTGTAATAATATTTTCAGCAAACTACTGAATAGTTTTTTTGGTTTTGTTTTTTTTTGGTAAGGTGGGCACTAGCATTCTGCCAATTATACTGCAAAGTTTTTTTGCAGCTTCATCTTTCTGGCAGAACTATTCCTATTAGAGTGTAACATAATTGTTTTATTCTTTATTATTTTATTCTAAAATAAACCGTGTCTTTTTAGGAAAAGATAGTGATGCATCCCAGAGGGAAGCACTGCAGCTTGTAGAAATCCCAGCTCATATAAGTAGGATACAGTCAGATTGTAATTTCAGTGAGGTACCATCATGCTCAGGCATTTTGGGCATCAGAAAAATTACAGAAGATTTTAGGAAAAGAGAGTGTTTGGGGTTTTTCCTGTTTGAGGGGGGCAAGAGGAAGGACAGGCTTTTAGTGAGTTTTTCCTTCTTTCCTAGAGAAGTAAAGAGTCCTTTCCTAGGGAATAAAAGACCAAGTGCAACCTGTGAATAAAATATTTAGGTTTGTGAAGCTCTAGTTTGTCAAAAGCAAGTTAGAGGGAGTTATCTGCTACCGCATGAAATTAGACTACATTCAAAAAATATTCTTTTTGTTTCATTATCAGAAGAAGCATAGAATCATAGAATAATTAAGGTTGGAAGTGCAACATTCCATGAGCACTGTTCCCAATAATGTTAATAATAAATATCTAATTTATTTGAGTGTGATATAAGCTCTTTTAAAATAACATGCTGCAAAATCTTACACTTGCTTAAAGAGTCACTAAATCTNTCTGACTGTATATCATTCCCATTTGCTTCCAGTACTCCCTCTTACCGATACACTGTCAAGGTTTTTCAGAATAGGCTCTCAGTGCAAGTTAACCCACTTACCCAGTTTTGAGACTCTGTGAATTTGATGTATATTTCAAAATAGCTTGACAGTTTCTGGAGCAATTATATAAGCTTCAGTTATTTGTGTTACAGGCTTTGTTATAAAGGCTTCTTATTTATTCAGAAACAAAAAAATTTGCTGTTTATATTAGTTCCAATATTTTTCACAATTAGAGGGCTTTTCAAAGAATGAAAAGGAAGAATAAAAGCTAACTTTTCTTTCCCAAGATATTGGGAAAGTTTCACAGATCCTATTGAGTCATCCTTTTGAGATATAGTAAAGGTGGATTTTACAAGTCAGATGCTGCTGTGTATGTACAATAGATGTGCCAAGCTGGACTTGGTCCTTACATCATCAGGTTTTTTTACAGTGTTGTAAGTGCTAAAAGCCAATCAGTCAGATAGAGTTTGAGCATGCCTGAAATGTCACCTAGAATATCTAGGTTTGTTTTGTCCAGTGGTATCATGATTTATTTCCATAACTAAAAAAACTTTTGCACTTCTAAAACAGTTAATAATACAGAGAGTCATTAAAAGAGAGAGTCGTTAAAAGGAAGGAAGAACTCTTGCTCAAAAACTCTTTACTCAGTTAAGAAGACAGATTTGGGAAAGCTGCTCCATACAGTAGAAGTTCTCAACCAGAAGGTCCTCCCACCAGCCCCACCAGATTGTGTGAAGAGATGCAGAGGACATGCTTGCTAGCCAGGCATTGGGAAGTGGATCAGAGACTGATATGCCTAATCTACTCTGCATCAAACTTCCCCGTGCTTTTTTAAGGATGCACTGCCATTCCAAGCCATTAACCAAACTGATGTTTGGAACTGATCAGAAGGATTTCTGGCCTGAATTCAGAATGCCATTCCTCTCTCTTCTGTGTCTTTTTTTCCTTCATCCTACCCCATGTGAAGTCAGTGATTCATTTGCTTTAGTCTCCTCCATATGGCAGAATGTAGTAGAAAAGAAGAATAAATGCTCAAACAGAACATACCCTTTCAGTCCCAGAGGAGACAGAGGGAAACAAACAGCATTTACTCCTCATTTTCTTCACTTTATATTTGTGAATAAGTTGGAAGGTTTGGGCTGTTTCTTTTCCCTTACAGAGAGAATTTCTTGTCACTGAGTCCTGACGGGACACTTAATTGTGCACTAAGCAGATAGGAACACTCTGCAACTACCTAAAATCATATTCTGTTCAGCTGGTAGTTCAGAAATCAGTAAAGTGTTGATCAAACTCCAAGTTCCACTCTCTAAACATCTGCTTGATGCTAACTGCATCTCATATATGTTTGTTTGTGAGATTTTTCCAGACTCAGTATCAGTAATTGGATATAGTGACCATGCAGAAAATAAGTTAAATTAGCTAGAATGAATATTTCTTAAAGGAAAACTTATCCATGTGTATCAGTCAGTTCAAGCAAAGTCAGATGTCACATTGTTATAAAAGAAAGAGCCACCCATTTTTGCTGATGGCAAATATATACCAATCAACAGCAATAATGAAAATTTATCAGCATAATTCCTTTTCACAAAAACAGCTAGGCAAACATTGATCAACTGTCTTAACTGAGTCAGGCATTAAGTTTCCTGATTGTGAAAAAAACTGGCAGCCAAGTGATGCATTTATAAAATGCATACATGTTGAAAAGGAAATACATGTATGTATAGATGCTGGTATGGAAGAATCAACTACGCTCACTGATCTTTAGATAGATATAATGCATTTTATTCAGTAATGATAAGTTTTAATACAAGAATTTGAGTCAAAGCTTAGCACAGAAGAAACATCTGTTGCCAGTACTCATTTTTATATGATGTTCTCATGGGTCTGTCTCAGATGCCATAGTAGTCATCTAAAATTTTCATTTCATTAAGGATGAAAGTGACCTTCCCACTCTGGCTGATTTTGGATAGGACATCTTTGAAATAGAAGGAGTCCCAGAATCTTGTAGTTTTCACGAGTTTATTCTGCATTTCAGAGGTGGTGAATAGTGAGAATCGACAAAGAGTCTGTTGAAAAATCTCAGCTGTCAATATGTTACCTTTTCAGACACAAAACTGAACTTCAATTGATAATGCATCTTTATGTGTAGACTCTTCCAAGCCT
Source organism: Ploceus nigricollis (assembly GCA_013399945.1). Classification (NCBI taxonomy): domain Eukaryota; kingdom Metazoa; phylum Chordata; class Aves; order Passeriformes; family Ploceidae; genus Ploceus; species Ploceus nigricollis. Next base: position 418,673 of record VXBC01010197.1, read on the forward strand.
TTATTGCATTTTGGTGGAAGACTGGACTTTAAAGTCACTTAAGCATGATAGTCTCTAACTGTACATACTTAATCCGCCTTTCCTTAAACATAAATTGAAACAATGTTTAACAAATGAGTCATTTTAGTTTCCAACTATCAGTGACTTACTCAAAAGTTATAAATATATATGCACTAAAATAATCCATATGAAAATGGGTCAGCTTCCTTCCAAATGACTCTGTGATTCTGCAAAAGTCTGTTCTCACAGTAGCAGTCAAGAAAACTATTTGCTTAAATATATGGCTTAAATTTGTTTGTAAATGAAATAAACATGGAACTTTAGTTCTAATAATTCAAAAAACACCGACTGGTAAAGGTGTTCTGCATCATTGCTCAAAATCCCAGTTCATTATTTTATACAGAAGTTATTACAAAACACATCCTAATTCACATAGGAATTGCCTAGATATCCGGCACCAAGCACGTTTGGAGTACAGTAGGAAGCTACTTGCTCAGCTACATTAGTCAAAGGCTTCACAGCTCACAAGTAGATTCTTTTAATATTATTTGTAATGTTATATATTCTATGCAGCCTGGAGTTAATTTATTGTCTCTCCATAAGAGTATTATATTTATATTTATTTTTATTTCATTTTATTTAATTGAGGTCCCCAAAGAGTGGCTAACTGCCTACCAATTCTTGCTTTTATACAATATTTTTCTTAAGTCTTTTTGGTAATACTTAGTTCATGAACACTTTCAAGCAGAATGCAGAATGAGGCACTCTGAATCATTGACTCAAAAAAACAGTTATAATGCCCATTATTAACTCTGTGTTCTTCTCTGTCAGGTATTGGATGATAATTAAAATGTGCAGCTTTCCTTACCCAAGTAATTGTCGGAGGCCCCAAACACTGAAAATGGATTTTGGGCAGAAAAGTTCTGAATCACAGCACTGAGACTTAGACCATGTCATTCTCATCTATCAGTTTTCTGCAGAAAAAGCTTTTATTTTATACATGTACAGACAGCATAACAATTCTCTGCTATTTACTTTCCACCACATCCCACTACCAGTTACCAACATGTCCCAAACTGCCACTGCATAAGCAATGGCAGATATTCAGACCTTAGTAGTCAGAGTGTAAATCACAAATTTAACATGACTTAATCTCAAAATTCTATAAAAATAATATTCTTTTTTTTCCTTTTATCATTTAAGCTTTTTTGGTTTGTCTTTGTTTCTATATTTTAGAGCTCACAGTTCCTAAACATAACATTTTGAACTTACGTCCATAAAGGAGGGCTTGGTTTGTCTGAGTAGATTCCAGAAGCCTAGGTAAAAACTCAGAGGCTCAAAATTTATCAGAATTGGCATTATGATTGCACTATAGTGCATCTGTGCACTTAGAAAACTGTGCTGTCTTTTCTGTTTCTACCTCCAAATTGTATGCTTTGTATGATAGTGACTGATTGAAGATAGGATGTAATTTTCTAATTTATTTTTTTCTTCCAGCACAAAGGATTATGTTTAAATGATCCTATTAAAAATAAAGATTTTCTATGATGGAGGAAAAAATTAAAACCTCAGGCACTTCTAGGAATGTTAGAGTGATAGAAATGGAAAAGGTAACACAATCTATTGAGCAAACAGTTATTCTTAACCTGACTGACTTCATGTATATGAGTCATCCTGTCACATTAAACACTTCATATGCCTTACGTATTGTGTGATATTGCTGCCTTTGAGAGTACAGGAACCTGAGTGCAAGTGAAAGGGCTTTTTATTTGAACTCTGTTTATATAGTAAAGAAGGAAGGAAAATCCAGGGTTCTAATCTGAGATATCCACTGTTGGTAATCTAAAAAAATAATGTTTTTGTACCTAAAACTACCTGAGGAAGTCCTACCTGTCTGGGTGCAAGAGACTATACCAGAGGCATCAAAGCTGATGGAAAACTCATAAGCCTAGGGAAATCCTGACAGCGAGTAAAGAATTGCTACTATTTAGTATGAACCTGATCATACATTTTATTTTCAAGTACACAGACATTGGCAAAATTCCTTGACTGAGGAAATTAATTGAAGTTTGATTCACAGCATTGCTGCTTCCAGCAATACTACTGGCAAGATGCTTTGACTTCAGTGGAACAATCTCCTTTTCATCTTCTTACCAATAGAAGATTTAGTTGGAAGTGAAACTAGTCTGCAAGACCTCAACTGTCTTCAAAAACCACAATGTTATTTTAGGAAGCTGTGCCTCTATTAAGCAGTGGGAGTGACATCTGACATGCCGACTCGGAATTGATCACAACAGATGTGGTTCCCATATCCGTGATTAGTCCAGGTTTTAGGTGTCCACCTGCAAGAGGCACAGGAGTCTCAAGGGTTGTGAGTACAAGACACAGGTTCACATTTTGCAGTGCTGAAGTCATACATGCCTTCATGCATTTCAACCCAAACTTGCCCACTCTTAGCTCTCTCTGAGACAGAAGAGACACAAAAGAATGCACATTTGCAACAAAGACAAGGATTATTCTCTCTGTTCAATTGAAACATCTTTTTAGATATCAGACTTTGACCAGCTCTTTGGCCGGGCTCTTTTTCAAATAAAACAAGCTAGCAGAGATACATCCTTACACCCTAAAGTAAAATAGACATTTACTGATATAATCTATGAAAGCTCGATTTGACAAGCATGGGTTCAGCAATGAAGGCAATCAAAGTAAAATCATGATGATATGATCAATGTTAAGTCAGATACTTAAATCTTAAGAGAAAAAAATAAAAGAGGTGCATGGAATAACAAAAGAGAAAAAAATAAAAGAGATGCATGGAATAACAAACCTGATCACAGGTGTAAATAAGAGGTGGGGGATGTCCTCTCAGTAAATCTGCTCTGTCCTCAGTCTTAAGCTGAAGTACTCAGTTCTTCTGTCACAGCATAAAGGCATAAAGTAACAAAAAAGAAGGGTATAAAATTGTTGAGCTGAGCTCAGATAGTTTTACATGGGGTATCTAGAAGATACCTACAATTTATGATGATGCTTCTGAATCTAATGAAGTGCTCCTTTAATAACTGAAGCCATAGTTTGTGTTCTTTCTATTTTGAAGGAGACTAAAAATGGAATTTTGGGTGATTGTTGTTTTATTCTAGTCTACTTTCTCATCCAATTATGGTATATAACTACTCATAATCATGAAGTTATGATAACCTCAGGAAAAGAGGAAAACAGCAAATAATTTTTATTTTTGCTAAGCCATAAAAGACAATATTTTGGAATCACTGAACACTTTTCACAGCTCTGTATCATCTGCTAGATTGAGGTATTGATTTCTTTTAAACTTACGACTCAGTTATGTGTATTTATAATTATATGGAGTAAGGAAACCTATAGTCATTGCTCTTTTCCCATCCCAAATACACCCCTAAAATATATTCATTTTAACCTTTGTGAATCTTATACCCATAGCAGCTTCTTCAGTAAAAGACAGAGAATAGGTCATTGCTGCATTCTTTTCTTCCCCTGGTTTCATTTACAAAACTAGTGGAATCGTTGAGCCATATTATTACAATGTTTTTGAGCCAGTTGGATGTGGAATCAGGAAATCAAATGGAAAAGCATAGAAAGCTTTGGGAAAAAATTAGCTTGGGCAAGAAAGGGAGTTGGTTTTGTATTTCTGTCATGCACAAGAACAGAGATTGTTGCTTTACAGAGGATTTTCTGGGCTATGAATTATATAAAAGTGTTGAATTAAAATTTGGTGCCCCAAAACCAAGATCAGTGCAGCCCAGTTGCTCCTTTTTGAGTATCATTCTTCTGTATCCTGAAACACAAAAGCCAAAGTGGGCTGATGCAAGACAGAGAAGCAGCCTGAGTATATCTTCAATGACCTTGTGTGAGGCCCTGAACATCAAGTAATGGATCTTGAGAGTTTTTTGAGGACAGTGAGTGAGAGTTTTTTTTGGCCAGTTAAAACATTCCTCTGAGGTTTATGATTTCTCCTTAAAACATACGTACAGTTAGACATCATGAATAATAGTGTGGTGTATTCAAAAAAAAATGCTAGCACTGATAACCATTTTTGACAGACTTACAAAAATGAAGACTGTTGGCATTGCAGGTTTTATTGTCTTCCTGTGTTAGTCATCCCACTTACCAGTTCCTGAACTTAGAATAGTTGCACAACTTAGAATAGTTGCACACAGAACTCTCTCATACCATATGGAGAGTTACCTATTGTTAATTCCTGTGAGATTTATGGCAGCATGCAGCAAAACTTCTCTACACTACTGATCAATGGATTTCAGTCTGTTGAGCAGTAGAAATCTCCATCTCATGTGTCATTTCAAGGATAAAATCTTCTTTTGCAACTGCATGGAGTTCAATTTTGATCCATTAAGTTGGGGCTCACAAAGTATCCAAAGCTACTCAAAGACACTTTTAGGTAACTAAATATATTTTTACTACCTAGACCTCCCAGTTGAAAATGATCATTGGATACTACATGTGTGACTTTGGCCTGTAGCTGATTTTCCAGTTAATCATTTCTGAAGACAAAGTAATTTAAATTAATATCCCATAGGAAAAGGAAGGTTTTCATTTTTAATCTCCTTGCTAGATTTACAGAGCTGGGTCTTAATGCCCATAGATGAAGTAGTAGTTTATACGGTATTTTTTAATTTTAGCAAAATTTGACACTGTCTCACACAGAATCATTGTGGACAAAATGTCCATCACACTGCTACACAAGTCCATAACGTTTTGGGTATGAAACTGGGTGGTGGGTTGGGTTTAAAGAGTTATAGTGGCTATACACATGGGATTTCCTTGTGCTCAATTTTAGGGCCAGTGCTCTTTAATGTTTTCATAAAGTGTCTGGATGCAGGAATCAAGTGTATCTTAAATGAGTTTGCCAATAGTACTAGGCTAGGACTCCCCCAAGGGTAGAGAGGCATTACAGAGAAATTTGTATAGACTAGACATCTGGGCCATCACCAGCCATGTGAAATTTAAGACCAAGTGCCAGAATCTCCACCTGGGACAGAGTAATCTTGATTATACATTTAAACTGGAGGAGAAGAGATTTCAGCTTTGCAGAAAGAGATCTGGGTATCTGGGTTGATTACAAGTTGGATATGACCCAGCAGTGCCCTGGCAGCCAGGAGGGCCACCTGTGTCCAGGGGTGCATCAGGCACAGCATCACAGCCAGGCAAGGGAGGGGATTGTCCTGCTCTGCTCTGCACTGGGGCGGCCTCACCTCAAGTGCTGGGGGCAGTTCTGGGTGCTACAGTGTAAGGAGGACAACAAATAATTAGAGTGTGTCCAGAGGAGGGCGATCAAGATGGTGAAAGGTTTTGGGGGTTAAAACTTTGGAAGAATGGCTGAGGTCACCTGGCTTGTTCAGCCTGGGGAAGAGAAGACTGAGTGAACCCATTGTAGTCTAAACCTTCCTCATGGGAGGCAGCAGAGGAGAAGGTGCTCATCTCCTCCTTTTGGTGATCAGTAACAGGACGCAAGAAAATGGAATGAAGCTGCATTAGAGGAAGTTCAGACTGGAGATTAGGAAAAAGTTCTTCTCTGAGGAGGTGGATGATCACTGGAACAGGCTCTACAGGGAAGTGCCCATGGAACCAGGCCTCTCAGAGTTCAAAAATTATCAAGATGATGCTCTTACTCTTGTGATTTACTTTTAGGTTGTTCTGTAAAAAATGAGGAGTTGAACTCAATGATCCTTATGGGTTTCATTCAACTTGAGAGACTTTATGATTCCATGGTTGAAAAAATTATCATAGTGATGATCATAGCCCTTGTTCAGGAATAGCCTGAAAAGAAAATCTCATATTCCATCTAATTGATATCACCCTCGTACCTATACATTCAAATAAACACTAGTTTTATGATTATTCTTGAATTCTAAATAATTTTAGCAATATTTGTCATTGTGAAAAGTAATAAAGCTTAAAACTGCTATGAATTTTTTAAATTAAGTGAATTATAACTTACTGGCAAGGATTTAGAGAAAGTCATATTATACATTTCAGAGCAAAGGGACATCATCAGCATCCTTTGCTTTGTGGATATCCTTTCACCTCCAGATTCAAAGGGCATAATATTCCTATTTTTCATACATCAGCATACAAGGTAAATAAATGTCTCTTTTGTTTTTTCTTAGCCACTACAGAGATTTTGTGTTTATATAATGCCTGCTCAAAAATTACACAGATGTGCAAGATCTCTTCTGGAGAAGATGCTGGAAGATCCTACAACTCCAACACTATCCTTTCTGTTCATGTATCCTCCTTTTTTGCATACCTCTTCCTACCCCCATGCACCAGTAATGCTAAAAATGTGCAGTGCTTTTGAGAATTAATCAATTCAGACCTCTTTCAGTTACCCTCTTCTTTGATGTTTCTGGTTACTCTGTGGCTTAAGTTACTTTTCAGAGCTAGAAACTAACTGAAGGGATGAAAAATCACACACAGCCTTCATCAAGAGGTGTATCAATGCTTGCTGTAGTATAATACTTAATTACATATAACACCTGCAGTAGTTTTTGAATAAGTGATTTTGAGTTGATAGGGTGAGGGTCTTCAGTCTTAAAATCCCAAATGATATGGTCTCATCTGGGTTTCTTACAGTAGTCTTTGATATTAATGAGTTTTTAATTAGGAATAAAATGGAGACATCATTATGGATAAATACTCATCCTGACTCAAGCTTTTTTTTTTTATTTAGGCCATCTGAAAGTGCTCTGGCAATAGAAAGCTATTCTAGCATTAATTTTATTTAGGACAAGGGCAAGTACATTAGTCTTGTAGAGAATTAATACAGATGGTATAAATAGTGCTCTCCTTTAAGGACATCTAAGCATATGTGCATTTTTGTGATTCCTAGTATGCATGAAATGGAAATTGGAAATTATTCATTGAAACTGTTTCTAGATAGAATATTATGGTTTTAATGAACGATAACAGTTTAGAAAATGTTTTGAGGAAAAAAAATCACCGGAAAAAATTCACTGGGAAAAAAGTTTTCAACAAATGATAAAATAATTTCAAGAGAAAAAGGCTTTTGTTTTTTGTAGACTTGCACTGTATGTCTGTAGAGTCAGGCAGAAAATATAACCTAGATCACCATCTTTGAGCTGACGTTGGTAGATCTAAACCAAGAAAAAACTCCTGCAAATATGATATGGGTGTAGTTGAGGCTTACTCCTCACCTTGATGAGAGAAGTACAGCAGTACTATAAAGAACTATTTCAGATCTTCCAAGAGACTGTAAGTCTGTTGATGAGCTTGTACTAGGTACTGGACAATGCAGCAGCCACAATGCTTGTAGCTTTGCACCAGCTCTTTGCAAGGTAAGTGTCTTCTGACTGGCATCAGCCTCTGGACCTCACACATAGATCAGGACAACTGTAGGACACAGAACCATCCACTGTTAATGTGATGTCAGTTTCTTGAGGAAGCAGCAGGGTTACATAGACACAGACTGCGTTCTTATGAAAAAGTAAGAAAGAAAAAAATGTTTACTAGCTTAAAAACTATACATAATTACCTTTGTAACTAGTGCTAGCACATTAGGGCAGCTGAGTACATTCAATATGGAAAGCTGTGCTTTCCAATCCCTTTATCTTGATAAACCAGGAAAATAAATGTATTTAGCATATTAAGTATTAGCTGTCTTCTGCTAGTAATTAATGAAAATGTTAACCAAATACATGCTAGTAGCAGAGGCTCTGTCTTGTACAAAAATTGTTTTCATTAGATTTCATACTAACTGAATGAGGTGCAGTTTCTTGGGAAGTCTCTTTCTTCTGAATAAATTTATAAATACCAAGTCAAAAAAAAGCACTGAGGTAACAGGTCTCCATTGCCAGGATTTGGAAAGTTGCTTCTGATACCATAGCAAATATGGGTACAGATTTCAAGCAAATGGGCAACTGTAAATTCTCATAAGAATACGTTTCATTTGTGATGAGCAATTTGACTGTGAAGCATAGAAGAGTTAGCAAATTTCTGTCTGCATCACTCAGAAGCTACCTACAGCACTGCTGTGACACTAAGAGCTCTGCAATGGGCCAGGCTCAAATCAAGGGCTTAATTATGACTGATCCAGCGGAAAAAAAAATCTGACTACCAAATTTCATCTGCTTGGTGTTTTCCACATTTTATCTCTTTCTGTTCCTATTTTTGCTGAACATTGAGGCTTAGTTCTTAGGTCAGCTGACAACAGTAAATATCTGGAGTAACATTCATGGAGTATGGGTATGAATAAAGCAGAGATTAATGGTTGTGTCTTGTCCACCTGCAAACATGTCAGGTCTTATTTCCAAATGCCTTACCTTAATCCATCTACAGGCTGATATTGAGTCTAAGTATATTTAGCAAACAGGGAATCTCCAAGGCAGTTTGCTATTCTCTTCTTCTCTCAATTGTATAAATTGTAATTAACTCTATTTTAATTCAAATTGCAGTAGTTTTGTGCAGCTGTCCCAAAGGTATCTTCCTTATCTGAGCTATTAAGTGACTTCAGTTAGGTCTATCATGAAATTTCTTTACACGTGTCCAGATACTGTTGACCAATGTGTTGAAATATATCCTTTTTTCCTTTGTGCTGCCTCAGTTGCTGACCACAATTTTCTGTTAAGATAGCCACTCTGAATTCGAAGCCATAATATGAACTGAGGGCCTTCTGGCACAGACTAAGAATTGTACTCATTTCCTTTTGCTTATTTTTAATGTTCCAAATATGATGCTGTAGTTCTTGTACTGTCTTTCCAGACTTTGACTACTCCTGCAGTCAAAAAGAGCAGCAGCAGATAGGTCAGCAGCTTGCTGCAAGGTTGTACCGTGAAGGCCTTGTGTGTGATGATATGAAGATAGTCCCCAGAGAATATATTCTTTGCTTTGTCTGATAGGGTTTCAGTGAAAGATACAAATATAACTGCTGCAAACATGCTTATCAAGGTGCGAGAAAATAACACGGGATGGGTTTCATTTTTTTCTTTTGTTAGCCAGATAAGTAGTACTGAAATAATTTGTTGCAGCTTTGCTATACTTTTGATATTCTTATCTTAGTACAAAAAAAAATATATTGGTTTAAATTTCTTCAGCTTTCCCATTTAATTAATTTTTAAGCTACTTTCAAACAACTTTAAACTCTATCCACCTCTAGGTAAGACAGATGAATGTTATCCTTGTAAAATGCACTTGCTTTTTTCAGATGTACTTAACAAAAAATGTTTCTTAAAAATACAGGTTTAAGTATTCAGAGCCTTTTGGCTAAAGATCCTTTGAACTGTGTTATGAAGAAACAACAGCCCTTGTAGTACTAATTAAATGATCTCTTCTCTTTCCTGGGTACATTATCCATACACTTTAGCCTCCGCATACCATGATTTGTCACCAGGCCCTGTGTTGCTGCCATTAAAAAAAAAAAAAAGAACCCCTGCAGGGACCCACGTCAGTAGATTAAATAGTTTGAAACCCTTTTTGGTGACAGCAATCACAGGACTGTGGTCAACACTAGAATTAACTCTACCAGACTCATACTCTCTGAAGTACTTTTGGTTTCACTTTTGTCCTGTACAAGCATAGAGCTGCTGGGGTAAATGTTCTCAGCTGCTAATGGCACATTAATCTTAATAGGATATATGGTCATTGTCACCTAGCTTTTGTGTGTGGGCAAGATAACAAATAAGAATTTTTTTACTTTAAAGATAACAAAAATGAAATTATGACAGCAGGTAGAAGCTTGTGAAACATTGTTAAGGTTACCAATGAGAGCCTCTGTTTACAAAATGTGGAAGTCAGCACATTTTACTGGGACAGCAGAGCTCTCTGGACTTAAATGTTCACATATTTGAAGGAAACATCCATCTACAGTACGCAGTATCAAGAATGTTTCTTATGATGATCAAGATACAGTGCAGATTGCTTGTGGCTTCCTAATTGGATTACTGAAGTGAAATTCAAATATGCTTGAATGCACTAGCCCTCAAAAGTCTGTTCCCAATCCAGATTTAAAAAACAGCTTCCTTTATTTTCAGTAGCTTTCCGTCACCAACATCTTCACTCATTAAAGATGAGAAGTAGCTGGATGTTAGAATTAAACTTCAGAGGAAATTGCATCCCTGTTTTTCTACATAAAAGATACTGTGCAGGCTGCAGTGGTGTCATCTGTTCTGTTATGTCCAGACAGTTTTAGAAGAAAGACTGTTTTTTTTCAAGAGGAGGATAAACTTTTAGTACAGTTGTTGTTAAAAAAGCCTTCCTAAATTTTAATCAATGCAGTTAACCTTCATATAGTTTTAGTTTTCAATTAATTTATTCAGACTTCATTAGCTATAACAGATATGAAAAGCAAATATAGTATTTAGCACTTTCACATTCTCACCAGTGTCCTGTTTGTCACATTCACATTTCTCACCAGTGTCCTCTTTGTGGTAGCAAAGAATTTTAAGATTCACCTGCCCAGATACACTGTGAAACTAAGATCCACCTTGAAGTAATGAATCCTAACTTGCAAGAGATTTTTAATCTTTTCCAAAATCTACATTTTTGGTCTGCTGCATTCTCCAAAAGTAACAACTTTAGCTCTTTGTTGTCATATGATTTTCCCTCCTGTATTACAATAACTTCACCTTCTTCACCTGTGATAAGTTGTTCTCAGTATTTGGAACATTAAAATCTTGCAAGAATCGTCAATGAAAGAGAGTGTAATGGAATTTTGCTTTGTAACCCTTAAAATAAATCAACTTCATAAAAATGTGGCCTCATGCATTGTTTTTGAAGTCACATATCACACAGGGGAGCTACCATGCATAGATACTAAACACCAGGTCTAGGGATGGAGTTTAGCACAACAGGAGGGTGGTCTTCCAATACTAAGGAGCCCTAACAAAATGCAGCACAAACTACTTAGGAGCTGCAATGTTTTCAGAGGTACAAGTTCTCTTTTTCTATTATTGCATTATCATATCAACACATCTATTGTCATGGTGATTATGTTGTTCTGGTTTTGCACTGAATAATTATCTCTTAGTGACATCACTTTTTACCAGTAAAATGGGAATAAAATTTAAAGTGAACTTTGCAAAAGAAATTTTATATAACTCTACCTTTCAAAAATCTGCTTCTGCATTCAGATGGAATAGATGGTAGAAGTGATCTGTTATTCGCAGTAATTCTTTAATTTATTCAGCTAAGAATTCTTTGTCAGAAAGTGTTTCTATGCAAATATTTTCAATTTTTATAAGGTAATTAATTGTATAGGTATGATAGTAGTGCTATCCTCCCTGAATGGTTGATTTATATCATTAACCTACACCAAAAAAGTGAATTTTGTTTTATATCCAAGCATCTTTTATATCCCTTCACATAATTGTTCCTATCAGCTTTTCATAAATCTCCAACTTACCATCAAGGTCAGTGGAAATGTCAGTGGAAGTGTTTATAATTCTTGCAAACATTTCCACTTTGTTTTCCTGTTACTTATATATGAAATGTCTCCTGCAAGACAATCCTTATTGTTTTTCCTTCAGATTTCTTCCTGAGGTTCATTTTCTCTGTAAAAACTGAAAGAAATTTTTAAATTAATCTTAAAAACATTGGTTTAAATACAGAAGGTGTAGTGATGGCTTCATTTCTTTGCTTAATTTGGAGAATGTGGACTTCAAAGACTTGTACAGATAATTTGTATAATTACATGAATTTGTCACTGTGATTTTCTTACCGTCTGTATTTTGGCACACATGCTTCTTTCACTTTGATTCAGACAAAAATATAAGTATTTGGGGTGAAAACTATACCCACTTGTTTAACTTTAAGACACCTGATACAAATATTTTAAGCAATCTTAAAATAATTCTACTGGATAAGC
>VXBC01010197.1:430576-483721 GCA_013399945.1 Ploceus nigricollis
TGTTGCTCTAGTTGCCTTTTTTGCTTTTGTTTCCTATTTCTGTATTATGACTTTTTCAATTACCTGAATCTCAGTACTTTCTTCTGAAAACCAGTGCTACTTGACTGTAATTTCTGAGTTGATGGTAGCCCATGAAGTTTTTACTGATGACTTAGTAGATGAGAATGATCCTAGGACTGCAGAATAATTGAATCAAAACTTTGCTTCCAATTCAATGAATTGTCAGACTTCTGCTGCTATTATTCAAGGATTCTTAAATCTATTTATTATTGGAATCCAGATAGCTACCTAATGTTTTACAGTTTATTTAAATGCTGAAATGTTTAAGAGATCAATAAAGGAAGGAAGAAAAAAATCTCTGCATAAGCATAAAGGCTTGATCAAAGAGACAGGGAAGGTAGAAACCTAGATTCATTTGAACAATTTCTGAGATGCTCTGCTTTAAAGAAAAATCATCCTTTTTAGAGTGTATAGGCAGTCTTGACTTAGTCTGTGATAGAATTTGGGAACAATACACTAAGCTTAGACAAATTTCAGGCATGAGACCTGATAAGGCAAAGCCTCTGCTTTTACAAACTAGCTCTTACATAGAAAGAACATATGATGGGAATGTCTAAATTGCACAGTCGAGTCAGAAAATGACACAGTAAGGATTTCACTCATTCTCCTGGTTGGCGTTGTGTCCCACTGTAAGAACATTTCTAAATGTCTCATATTTTCACGCTTCATTTGGCTGTCCCTAAAACCATCTCAGTTTGTTTTTCATCTTCCTTTCATCTCCTGGGCAACACTTCCCACCATTGCCACCTTGGGCATAGTCCACCAGCTAAGGTTACTTACCCTTCCTGCTGTTACCTGGTCTGGTGCAGCATCAAAGGAGAGTTCAAGACAGTCAGACCAGCTGCTCTTCCAACATAAATGCAACAGGTACTTGAGAGATAAAGCTGTGAATAAAAAATTTTCCAAACCACACTGAGCTGAGCAAAATTTTGCACCACAGAAGTTCAGTAGTTTTAGCTGCACACATTCAGTATCTGTCTGCTCAGCACAAGAGCAAAGGTGTTTTATTGCAAAGATTTGAACAATGGCTTTGGCTTACTGCTTGCTGAAGTGTGGCAGATGATGACAGCCATGCAAAGACAGAAACATTTATATTCCTCAGTATCTGCTCCCTGCTTTAAAATACAGCAATGCTAAAATTCAGTACTCGGAGGAGAAACAATCTTATATAGGCAGAACAATTTACTATCCCTAAACACAGTCTCAAAAAATATCCATCCCGAAGGACTGCATACTGTGCAAGAGAGGGAGAAATTGGAGAAATTCATCGAGGACTGTCTCCTATGGAAAAGACTCCATGCTGGAGCGGGGGAAGAGTATGAGGAATGACAGAGGCAATGTGGATGAACTGACCACAGCTCCCATTTCCCAAAGCCCTGCACTGCCATACAGGAAAGGGAGAAAAGATGCAGGGTGAAGTCAAACCCAGGAAAAATGGAGAGGTTGGGGCAAGTGTTTTACAATTTGAGGTTTTTTTCCTCACAGTCTTACTCTGATATAATTGGTAATAAACTAAACTAATTTCCCTTGGCTAAGTCTGTTTTTCTTGTGATGGTAACTGGTGAGTGTTCTCCACCTGTTTTATCTCAATGTGTGAACCATTTTTTATATATTTTTCTACCCTGTCCTGTTCAGGAGGGTGGTGATAGAACAGATTCAGTGAGCACCCAGTGTCCAGTCAGGGTCAACCCAGCAAACACTTTTCAAACACGTAGTTCACCTGGTTCTCAGGATTACCTGGTAGCATTTAAGTGAATAATCAGTACAAGTCTGGTTTTGTCATGCAACATTTAATCCCAGAATATTTATTGAATACAATATGTTTTTGTAAAGGGGTTTTTAGAATGTAAATTATTAAATGACTATCAGGCAAAATTGTCATCTCTGATATGATCAGCTGGGGGTTTTTTTGTCTGAAAGACTGAGAAAAGGGATAGGAAAGGTGAGATTGAAACTACCAAGTCAGAGCATCAAGTGATGATAATGCAGCTAATGACAGCAAGAGATCTCGTGACTCACCTTCTCTGGCTAAAGCTATGTCCCATACAATACTGGAGCATCAGATGGGACATGGAAAGGACCATGATCAAGCGCAGTCTTGCTTTCAGCTCTAAAGGCTTCAAAATTAGTCTGAGGGAGAGGGAGAAGTGAAAAAATATGTAATACATGCAAGATTTGGCACATTCCTATAGATGATATTTAGAATTGTACTGCATTCTAGGACAGCCTTGAGTTGTTTGTTTGTTTGTTTGTTTTTTTAATTATAGTTTTTCAATTTAAAAGCTACAGAGCACTTTACATTCTTGTAAAATACTTTTGGGAATATTCAAAGCTTCAGAACTTTGTAAAAATTGATTTGAATTTCAAAGTACTAGTGGCTGTTTTGGGTAAGATCACACAGAACTATTAACTAATAATTTTAATGAGCTTTCATAATTGCATAGGTGAACTTTGAATAGGGTCCTCTTTTGAAAAAGAGTATCAGCCAACAGTAACTTGACTCTTGACTTTGGACTTAAAGAACAGAGCCAGAGAAAGACAAAAAGAAGGTAATTAGTTTATTTTTATTTTTTAATAAACAGCTCCTTCATATATTTAATTTCCCAGAGTCTATCAAAGCATGACAAATACCCCAGAAAGGTCAGGAAAACAACTTTACACATTGTCATTCACATTCAAATGTAGAAAAACTCTTAGCTCATAATCATTTATGTTTTTTGAATTTTTATCTAGCAAGCTATAATTTCAGAGGACTACTGTGTAGAGCAAGGCACAGTACAATCACAGATCAGTAAGACTATACTTCTAGCTTACGTGTGTGTGTGTGTGTGTGTGTGTGTACATACCTGCATGCATACACCTTACCTTCTTGTATGTATCACAATGAAGAGAAGGAAGTGAAAAAGGACAGTGCTGCAGATGTCTAGAGGGAATACCTACACTGGCAGAGATAAAGTATGTAGTGCTGGTTGTTTAAGCAGGAATGAAAGGCATCATGTTGAACACTGACACTAACAATTCAGCCCTGTGCCAGTGAAGTTGCCAATTAATTAACATCTCACAAGTCTAAAGAAATGCAGAAAATAATTTTTCACTTCAAGAAATCATCTTGCAGTGAAGAATATCTTTTAATGGCATAATTTCTCTCTTTTTAAAGTAGCATTGTTGATTAACAGATGTATACTAAAAAATAATTGTGATCACACTGACATGGAATGTACTTTACAGATGAAACTCTATCCTTTCAAAATGTTCTTAGACCAGAGGCACAAGGTAGGCCTAGCTAGTGATGGTGGACATGTCCTGAAAATAAAACTTCATATTCACTAAATTCAAATGGGACCGTATGCAATAGATCGTCAAATTCACTCTAGGCTTCTCCCAAAATTCACCTTGTCCCACATGTTTCACTTGCTAGACCTTTTAACCCTAGCTGGAGATAAGGTTACATTTTTTGCATAATGAAGATTAAGTCATTTTTCCATAAAGCAGTTCTAAGTGAAGCATGTAGTCACAGATTGGTTAGCAAAAAGAATGGTAGTATCATCTGGCTCAATGTAAATTGTAATAATAAATTTAATTTATACTTTCATCTAACCTGTACTTATTGATCCACCTAATCTTTGGGTTTTTTTGACTTGATATTAAATATAATTTATTATTTGTCTTTATTGAAACGTATCCACTCCGGAGTATATCTCAGTCCTGAATCTTGCTTCCTTTCAAGTGCGTACACACACATGCATACACCCTTACAGATAAATATATATCTCATTATCTGTGCACATACCTTTGCAGAAGACTACTGTTAATTTTTGAATTGCTTTTTCTATATTCCAGCCACAGTCAAAAAACCCTTTTATCATCTTTAATGCTGTCTACCTTCTGCTTTGTACTCTTCAGAAGTTTTAGTTACCAGGTGGATTGAATACCTGCAAAAAGTGTTTCATATTTTCACTATCTAAACCAAACACTCCAGGAGTGCTCATCTTCCACTGAACCTGTTTACTTTGTGCTTCATACATTATTAGATGGATATGGTAGGAAATGAAATCCCTGTGTGGTAGAAGTATCACTATAAAAGCACTAACCTCACAGACTAAGCTCTGAAAGTAATGATCAGAGCACCCAGAAGCCTCTCTGATCTAAATTCATTGAAAACACCTAACTCAGAGTCCCCTATTGGTTTCCAGTTTTTAGTTAGTGCTTAATGAAGTGAAGTTTATCTCTGAAAACCTTTGTCACAGCTGGAGATAACTAGCAATAGTTACTTGCAAGACTGCAATTTAAGGGAGAAACTAAATCTCAGTAGGTTGTCCATCTAGAACAAAGTGGAAATGTGCTTTTATAGGTAATATAATACAGAGTAATTTTCATCCAGTCTCCAGTCTGTATGTCAAAACCAGCGCGCAATGTGCCTCACATTAATAGTCTCTGCATAGAAGTGTAAAAATGGAAATACAAAGCCATATCAGTCAAGAGTGAAATTCTTCCACAGAGTTGTGAGAGGAGTAATATGTGCATCATTCATGTCTGGTCAGTCAAAGAATACAATTTATATGGAGTTCCAAGATAAATGCTTTTTCACTCAGTTTCATTTTTAACAGTCAGAGCACAACAGCTGTTTATTTCTCAGTCCAGTTACAATAATACAAATGCGTACAATCCAAACCTCACAGTTCCTGTTTAGAAAATTTTTAGATACAATAAGATCAATAGATCCAAATATCTGCTCTTTTTCTTGCATCTTGATATGATATTCCACTGTTCTGATATTCCACAGTCTGAGTGCAACTCTTTTCTGTCAGGAAGGATGATTTGGTGAGCTATCACATTCCAAGTTGTGTACCAGCGGAGTGCAGTGTTCCTGTACCAGAGTTACTGGTGGAACTTTCTTTTTCATCAGTCTGTGATTTACACAGGACTATTTTGATGTGCTTCAAACAGCTTATTTGCTCAAATAGCTGTCTGATTGCCTCATCAGTTTAGTTATACCATATTTGTTTAAACGTATTTATCCTCTGTGTATGGGAGGATTTCTTTTATGTTACTATCCATGTGGCAGCACATACATAAAAAAAAATTGACACAAATGCAATTTGCAAATTTCTTACACAGTAGCCAGATGATCCTCAAAGCCCAAAGACGCAGATAAGTTGGTGGATTCTTGGCTATTGGGTAATTTTGTCATTATGCATTGGAGCAGATGGGCCATAGTCATCTGTGCAGACCCAAGAGGTAGTTACTGGTGGGAGTTACGTAAGTATTTTTACAAGTGCAATTAAAATGAAGCCCAAATTAAACAATGCAGAAAAGGCATCATAAGCCTGAGGCCCATTATAAGGCTTATTAATATTATGAAGCCTGTATCCCAGCACTATACCTTAGCCTCATCAAGTTAGCTGTACCACAGGAGTTAACGCACTTCTATGGTCCTTGCTTGCAGTTTGCTTTACTCTGAACATCTCAAATACACCTTCCTTTGATGAACACCTATATCCTTTTCTTCTTCTTCTTTTGAAATGGGTTCTTGTTTGTTTTCATTCAGTAGCTTCTAAGTAGACTTAGAAAAAATCTTTTTTCTAAGTTACGAAATGCCTTTGGTGACTAAACCTGAAAAATACGTCGTTTGGAGAAGGGTAGCTAATTTAGTAGAAGTTATCTTGTCGTCTTCTATCTTCATTTTTAACCTGAAGATGGGAATGAATAAATCCATTACAAACTGTGATTTTAATTAAATCTGTGGTGCTTCTTTGGACACTGCACTGCTTAAACACAGACAGCTCATCTTGCCTTGTTTTTGTCTTCCTAAAACTAGTTTATATTTCTTGGAAGCACAAAGATGTATTCTGTAAACCCTTCTCAGATCTTGGGTTCTAAACAATCATAAAAAATATCTCTGTGCAGTAAAAGCAAAGAATCAATTTGACCTATTACAAATTCTAATCAGAGATGCACCAGTTCTTCCTTCCTCATCTGAGCCATTGTGTATGCATGAACAACCTTCATCTCTTTATGGCTGTAATATATGCAATAAATGATAAAAGGAATATTTTCATTGTCAAGGAGCTCCTTTTCTTGATTATAATACATCATTATGGTTTGCCTTAAAAAACACTAATAGGAGGCAAAAGCTTAGTTTCATATCACCTCACAGAAATCCAATGCTGTAAATTTATCACAAATGCTATTATCCCTTTTTGCATAGTGTATGGTATTATCTCTGGGTTAATTATAGCACTGTCTTGAGGAAACCTACTGAGATTGAGAAAAGACTGAAACGTCTTTTACTGTTTGCAGTAGGAAAAGCTGTTTTGTCTTCACCAACATCCGGAGGAAAATGCTGGATAAACAAATCCTTTGACTAGCCCTATGATATTGAAGTAAAATCTGCTTTTATGTAGGTCACGCCGTTCACAATAGGTTTTATTGATTTGTTCAATATGAAAACACATGCATTTGCTTTGCAATGGTACTGTTCTTTTTCTGCAGACTTAACTTTTCCCGTTTCCCATCCTCACCCCACAGGCTCGTGACGGAGGGTTAGCCCAGATCAGTGGAGTCATGCGTCACACAGCTCTATCATGCTGGCAGCCGTTCCTGGGTCTGGCTGTGCTGCTTGTCTTCACAACGCCCACTGTGGGCTGCCCAGCCCGCTGTGAATGCTCAGCACAGAACAAGTCTGTCAGCTGTCACCGAAGACGTCTGATGTCCATCCCAGAAGGCATTCCCATTGAGACCAAAATCTTGGACCTCAGCAAGAACCGACTGAAAAGCGTTAACCCTGAGGAATTCACATCATACCCGTTGCTGGAGGAGATTGACCTCAGTGACAATATTGTCTCCAATGTTGAGCCTGGAGCTTTTAACAATCTCTTCAACTTGCGCTCCTTGAGGCTGAAAGGAAACCGTCTGAAGCTGGTCCCCCTTGGGGTGTTCACTGGGTTGTCAAACTTAACAAAGCTTGATATAAGTGAAAACAAGATTGTCATTTTGCTGGACTACATGTTTCAAGATCTGCATAACCTAAAATCCCTGGAGGTTGGGGACAACGATTTGGTGTATATATCACACAGGGCCTTCAGTGGGCTGCTTAGCCTCGAGCAGCTCACCCTGGAGAGATGCAACCTCACAGCTGTACCAACAGAAGCTCTTTCTCACCTCCACAACCTCATCAGCCTGCATTTGAAACAGCTCAACATTAATGCTTTACCGGCGTACGCCTTTAAAAGACTGTTTCGCCTGAAAGACCTGCAGATAGAGGCCTGGCCCCTCCTGGACATGCTGCCTGCCAACAGTCTGTACGGTCTCAACCTGACTTCTCTCTCCATCACAAACACCAACCTGTCTGCAGTACCTTACTCTGCTTTTAAACATCTGGTTTACCTGACACATCTCAACCTCTCTTACAACCCCATCAGCACCATCGAGGCAGGCATGCTCTCGGATTTAGTGCGCCTGCAGGAGCTCCACATGGTGGGGGCGCAGCTGCGCATCATTGAACCACATGCTTTCCAAGGGCTCAGATTCTTACGCGTGCTTAACGTGTCCCAGAACCTGTTAGAAACCCTAGAAGAGAATGTATTCCATTCCTCCAAAAACCTTGAGGTCCTCTGCATTAACAACAACCCTCTGGCCTGTGACTGTCGTCTTCTTTGGATTTTGCAGCGGCAGCCCACCTTGCAGTTTGGTGGCGAGACACCAATGTGTGCTGGCCCAGACAGTGTCAGAGAGAGGTCATTCAGAGACTTTCACAGCACAGCTCTCTCCTTTTATTTCACATGTAAGAAGCCCAAGATACAAGACAAGAAGTTGCAGTACCTGGTAGTGGAGGAAGGACAGACTGTGCAGCTGATGTGCAATGCTGACGGGGACCCACAGCCTACCATCTCCTGGGTTACCCCACGCCGGAGGCTGATCACAACTAAATCAAATGGTAGAGCCACTGTGCTGGGAGATGGCACCCTGGAGATCCGATTTGCCCAAGACCAGGACACTGGGATCTATGTCTGTATTGCAAGTAACGCAGCTGGGAATGACACCTACTCGGCCTCCCTGACAGTAAAGGGGTTTACTTCAGACCGTTTCCTTTATGCCAACAGGACCCCTATGTATATGACAGACTCCAACGACACAAGTTCTAACGGAACTAATGCAAACAGCTACTCTCTGGACCTTAAGACAATATTGGTGTCCACAGCTATGGGCTGTTTCACATTCCTTGGAGTGGTTTTGTTTTGTTTTCTTCTTCTTTTTGTGTGGAGCCGAGGGAAAGGCAAACACAAAACCAGCATTGACCTTGAATATGTCCCTCGCAAAAACAATGGTGCTGTGGTTGAAGGGGAGGTTTCTGGACCACGAAGGTTCAATATGAAAATGATTTGATGGTATTCTGCTAGCAGTGCTTTTTCTGTGGCATTAAAACCAATTAAAACAGCCTGGCATATGGAATTGCTAGACAGAAGCAGCTTAATGCAGCTGTCAGTGTATCAAAAGGTTATATGAAAATGGAAAGACTATTTGTGATTATACAACAGAGCCTCCAGACCTTGAGGCAGATGTGTCAGGGCCTTTCATAGAACTGGGAAATTGTACTAATTGTTTGCATTGCAAATATTGGCATTCTGGGGATATCAGCAATGAACCACTGGCTCATGCTCATGGACAATTGTTCAACATTTTCTACTGCTACAAAAGGAAAAAGAAAAAAACCTACAGTGTAGGATTTACATACTTAAAGAAAAAGACACATTTGTCTAAACCACACTCTACAATGAAATTTGTATCCATGTATCTCATTTGGTAAAACTGCATCCTCCCTTCTGGTTGGTTCAACACAACAAAAATATTGGTAGCTTTTTTTTTTTTTAAATCTACATCTATACTGTGTACATTTTAAAGCAATACAAATGAGAGGTTGTACTTTTAGATATCCACCAATACTGACCCAAGTGTGATGTCACCCATCTTTTAACTACCATAAAAACCCAAACTAAATCCTTGTAGTTACTAATTAGAAATAAGATATTTTTCTCCTCATGTAGAAGGCCAGAGCTGAATAGTTGAGAGCAAAACCGCTCAACTCTGTCAATCTACTCTTCATATAAATATAAGGCCTGTGCCTAGTTTTGATACAGAATGGAATATTTTTTATATCTGTGATATCACACTGGACCAGTTTACTGTAATACAGCCCTGGTTCTCACACAGGGAAGGCAACCCACTAGTCAATGCTGGCATGGAGGAGTTGAGTTCTACCTTGAAGAGAGAGAATCAGTTTTGTTAGCCCTGATATTAATTTCAAAGCTACTGTTAAAGTGTTAATGTGTTCTGGGCTAAATAAAGAGCATAATACATTCAGCAGACTCCTTGGGAAATATGGTCATCTTACTCTTTATACAAGTGAATTAAAACATACAAACACTCTGTTACTAGGAATGAACTCTTCTCCAATGCCTAGTAAACTACAGTTGTTCATGCATAATATGGGGATTTATAATACTAAAATAATGTTTAAAACATGATAGCCTCAAAAAGGCTGACATACTGCCAGATATAATAAACCTCTAGCCACTGTCATTCTCATCTTGTATACTTGTAGATAACACAAAGACGCAAAGCTAATTTCCAAGAACAGATTACTTAGCTATTCTTGATGCCATTTTAATAACAATGTGGTTATGTTTCTTTCAGGGGCAGTATCTTAGAGCAAGAAGGACAAGTTTTTCCAGATTTTAGGAGTCTTTTTTAATGGTGAGAAGACAGAAGTGGAACATTAGTTCAGTACAAGTAACTTTTTGTTTGTTTTGTGTTTCCAAAGAAATCCTCAAAAGACTGAGAAATGAAATTTTATTCTTTATCATTAATACCATGATTTTTAGTTTAAAATCCTCAGCAATTGCAATATGCAATGTTGTTCAGCCACCTCTCAAGTTTTCCACCAGTTATGAGCCATAGGTTTGTCATACATGGTTGATAGAAAATACCATTTTTAAATGATTGGCATAATCTGGAGTAAGGATGACAATTACTATATCTATGTTTAATCAAGATGAATATGAAAATATTATAAGACAGAACATTCAGATTAATGTGATTTAAGAGCCTGTGTTCAATCTTAGTGTTAGATTTCGGCATTTTGAAACCAAAGTCAGGCTGACCTATAATAGGATGCAGGTGCTTCTAAAATTAGTATCCACATTCTTTGCAGAGATTTAAACAGCAAGATAAAAAATCTCCCACTTCTATCAAGGGAAATGTGCCAAAAGTTGTAAAATCCAGCTGCGCTCTCAAGAGGTACCCATAATTTAGCTGCAGGACCCAAGGCTAGGCAGTTTTAAGAATCTCTTTTTTTAGTGGTTGATCATTGGTTGCATTGTTGCTTCATTTTAGGTTGCCAAACTGAGGAGGTTGCAAAGGTTCTTAGAATTTTTTTCACTTAATGTGGCTTTAAGTTTAGAGTTGGGTTTTCTTGTTTCCTTTTTTTTTATACTGTGAACTAGATATTTGGAGATTTATGGACATGCTTGATAAGAATACTCTTTGTTCTATGACATTTGTAGAACATCAATATATTGGAATAACCCCTGACTAAATTCTAACACCAGGGAAATTATTTTTCTTGACATAATAACCACTGCACTGAAGTCCAAAACTCTACTGTACCTTAATGTGGGCAGTTAAAGAAACAAATGGGGATAAAACAAAATGTTTCTGAACTGTCCTTTGAAGACATTTGCATGTGCCTTTCCCTTGTAATTGTCATTTTTTTCAACTAGTAATCTATTGCCCCTGCAGTCATTTCATGTTAAATGTTAAAATCACTGTTAGAAGCAAAAATTCACCTAAGTTCTAGACATTTTCAGCTGATTTCTTCATATTAAATGACATAATAAAAAAATAATCTCAAAAAACATCACCCTAGAAAACACGTATTTTTAGGATTAATTATGAGTTGCTGTATTCCCCTATTCCCTTAGAATGACTCTTAAGAAGTGATTGCAGTTAGTGCACTGCAAGGATTTGTGAGCACAAATGTGCTTAGTTATCTCTGTGAAATATGTGCTGGTGATGGAAATCACCACTTGCTGTTGCTGAGCACCTCCTTGCAGAGCTGTCAGCATTCTGTGTATCACCTTGAGTTGTCAGCATTCAGTTTTTCAGAATCAGTGTTTGTTCCCTGCCTCTAGCAATGTTCTACTTTTTGCAGCCTACTTATTTCAGCATGGACTTAACCAGGCATATGGCACCTCTTAACAGAAGTGAGGACAGCAAGACCCAGAGACACTTTTTGTCTTGCTCCACATAGTCTCCTTCCTATGTATTTGTGGGACACATACTAACTATGGCTCTTTTGGGTGAATAAGGAATACAGTGTCAAAGTCAGGCCTAGGCAAGCACCTTTTTTGGCAGTTCTTTTAAGAACAGTGGCTGAATGCTTACCCTGCCTCTTGAAGGAGTCACTTCTCTGCTAGAGCTCAAAGAGACGCACCACAGTTTATTTTACTGCAGGGGAGAAAAAGGACTGGGCTGTGAAAAGGCATCTGACCCACATGGCTCCCCTATCACATATTCAGAAACAGGCTGATAGTGCATACCTGGCGGTAAAAGAGGAATTAAAGGTTTTAACCTACTTGTATACCAGCTGGTGTCCATGCTGACACTAGCCTGAAGTTACTTGGCAGCCAGTGCAACAAAACTCTGAGGAGCAGCAATAGTTCTGCAGAAAAGGAGAAAACTGAAAATGTCAGAACCAGCAAAGCAACTTCAGAAAACAGGTACCAAAATATCCTTGTCAATAACTCCTGTAAGAGCAATGCCTGGGCCTCTCACAAATATGCTTTGAAGTCCACTTGCACAGATCAGTACGAAGATAAGAATAGATGAATGTACAAGTGTTTACAGAATCACAGTGAATCACAGAATCATTTAGGTTGGAAAAGACCTTCAAGATCATCAAGTCCAACCTTTGACTTTGATTACCACCTCGACAACTAGACCATAACACTAAGTGCCACACCCAGTCATTTACTGAAGAGCCCCACGGATAGTAACTCCACCACCTCCCTGGGCAGTCCATTCCAATGCTTAACCACCCTGTTAGAGAATAAATTCTTCCTGATGTCCAACTTGAACCTCCCCTGGTGCAGCTTGGGGCTATGTCCTCTCCTTCTGTCATTGGTTGCCCGGGAGAAGAGGCCAACCATCATCTGGCTACAACCTCCTCCAAGAGAGTTGTAGAGAGTGATAAGCTTCCCCTGAGCCTTCTTTTCTCCAGACTGGAAAACTTCAGTTTCTTCAGCTATAGGACTTACACTGTACACCCTCCCCTAGCTCTGTTGGCCTTCTCTGGACACATTCCAGCGCCTCAATTTCTTTCTTGTAGTGAGTGGCACAGAACTGGACACAGGACTTGAGGTGTGATCTCACCAGTGCCAAGTACAGGGAGACAATCACTGTCCTGCTCCTGCTGGTCACACTATCACTGATACAGGCCAGGACATCATTGGCCCTCTTGGCCACCTGGGCACACAGTGGCTCATGGTCAGCTGCTGTCAGCCAGCACTCCCGGTCTTCTGCTGAGCCACTTCGCAGCCACTCCATCCCCAGTCTGTAGCACTGCATGAGGTTGTTGTGACCCAAGGGCAGGATCCAGTGCTTTGCCTTTTTGGACCTCATACCATTGGCCTTGAGCTATTAATTCAGTCCGTCCAGATGCTTCTGCAGAACCTTCCTGCCCTCCAGCAGATCAACACTCACATCCAACTTGGTGTCACCTGAAAAATTCCTGAGGGAGCACTCCAGGTCATTGATAAAGATATTAAACAGGATTGGGCTCAATCCTGGGCCCTGGGAACACCACCAGTGACCAGAAACCAACTGGTTGTGGCACCATTCACCACGCCTCATCGTTCAAACAGTTTTTAACCCAGCCCTTTTCTCAAGCCAGTTAAACTTTCCATAAGTGAGTTAAAGAGAACACTGAAGCAATGTATACAGAAATGGGTTTTTTGCAATGATTTAATGATGGATAATACTAAGCAGCACCCCACCTCAGCCTTTTTTTTAAGTTTTGATCTAGTTCTCTGGCTTTTGTTCCTTCTTGTTTCTTCTTAACTTTGCAACTTTCTTTGCAGAAAGGCTTTGTTCACTAAAATGTAACATTAGATTCAGACTGGGAAGCTACTTTTACCCTCTGTACCCACCCCGTTATACATTCACGCATGCTTCTAAGTGCCAGCAGAAGCAACAATTCCCGATGCAACTGGAGACACCAAGGCCCCTAGAGAGCTGCTGATGTCACCAGACATTTTTTGACTAAACTTTATTTCAGTTGGCTTAGTTATCATACTGCCATTCAAGGTTTCCTTTATTTACTTGAGTGGCAGCTATCTTTTTTTTTCCTTGTTTGTTTAATCTTGATTTTGCATCACCTATGACAACAACAATTATAACACCATGAAGAAAATTAAGAAACATTATACATTACATCCTCAGGACGACAAATTGTAATTTAGGCAGATGAGACACCATAAGAAATCAGTGTTAATATTTAAAAGAAAGTCATATCTTACCTTTGTAACAGAATAAAAAACTAGCAAGGAGATTATTGAGGCATGTAGGCCATGTTCCAACTGAATCACATCAAAGATGTGAAACAGACTTTTCTACATTATGCCTGGATATCTGTTTTTTTACATTACTTTCCCAGAAAGACTCTCAGGATGTGTGAATGCCAGAAATCTGCATTTAACCAATGAAAAGACAAAGCATTGACTTGAAATCCAGGTGAGCAAGAAATTTCTGGCTGCCCAAGGACAACAGCAGCTTCCAGCAAGGATAGACAAGAAACTATAGTTATGCAGGTATTTTGCCTTATTCACTACTCTATCCCGTGAAAATACAGTCCATTAGCCACTAATGAAATGCACACTCCTTACTCACTTTTCTTCACAGGAGGCAACATTTGCATAATAAGCTATAGTCTGTTCCACTTCCACTCACAGCAGTGAAACATCCAGCAAGAAGTGAGGAAGAGGAAGCCTCTTCTGACCAGTTTGCTAATAAGCTTTTACCATTGAATGGTCCTAGTCTACCTGGGGCTATCATGATGACTGCTTTGTCCATTCCCATCCTCTGCTCACCATGTGGCTTGACATGGAGTAACAGGGAAAAAAACATATGGTCAAGTTGTCCCTCCTCACTGAACTATAACTGATAAACAGCACAGCAGTAGTGTCTTAGAAATCTCAGGCTGCTGCAGTTGATCCATGGTTTTGCAATAAAACAACATGTGGGAAAACATTGGATACATACTTTCTGACCTTCTTTCAGTATCCTATGTGATTGATTGCTCTTTGTGCTAAAAAGAACCAGGAAAGAACTAAAAGGCTCTCATCCAATAATTTAAAACTCAAGTGTGTCTGAAGGAGTTAAAGGAACATCTTTAGAAAAGTCAAAGGGCCTGATTGCTGGAGAATGTTTCAAGAAAAGAATGAGATTTTTCAAGCCAAGCAATTTGGATACCCTGTTCTTATTATCTGCAATAAGAATTAAAATCTCAATTTTCCTTGGCAGCTTAGAAGAATCACAGTTAATTCAGTGGCACATGCTCCTTTTGTCTGTCTCCTAGCTCTGCTCAATTCCCTTCTCAATTTCAAATTACTGTGATGCCAAAGGAAGATCTCTGGATTCGGTTATGTTTCATTGAATGTTCACATGGCTTTTGGAATCTAGATCATAAAGAAGGATTTTAAACATTCTTCAAGCCAAAAATAAAAGTAAAAAAGGAAGAAAAAGCTTGAGTAAACCTCCTCCTGCAAACGAAATAAATCAAATTCTGTGAGAATCCTGCTACTAAGATAGCTACGTGTGAAAAGCAATCTGCAGGAATTTTTGGAGGTTTGGGGGTTTTTTGGTTTGTTTTGCTATCTTTTTCACTAGAAGCAGGTGGTTGGGTATAAGGCCAGCTGGAAATAAAAATCTGTATTTATAGCATCAGCAGAATGAGGAAAGAGATGGCATAATCATCAGTAAAATGTTCTATGTTATTTCAGCTTAAATTGAAACTTTATCTTTCATATTAAAATAGGTTATAGATATGTACAAAAGAACAGACTTTTGCCTCATAATTTGATTATCTGTATTTATTCAACTGTACCAAAATTGTCATGAAGCAGAACTGTTGCAGTAAGAGACTGAAAACAGATTTTCTACTGTAGTCAGGCAATATAAGTCAGGAGAAATCCTCTTGACACCTTTCTATAGGTCCTGGTTACACTAGAAATTTGATAAATGAATCTAGGTTTTTTGCTTTCTACTAAGCAGGCTGTAGTGGAAAATAAGCAGAACTTATGTTTTAATTATTTCTCATCTTGTGGCATCTTGTGCCTTTTACTCTGGTTTGCTTTAATATTCACACTGCTAGCAGAGCTGCAGAACATGAAAATATACATTCTGGGAAGAAAAGGATAAAATACAAATGGAAATCTCTGACCTTGAAGAAGTCTGCCTATTTCTACTCATGGCATTTGCAAGTCAGAAACATCATCTTCTCACACTGAAAGCCAAAAACAATGGCTTTAAAGCATTATGCATAAGCAGCTGCACAGGCATCTATGAAGATAGTGGTCAACTTGTACACATATTAGTAATTTTGGTCTTTCAGAAAACAAAATATTATTGCTTCTTAAAGAATTCATTTATGTGATTTTGATACTAAAAGCAAATACTTTGGCTTCATTACACTGGGCACTGTATAAGTAGGAAGTAAATTATAACACTGATCTGTTGAGCTTACAGCCATATAGTAGGAATTTGGCTTTTGAGCAAGTACACATGATAACAAGTCTCTCATTGTTTGTCGAGGGAATGCCATAGTGCAGATATATTAAAATATCATCACACTGAAATCTGTTTGCAAGCACATGTAGTTCATATGTACATGTTTGTGTGTGAAAAAAATAGTTATATTTGTTTTGTTCCTTTCTTATTTTAAGTATTAAATGTATATTGTTTTTTAAAAGTGACAAGTTTAACATGAAAAAAATTGTGCTGTAATTTATTTTGATATATATGATCATGAGTATGGATGGGAAATGAAACAGCCTTGCTGTCATGATCCATGAAGCACGTGACAATTCAGGTTTGTCCATAAGTTTGCTTCATGTTTGAGCAAAATATGCAAATATAATGGAAAAAAAAAAAAAGCGCTTTGTTGTCAAGACAGTTGTCCTGAATGTCATTTTAAAAGTTACTTTAGGGCTTATGTCATGATGTGTGTCATACTTATCCACAATGAAACCTAAATAAATAATTCCATGGTGGCAAAATTTACTTGAAAAAGTGAAGAAAATTTGCATAGTTTCCCCTATTGTAGCTGATCACTTTTTTCCCCAAGGTGTAGTGTAGAAAACTAAGACCAGAAAAATACAGTCTCCTTACAGAGGTCCTTAGTGTCAGGTCTTCACAACAAGCTAACTTTTCAGGCCCATCCCTCTTGAACCGAGAATCTGAACAAACATTGTGAAAAAGAGAAGCCTCTGGCAGGTATTTTTTAGCTACTCACTCTCCTCCTTCATTGCATGAAGCCCTCAAACACAGAGAAAAACCTAGGTCTCATTCAAATGCGTTTTGGGATTTATTATCCGTAAAAAGTATCAGTCAGCCTGTTTCCTCACTTTTACTCACAGAGTGTGTTCAGGTAACTGATGGGGATACCAATCAGGCAAATGTTGGAAGAAAAGCATGCCACTTAACAGCACCACGGAGAGAACAGCAGAAAGATCGAATTCACCAGCTGTGTCACTTGGAAGGCAACAAATACTGAAAATCTGCATGGTTACTGAGGAAATCACCAGTAATTACAAAAAAAATAAATGGTGAAAAGTAGATTCTGCTGAGGTTGAAACCTATTTCAGCCCCCTGAGACTTGCCACAATCTACCAAGTCTTAATCAGAGATCAGCTTTGAAGAAGGACACATGCTGTAATCTAAACTATTGCTACTCCCATTTTTCCACAGCTAAGTACTTTTACCAACAGCAATTTTTTTTTTTATGGTTTCTGGGATAATCTGAATTAAGATTTATCACCTGCATACCCATTATACTCTAACTTAGGATCCTGTTCTCTAGAAGGGAAAACAGTTGCTACCTCGGGAAAAGAAGAAGCAGCTTGAAATCCTGATAGATTGCTAGGAGCAGAGACAGACAGGGGCTGAATCTGAGCTCTCCTATGCCCCCGGAAATGTGTTTTATCCTCCTCCATTTGCATTTGACAACTCCAAAAGATTTTGACTGATTTGCCCCACTGTACCCTCCTCTGGAGCAGAATGTCAAATGCAAATTGTCAGAGAAACTTTACTATTGATTTTATTATAGTAATCTAATTTATTTATAATATTTTTAATCTGATTGGCAGTCTAGTGTACTGCAGTACTGCCTTCAGTATGACATGAAAAAAGAGCCATTGCCACTACCACTGCACAGAAAACAGAGGTTTTTCTTCAAAAGTTTCCTCCATCCTAAGATTACACTATAACAAGAGGTAGAACCTGTTCCTATATCACTAGATCTATTGAACAATTTCCAGTTCTTACAGTAGAAGCAGCTGCTAGTTTTCTCCATGATAACCAGATAGAGAAAAACATCATCGCATCAGGCAATCACTGACACATTCATTAAAATTTTTAAAAAAAAATTGTAAAATTTATTAATAACTCTTAACAGACGAACACACTTTAGATTTTTAAAAGCATACAAAATTTTATAAAGCACAGTCACTTTCAAAAATTTTTAAGAATATTTATACTATTGCAGATCCACTATAGAGGATTTGCCACATAGTTAGTAGCCCTATATTGGATAATACAGACATCTTTAAATAAATAAATCTTGGCATCCAAAGTTTATTTTAAGAAATGCCTGGGTTTAATATTTTTGTATTTTTAAAAGTTGATGGGAAATTGAAAATCCCACTACTTACCAAGTAAACTCGATTCACATAGACTGAGTTATTCTCATATGAGGGAACGCTCACAATGAATTTTCTGCATCATAAAACCTTCCCATGTGCAGCTGTAGATGACATGCTATTTAAAAAAAGGGCTTTGTTCATCTCTTGTACTATCTGGAACTGGGGGAGATGCTGGTAATTCATGCTGGGAAAGCACAAATAAAGTGTAAAAGTGCTGGATTAAGAAACACAGAGTTATTGCAAAGGAACTGGCCTTTCTGTCTACAGGCTCAGTAGCAGTCTGGGAAATTTAGTTTAAATTCCCTCTTTCCCAGATACAGGAAATTCCTCATTTTCCCTCTCTTCTTGGAAGGATAAGTTTCAACCTTAATAATCAATGGGAAATGAAATACAGTAAGAAGTTAGTAAAATGCAGGACTGGATAGTAAACATGAATAGAAATTAAAATGTACCTAAAAAATTATGTTACACTGGTACTTAGCACATTGTCTAAGTAATTCTGGAATTATTTTGGTTTGCAGGATCTGGTTTATTAATTAATAGCTAGGGGATTCATTCAGCTAGTTAATGCTGTAATCACCAGCTGGAATATCTTATTTACCTCATCAGTCCCTAAGTGGAAGTTATATTTTTCTGAGCTATTTTCCAATAACTTTCCTATTTATATAACTCAAAAGCACAAGAGATGGAGAGCACACTTATTTTCTTATAGGAAGACAATGATAACAAATTTAATCTATTGCTTTTGCTAAGAGAGCTCTTTGCTGTTTTTACAAAGATTAATAGATTACATCCTTATCAAAATTATTGCTATCACTAAAACCAAACATCTCACCTTAAGAATCTATTGACATTTTGTGCATCTGTGCAGTGCACCAGTACTAATGCACTGCAAAAACCATTTTGCTTTCACATTGAGCAGGCATGCCATGCAAAGGGGTTAGAGGCAATGCAGCCTTCTGAGTTGCAGAAACATTTGCATTTTAATGGGCCTTATTGAAATTTTTGTTGGCTTTTATGGGTTTGGCAGGCTGTCACATTTTGTTAAAGGATATTAGATCATCCTTTCCTGGCTTGGAGAAGGCATAGCCGTCAGTTTGTAACACAAACAGAAGGCTGCAACTCAGGATTTCTTAGCTATAATCAAAACCCTGGGCCTCTAACTCTTTGGAGAATACAATAATATTTACCTTCCAAAAGGGCGATTTTACCATTTCCCTAAGGGTTATAAAGCCAAGGAGTTATAGTTCGCTCATACCTGTGTGAGGAATGATAATTTTGATGGAGGTTGGTATCAAACAAAGAAAATCTTTTTTAAGAAATGCAAGCCCGGGTGCTCAAAGTGCTCCAGATGAGGGCTCCTCTTGGCAAGGTGGTGACAGCAGTGGTCAGCCTTTCTAACAGTTCTAAATTAAAGGATCTTGTGGAGCAGTGGCAGTATATGGAAGAAAATTGTCATGAGAGATGCACACCAATTAGACACTGACTTTTATGCAGTTCAGTGGTATATTGGATGAAAGGACTTCTTAATGCCTCACTTAATTTGTCTCTTTGCAATGCTTGAAAAATATTATTATTTCCTAAAGCATCTACGAAATTTGTGTCTTTGCCTTTGATTATAGATGAGAAATGCTGAATGAATGCAAAACATACATCAATTGTCAAGTGTCACACCAAGCACTCAGACTATTACTACTACAAAAACATTTCTGTTTGGTCCTTATACAAGACTACCAAAACTAAGTCCCATAATTTCTCCACTCTCTTATCCAAGTTTCTTGAAAGAAAACTAGTATTTTCACATGTTTCCCAGCTCTTTAATAGATAAAGTAACAAGCATACAGTTTTCAAATTACTGCTGCCAGTGTTTATCATAGGGAATTTGTCCTGACACTATTTGCCACAACACTGAGTTGTGGCCAACCTCATCTTCATCTTTTAATCAAGATTGTTTTGCTTATACATGTTCCAAGTGTTTGACTTGAAACTTGCCCATTCCCAGCTTCTGCTTTAGAACTGAAGCCAGAAGATTTTGCTGTGAATGTCAGTGAAGTACTGACAGTTTGATAGTTAATGGTTACAGCCTTGCATCCAGCAGTCACTGGGAACTATTTCTGAGGTATGGGCCTATCTGGCATGATTAAAAGTAACAACTACTCCTTGGGAAGAAGATTAACCAGTACCTCCATTTTATCTTTCAAGACCTCCATCAACTTTCAAGACACTGGAAGATGTGTCCAAGTATTTAGAACTGAAGGAAATATTTGCTGGATGTGTTTGCCATCTTAGAGAACTACATACCAAAAGGCATGTGAGAAACCAACTTGTCCTTTAAGGGTTAAATTACTGAAGCAGAAATCTAAAATGTTACAAATGAAAGGAGGTATGCATTAAAAAAAAAATGCTCTGGTGGGTTTTACACTGTAAGAATGAAAGTCAGAAACATGAGTAAAAGGTGAACTTGTTGATGAGAAAATTATTTTCTCAATGTAATAAAATGCTCCCTTCAGATCATATAATACATTCCCTCCAGTATTTAAACACAAGGATTCTCTTCTCTCCTCTTTCAAAGAGGAGATCTACAAACCACCTCGTTTCAGTACAAATACTTTCTTAAAATGCATTTCAAAATACATTGAAAATATCAACCTTTCCTGGATTTTCAACAGCTGTTGTAATTGTTTTTCATAGAAATTGATTTTAATTGTAACACTGTTCTGCTACAAGCCTATTGTCTGTGTCCCTCTGAATTGTCAGTTACTTAAATGAAGAAATAAAGGCTTGAAAGCGCATTGTTGTAATTGATTTCTATGTTTAAATTATCTAATCACAAAACAAAGTTATGAATTTCATCTGTTGAGGCACAAATAATACTTTCCTTGAAAATAGAAAGAAAAAAAGAGAAAAAATAAATACAAAAATCCTTTACTGTTTCACTTGTGTTTTTTAAGACAAAAGTTTGAGGCACTCCAGTTCTCTTCTATAGTTTTGGAAATATGCATAGAATTTTTAGTGAGTATATTGCTTATAAAGAGAAAAGGTTTTTCCTAAATATTCTAATAAAGTTGCTTTTCTGCATATACAATCTAGTTTCCCCCAACTAGGACAGTATGTGCCATGAAGTATCATATCTAGACTGTCCTTTCCACACACTTTCCAAGCAGGCTGTCATTGGTAAGTTCCTCATATGATCCCATTGAATCCCAGGACCATTAAATGTATGAATTTGTCCCAGTGCCTTCTTCCCAGGCAAGTGAGGGCAGATGGGTCTGGGTGCTGAGCAGCTGCTGATTCAGAATCTTTTAAATGGTGCCTTCCATACTTCAAGCCCTTTTCCTTCTGTCCACTTCTACTTTTGTGCTCATCATTGCCAAAGAAGAGACACGTCTGCCCCACAGGTGGAAACAACTTTTCTTTGCTGTGGAGATGGACATGCCCTCAGCTGTCAGCCAGTCCTGTGTTCTGTTAAGGTGTTTACACCTCTGGGCTCTGGTTTCTTGCTGATGTTTGTCTTCCAGACAACGGCTGGAACAATTCCAATGGCAACCAGCCTGTGGGTAGGGCTTTAGAGTGGTATGAATAGCAGACAGGATCACCTGAGGCATAGACAAACCTTGGGACGTGTATTTCTAAGCTACCAAGTGGTTTCTAACGGCAAAATCCCTTACCAAGAGGAAGTAAACACCAGAGGCACCTAACAGGGCTCTGGGACAACACAGCCAAGTCCTTGGTGACAAGTACAAAACATTAATTCTGAGAAGAAGACTAAAAAATTTAGGGGAGCAGTGCCTTTCAGGAAGCCCCAGCAGAGTGAGCACTGCTGCCACGGCCCATTGCAAGAGACCAAAAAAAGGAATGGAGCCACATTCAGCACTCATCCCCAGGCACTGGCAGAGTGTGTCTAGCCTGATTCAGCCTGAAATCTGCTAACTGTGTGTATAAAACCTGGACAGTCAAGTGTGCCTTTCGTTGGAGCCCCTGATTCCTGCTTCAGAGGCTGCTGGTGGCAGCTCTTTGTGCCCATCCCCAGAGCTGTTCCCTGAGTTTGCCTGGCCCTACCTGCTGCCTGCAGCAGGCATTGCAGGGTGATATGGTGGCCAGTAGGAAGCCAGACTGCTGTCTGTGGGAACCTGCCTAACCCATCAGGTTCTCAATGCAAACAAAAGCTGACTTCGGAGGACAATGCAATGCCTCCCACAGAGCCAGTAAGCAAGAGCTCCCAGGCACGCAAAAGCCCACAGCTGTCATCACCCCATGGCCTCCCTGACATCCTCTCCACAGCATATACCATTCCCAGTGGGCAGGGGACTGCAGGGACCTGACCCAGAGCTGCAGTGGGTGACCTCTAGCATGACAGCTGGGCAGTTCTTTTCCACAGCCATCCTGATATTCTCAGTCTGATGATTCAGCTGGAGCTTGAAGAGGTCTGTGAAGCCAAATAACAATTCACCCTTTGTATCTCAGATCTTCCAGACAGTTAAGGTTGGTGCTCTTTAATATTCACTGCTAAGAAGTGATACCTTTTCACCAAGAAAAGAAATTGTGGCTTTGGAGTACCATAAAGGTAAAGGACAAAGATGTACTCAAACAGGCCTGCAAAAGAAATAATTTTACAGCACAGAGGCCAAGAGCAAGTTGGAACACAAAGGTCAGCTGGAGTAAGAACAATCAAAGCAAAATGTTCTGTGCCCCAGAACAAGGGGTTGTAAAAGATATATCCTGCTGCTGTTATGAGAGTGCTGGAAATTGTCAAGTAACTGCATATTTTTTAGGCCTATGTGTATCACAATATTTTTGAAGCTGGTGGGGTTTTATGCCAGTTAGATAAACAGAATTACTTGATTTCACAAAAACAAGAGAAACAACACAGCCCTTGCATCCAGCACACAACTAATATAGTTAAAGCCCTTATCACCCACAAATATTCACCCTGCACCTCTGCTTGAGGTTATGCACAATTTTCTTCCAGAAGATTGGTCCTTAGAAGATCAAGACTTTATGGATACATTTTTAATATCAGGAATAGCACTGAGTGCTATTGCACTACTGCAACAGTTTTCTGTTACAACTTAAATCCAGGCTAAGAAGGCAGTATATTGGATTTCTTAATCATCTTTTTTAGTGACAGCTTGTATTCTTGTGGAGACATCTCAGAAATCAGCCAGGTCTTTCCTATCTGGGACTGAAACACAATGGTGGAAGAGGTTCTTTTTTGTTAATATTCTGTCTTGTAATTCATGTATCTTCTTGTGTTTGATAAACTTCATTGTTGCTGTGTCCTCCCTTTGAATGAACTTTACAGGAAAATTATGAGGAAATATTCATTTTGTTTATACATTTTTAGATAAAAGCATACTCTAGATCAAATACAGTCATAGTCTTTATCAGTACAGTCCCCTTGAGCTTTACACAGATTTGCCTTCTGTAGATGTGTGGCTGGCTTTCCTCATGACAGGTCATGTAGAGCTCCTCTTCTGGAAAGGGCCTACTCAAGATAGTCCTTGCTTTTATGCAGGAATAACGTCTTAATTTAATTTTTACACTTCTTTGGCTTTCAGCAGCCAGAATCAGGAAATCAGCCTCCCTTTTGAAAGATCACTAGGTGGTTTTTGTTTTTTGGTTTTTCGTTTCTCGTTTTTCGTGTTTTTTAGCGAGAAGGTACTCCGTTTTGATGAGAAGACTATCACATTGCATTCTGAATGCACCATCTTAGCTGACACATATAGAGAAGAAACTGTAGCCCTTCTCAGAATGCTCTAACCAAGAGAGAATGCTCAGAATGCAAGAATGCTCAGAATGCTCTAACCAAGGCAATTAACCATGCCTGTACCCCAGTCAACTTCTCAATATGATATCTGAGAGAAGCAGTACACACCACTTGTTTACTTGTTTCACAGCCAAGTCTCCCACCACTATCCTTCCTCAATCCCAAATACTCATTCCTATAATACTCATTTGTCCAAGCCAATAACTTTCTGTTGCCTGCTGGTACTTTGGTACATTCTCATCACTGAGTGCAAATGATCTTTTGCCGATAGCAGCCTCATTTCCCATCATGCTGATCCCTTTCCATAATTTTTTTTTTTTTTGCATTTTTATCTTTAGCATTATGGTATCTGTATGTTGTGTTCCAAAAGAATGTGATTTGATTCTTATGTTTAGAAATTCATTAATATTCAGAATTTGTGCACTGTACAATGTGCTTAATGAGCACATAGCATGCAGAACTCCCACTTTCTCTCTTGCATTAGTTAGAGGTGGTTGTGTCAAACATTAGTAAATTAAATAAATTTTTTATTAGATATTCACCATATATGCCTTTGAAGCCTGTACATGTTGTGCCATGAATGCATTAACTAGCACAGGGAACACAAACCAGAATTCCACAAGCCTCTCTTTGGGACTTTATGACACCTTTGACTATAAGAAAAGGCTCACTTATCTCCAGTCAGCAAGAAATTAAATTGAATGAATGTCAAATGTAAGCACTTACAGGATACAGGGCTTGAGTATAATTGTAACTGTGACATTTAGTGCTGCCTATAATAAATGTTTGTATGCATCAATTTACATTGTAGCAGACAATACCAAATTTTGTCATTTAATTCAACTATTTATGAAAACTGTCTGCTATAAATAGAGTCTGGGAACAACATTTGCGTGTATGGGTCCCACTTATAAGAAGGGATAGACAAAATTTTCAGCTCAATGCCTTGCTAAAGTTTTGACTGTGTATAACATCTAGTATAGAATTGTTGATCTCTTTCTCTTAGCAGAAGAATTATTAGATTCCAGTCATTTGCAATAAATTCCAGGAAGATTTTGGAAAGGATTGGATATGGATCGTGCATTGGGTTTGCATGACAAGAGTTTGATGGCAAGATAGCACTGTGGACTGCAGGGATGTCGATTTCTTTGAGAAGCTGCTAGAAGCTTCCCCTGTATCCAGTGGAGCCAATGTCAGCCTGCTCCAAGACAGACTTGCCACTGGCCAAGGTTGAGCTCATCAGTGACAGTGATACCACCTCTGAGGTAATATACTATAGAAGGGTAAAAATCCCCATCAATTTCAGCCAGAAACGGAGAGAGAATATCTGACAGGAACAGCCTTCAGACACCGTGGTCACTGCAGGGGGAGAGGAAGTCTCCAGGTGCTCCCTTGCAGCCCATGGTGAATGCCACATTGAGACAGCTGTGCCCCTGCAGCACATGGAGATCCACAGGGATGCAGAGATCCACCTGCAGCCAATGGAGAACCCCACAGTGGAGCAGGTGGATGCCTGAAGGAAGCTGTGACCCTCAGTGGCGCAGGCTCCTGTCAGGATCTGTGGCCTTGTGGAGAGATGAGCCCACACTGAAGCAGGTTTGCAGGCAGGATTTGTGACTTCACATAGGACCCCACAATGGACTGCTACAGCAGTTCATGAAGGACTGTGGAAATGACTCACATAGAAAAACTTCCTGTAGGACAGTGTAGGGACCCCATGCTGGCAGAAGGGATGGGTGTGAGTATTCCTCTCAGTGAGGAGGAAGGACCATCAGAGATGTGAACTGACCACAGTCCCCATTCCCTACTTCACTGCTGAGAGGGAGCAGATAGGGAAAATTGGGAGTAAAATTAAGCCAGGAAAGAAGGGAGGGATGAGGGGGATGATGTTACTAGGTTTACTTCTCGTTATCCCACTCTGGTTTGATTGTTAGTAAATTCAATTAATTTTCCCAAACTGAGGCTGTTTTGCCCATGATGGTAATTGGTGAGTAATTTCTGTTCATATCTCAACACACAAGCCTTTTCTTTCCCTGTCCAGAAAAGGAGGTGAGTGGTAAGAACACCTTTGGTGGGCAGTTGACATCCAGTCAAGTTCAATGCACCACAGAGAGCATCCATCAAATTATCTTGTAATGTATTATGATTGAATCAGTACAGGATCACTTTTGTTTACCTGAACAACCCTTAGGAGATTCACTCATTACTGGTTTCTCTTCTCATTGCTCAGCACTCCCTATTTTGTTACACAGAACTATAGCCACAAGTGGCATTTTATTTCTCCATCAATTTAGAATAATTCCTTGGTTTTAATGTTGTGAATACACATACCTTAAGGCTCAGTAGTCACGTTTTTCTGGCTGAAAGCACACCACTTTTTCAGCTTTCCCCACCAGGCAGTTACCTGTATTTCATGCATAAAAACAGCATTGCCTGGTTGTATATGTACCATTAAACATGTTTTTGAATTTGGATAGTTTTTAACAAACAGTATTTTCACGGCTTCAGCAACTAAAATATCTACTACTGTTTGATCATTTCCCCTAAAAACAATGCTACAGGCCGGTTGGTATGTCTGTTTGGTTGTCCAATGAGTCTAACTTCTTAAGTTACAGGGGACTTTTAGATTCCCTGGACTATGAAACAAGGTCACAGGCCACAATTACAGCAGGTCTTAATCAGTCTGCAACTCTGCATCATTCACCAGCCCCCCAGGTTCTGCTCCTGTGAGTCTGTAATGCACACATCCTTCTAAACACTTCCTGGCATCACTGATTTTGACAGAAGTCTGTCATGGGCTTGTGAACACTCAAATCATCATGCATGTAAATTTCAAATGGATCATGTCCCTGATATTTTAAAGTCTTCATGGCGGTTTGGGGATTTTTTTTTGGTTTGGTTTTTTGGTCAGTTTGATTTCTGGAGGTTGTTTTAATGGCAGAAGGATTTAAGAACATTCTGCTTTTAACAGCCTCTCCTTCAGAATAAATTTGTAGCAGACACTAGGGAAGAATAAATCACAGTCACAGAATCATCAAGGTTAGAAGAAACCTTCAAGATTATCTAGTTGACCATCAACACAGCACTACCAAAATATCACCTAAACCATGTGCCACATTCAGAGATGGTGACTTCATGTCCTCCCAGAGCTGACTGCAATACCTAACTACTCTTTTAGTGAAAAAGAATTAATTTCAAATATCTAATCTGAACCTTCCCTGGTGCAATTTTCTGCAATTTTCTCACATCCTTCCTCTTGATAAGTGGCAGAAGATCCCGACTTCCACCTTACTACAAGCTCCTTTCAGGTAGGTGTGGGGCAGTGAGGTTCCTTTTCTCCAAGCTAAACAATTGCAGTTCTCTTAACTGCTTCTCATAAGATTTGTGCTTCAAACTCTTCAAAAGCTTTTTTGCCTTTCTCTGGAAATGCTCCAGTCCCTCTATGTCCTTTTTGAGTTGAGGGGCTGGTAACTGGACACAGGACTCGAGGTGTTGCTTCACCAGCGCCAACACAGAAGGACAACCGCTCCCCTGGCCCTGCTGGCCACAGTATTGCTGATACAGGTGAGGGTGCCACTGGCCTCAGCCACCTGGGCACTCTCCTGGCTTGCCTGCCATCCCATCCTTCTTTCCATGTCACATGTACTAAGTGTGGGTCATGGTCTTTGCACAAAATATGGACGTAATTAATTGAGCTGTTGTTTTTGCCTTCTCTCTGCAAGGACTTTGAGAACTTTTGCTGCTTTTCTTTCCTTTAAGACCCTTATTTTCCTGTAAACAAGCAAACAGTAAGGCAGAAAACAAGCAAACAGAGAGGCAGAAAAATAGTAGACATATGTCCTGTATAAGCATGGTAATTTATTAAATTTATAATCAGATTTTTCCAGATCAGCCTAAAAATTAAAATTTAATCCAGAAGAAAAATAAACCAGTAGCAACAAAACCCTCTCCCATACTCCTATACCCTGCACAGATTACACTATAGGACAGTGTGTTGTCTGTTTATTACAGTAAAAATTAGATTAGCAGATTAGCAGAGCAAGTGGGTTACTACAAGAGAGCAAAAATGACTTAAGAATTCCAAATGTATCTCAGAGGCTTACATCTAGTCATCTATCTATTTTTAGCTGTTTAATATCTAAAAAGAATTCAACTGCTTGGGCAGCTTTAATTGCAATATCCATGAAAAAGAGTTCCAAAAATCTAAACATGTATCCAAGAAATGTCTTCTACTAAGGGCTTAATTTTCATAATAGCTACATTATTATGATTATCTGGTATGGTTGCATGTGTCCTTTCCCAAGTAAGAAGGTGATTTTGTTAAAAGAAATTTTACTGTGATGTAACTTTACTATAAATAGATTGAATCACCTCCCCTTTGTTTCTCAGCCTGGGAATTTTATAGATAAACGTAATCGTCGTTTGTAACTGTTGTTTCTTTTGGATGTCATGAATCAATGCTTGCACTTTTGTTTTTACCTTAATCCATTTTGTGCTAGATGTGATTTAAGGTTTCTGGTTAGCAGCCCATCTACTTGGCATACAATATTGTGAACCTGCCATCTGGGTTTCCCAGTACAGCACGCATCAGAGGACAGGAGAGATAAACTTGCATGGTAGATAATACTGCAAGATTATCAAAATTCTCTCCTTGTTATGTGTTTATAGCTACTCATTTATCTCATCATAGCTCTGTAGGCCCAAAGAGATGAGAAAAGTAGGGAATTGCTGTTGAAACTTCACTGAAGGAAGGCATTGCTACCACAGATCATCTGAACATGTTAGATATTATTGGAATACAAGGTATTGATAGAAGTGAAGAGTGGTAGGATGCCTCTGCCTATAGAGTTCTCTTTCAGCATGTTGTGACATACTATCTTCTATTTGCAGTCTCTCTGATGCCCACATTTTGATTTTGGCAAGATAAGTTGCAGAATGGGATTAGGATGGTTGAAACAAATTTTACAGAGTGTAAACCACACAGAGCACTTTCCACTTATTCTTGTTCCTTTGGCTGATGGCTATTTTCACCTTGAAAGTTCATCAGTAGGAAATCCAAGTCCTGTCTGACTGATCGGGCTGAAAAAGAGTATAACTCCTGTCAAGAAATATTTTGCTGCTCACCCTTGTGAGTGCTTGTGATTTCTCATTCTTGT
This sequence comes from Ploceus nigricollis, assembly GCA_013399945.1. Lineage (NCBI taxonomy): Eukaryota > Metazoa > Chordata > Aves > Passeriformes > Ploceidae > Ploceus > Ploceus nigricollis. The sequence goes on from VXBC01010197.1 coordinate 459,535, forward strand.
ACTCTCATGTTAATAAGTACAGCATTAAAAACATACATGCAGGCTGTTTTCTCCCACTTGACTTTACATTTATACATAGCCTATGTATTGGACAACATTTTAGAGAAGCTTGTACAACTGTAGAAGTGAGATAATCCTGAGATTCCCCCTTTTTGTACTCATTTTTTAAAGTTATAGTGACATAAACTAGAACTGAGTAATGTTGTGTTCTGTAACTCTGAGTCCCATTTTCTACTCTTCTTTCAGCCAAGGAATTTCACTTCCTATTTATTCAGCAAAACAGTAATTCCATATTAGTTATTTGTCTAAATATGGTCTAATATAATAGCATTTCCTAATCACATCAATACATTTGCCGCCGCAATTAATCTGATGTACCTTCTGAAGACAAATATTTTATTTTCCCAGTCTACTGTGGAAGTTTTCTGGGTGAAGAATTCACTGGCTGAGCCATTGATTTTCCCACTTCACTCCACATTCAATACTTTCATCAACTCCAGTGCAGACAGAAAATTATACAGGGATTTTTTTAATGCAGTCATTAAAAATAGCATCATAAGAATGTACTGAAGACTACACCTAAAAATGGAGGAAAAGATCTTTGAAAAATCTTTTTAATATCAAGCAAAATTATTGGGATTTTTCCCAATCATTACTAAATTTAGTGACTACGAAAGGAGAAATCTTAATATTACATATAACTCTTAGATTGTATCTCCTTTGTTCAATGAAAAATAAGACAAATATTTTTCTCAAAATAAAAGCTCTTTGAAAGCACAACAGTTATTTCATGGTCCAAAGCCACCATAGAACAGACAGAAATATGGTTTGCAGTATGCCAAACAACTATTCCACTAAAATAAAACACATCCTAGAGTGCATGCATGATTACTTGCATTCTGGATAACCCAGCTGGAAAATTGCATCAGTCTTCTTAAGTTTCAGTCCTGACTTACCTTCTTACAAGCCAATTTTCTATTGTCTCTCATTTTTCAATTATACAGGATTAACATTCTTAAATATCTTGGTATAAAGTGTATTTTTTTTTTTTTACTTATGAAACCCAAAAATGGCCAAACCACTTTTTCCTAAATCCTCAAGAAGAAACCCCAAAAATAGAATAATTCACTTAAACCACTTATGGCTATGGTGAATTATGAGGCCAAAAGTTTTTATATCTGAGATCATAATTAGAAATGTCAAAAGAGGGTTGTATTTGTAACTGAAACTTTAGCTCTATTTTAGCATCTGGATAGAGCTGGATAAATACTTCATGTGATGGATGAGCAATAGCCTCAGGATCAGGCACAAAGGGTTGCAGTGAATGGGGTGACATCAGACTGGTGACCTGTCACTGGTGGGGCTCCACAGGGTTCCAGCCTCAGCCCTGTGCTCTTCAGCACATTCATAAATGGCTTGGACAGTGGACTGGAAGGGATACTAATCAACTTTGAAGACGATAATAAATTTGGAGGAGCTCTTGACTGTCTCAAAGGCAGAGAGGCCCTGCAGAGACACGTGGACAAATTAGAGGGATGAGCAATCACCAACCATATGAAGTTTAACAAGGGCAAGTGCCTGGGTGGGGCAATCCTGGTTGTACACACCAACTGGTGAATGAGACATTGGAGAGCAATGCCATGGAAAAGGACCTGGGGATCCAAGTTGAACATGAGTCAGCAGTGCCCTGGCAGCCAGGAGGGCCACCCAAGTCCTGGGGGGCATCAGGCACAGCATCACAGCCAGGCAAATTGTCCCACCCTGCTCTGCACTGGGACTGCCTCACCTCGAGTGCTGGGGGTAGCTTTGGGTGCTACAGTGTAAGAAAGCTCCAGCAAAGGAAGGCCACAAAACTGGAGAAGGCTCTACAGAGTAAACTGAGGACTTGATGCAATGGTATGAAGTTTTGTCAGGGCAGCTTTAGATTGGGTATCAGGAGAATGTTCTTCACCTAGAGGGTGGTTGGGCACTGGAACAGGCTCTCCGAGGAAGCGTCACAGCACCAAGCCTGACAGAGCTCAGCTCTTCTTCTCAAGAAGTGTTTGGATAATGGTCCCAAGNCTGTGGGTTCCTTCCAACACAGGATATTCTGTGACTCTATGATTCTGCGATCTGCAAGCTCAGACTTCTAAATATATAGGCATAGATACAGTCAGTATTTATCTGCACAAAATCATTTGAATATTAACAAGATATTTTTCTAGGTTTGAATAGGACGTAGTACTTGTTCCTCTCCTGCAATCTGATAATACCTTATCTCTCTTTTATTGTATTTTTCAGGAATACTAAGAAAAAAAGGAAGAAGGCATTACTTAGTTAAGTAGTTCATGTTCATCTCCCAGGAGGGGATAGGAAAATTTTCTATTTACTTAACAAATAGTCCAGCTTTGTGGATTTCTGTGTAAAACATATTTCTGCCCCACTCCCAAATGAACTCCACCATCATGAAAGAGTAAAAAACCAAATTGCACTTCCTTTTAATGTCGAAATCTGTAGTTTTGCAATGATCTAGAGATAGAAATAAAGCAAAAACCTTAATTCTTAAGACCCCACGCTGAATATTTGCTCTTAAAATAAGTATGTGTTGACACCTTGCCTCATGACCACAAATGTTCGCAGTACAAGCAGAATGCTCACCATCTTCCATGTAAGGTACGATTCTCTCAAATCACACTACAATCAGTGCCACCAAGGCTACCTTCAAAAAGTATTTACATGGTTGACTGTTGCTTCCAGACAACCTGAACACCAAGTGTCACTAGCAGTGATGGTATCACATATGCTCCTCTTTTTGCTGTCAGTGAGTTGTTACATGGATAGTGCCTCATAAAAATTTTCTTCAATAACTCCATTGCTTTTCACAAAACAGGCATGTAACAAAAAAACTGGCTACAACATTGACATCACCCTCTTAGACCAGTGCTCAGGGCAGAACTGTTTGCCATCAGTTTGTCCCATGATTATCAGGATACAAGGGGTGGGGAATTACATTGGGAAAAACCTTTCCTATGCCTGTATAATTTAGTGGTTCTTTCTATGATCAGCTCTTTCTTAAGGATCCAGTATGAACACTGCCACCCTCCCTAGGGATCCAAGCTGAGATTTCATCTGAGTCTTGCTCAATATTAAATCATCTGGAGTCTAAAGAAGCAAGCATGGCTGCTCATAAATAGCCTGAACCAAAAACTACAAAAGCACCTGACTAGACACAAGATTCAGAACAAAGAAATTAAAATGTTCCAAGAGCCAGAAAGGGAGACAAGGGCAGTGTTGATCACCTGAAAATTGTCTAAGAAAGTCCTGACAGTAAGTTCTGTTTGAAGATTTCCACAGTTCCAGCTGGGGCTAACACACCATATTTTCAATGGCACATATTGTGTTCGCTATCACAGAACCATGAGGTGTAAAAATGTGTGTCCATCAAGTGAAGGTCCTGAGACCCAGGCTTTTGCTTTCTATAGTTCATCTAGAGGCACTTTTTAAGTATGACTAAAAACCATCACTTTCCAAGTGAGCTTTGCTTTCAAAGTCTATTTAGGCACCAGCAAGGGAAAGCAGAAAACTCAGTCACAGGGCGTGACATTAGCCAATATAAGATTTCAGGGGAAAACGTCCCCTAGAGCTACTATGCTGCTGAAGCGCAGAAAAGATTGCTTAATGTGGGGAAAGGAAAAGTCACAGCTGGTTTGCTCTGGAAGAAATGGTTAGACTCTCATAAGTGTAGCAAAATCTGGGTGTCACCTGTCTTTGGTGTAAGTTCTAGCTCTAAATGTATCACTGATTTTCCATCTTATCCTTTCACTTAAAATGGAGACTTTAAAAATATCCAGAAATACACAGTGACACTAGTCTATCTAGTAATTTAGATTAGAATTGGGGTTAAAATTGGAGTACACATCTGTTGCATTCACACAGAATGGGGCAGACAGTATTCACCTGTCTAGGCTCCATCACACATGTGCCACACAGCAGCTGGTAACCTCATCTGTTCTTCCTCTTCTGAAGTGACTGCAGCGACAAGAAAGGAGCATCTGCTGACCTCAAGGATTACATCCCCTGAAAATTCCTTCCAGAAACATGCTGAATTTTTTCATCTGGTGCAGCTGAACAGTGGTTTGAGTGGTGTTGCTTCACTGAAAGAGCCCAATCCAAGAGGCAGATGTTGGAGGCTAATCACTGTAAATTAGCAATCTTCTGAAACCTCAGATACAATTTCTTCAAGCAGCAACTGAAGGCCTCATTCTGGTTGCAAGTAAGGATATTTGGTTGGTGGGACTTCTTCCAGTGTAACAGAGTAAGCCTAAGAAAGAATCAAGTGCATGTCTGCTCAAAGAAGTGATAGGACTTGATGGACCAACTGCACAGAGACTACTCTATACAGCTCCAAGGTGACAAAAATGTAGAATGCGATTTTGTCCCCAAATGCAGACTAACAAAATGTAAGTCAATGAAAGGATTTCAGTAAAAGAATAAGTACAATGTATTTCATAAATTCCAGACTGTTGTCCAGCTTTTGCACAGCATGCCATAGAAGAGGTGAAGAAATATAGCAGTTATAAATTCACAGAACTTCATCAAAAACAGTAGGGTTCTTCTAATTTAAATCAGCTGAGGATTGTGTCTCAAATCTTAGTCATAACAGCATGTTGTAAGCCAGCAGAAAATTGGTAGAGAAAATAATATTAAAAAGTGGTGCTGTGATGATTTTCAGTGATAAACAACTTATTATAAATATTTAAAATCCATTATAACTTTTTATTTCTTTTTAAATACAGCAAGCTAATTTTGTAATGCTAAAATCAGTAAGTCCACTTATTTGCATAATTGCTGCACAGCAGTTTGGTTAAAGTTTTTTTCAAAATACTCACTAGTGATAGCTTGATTGTATGTTCAGTTGAATCAAGAAAAAACATACAATAAAGAAAGCTTTTAATGCAAAATGCATTATAATAACTACCATAGATAAGAGGAAAGAAAAATTGCAATCTTGTTGAAGGTAGAGAAAAGCTTTCCATAAATTAAAAGTCTATGCTGAGTGCTAAGACATTAAAATAGTCTGAGCTAACATTGAGTGAGATGCTCAAAGTAGAATGAATAGGGTGGCAGTGATTAAAATATTAACTGGTGGTTAACCAAAACTGGCAGCATTTCATTAAAAGTGATTTTTCCTAGAGATGGGAATAATGGCATCAACTAGCAAGAAAGAAGAAGAAAAGAAGAATCTGGGAACATAACTGACTCCTGCAGATTTTCTTTCTGATTTATTTGTAATTGTATCATCCTACACAGTTACTCTCTGTCCCAGGTCTGTGCACGTAGCACCCTCAAACTTCTGGGATTTTGAAGAGAGAAAGCTGAAAATACAAGTACCTAGCACCCAGCTGGGCAGAATCTGATCAAGCATTGATATGAAATAGACTTTATTGGAGCTTCACTGGTCCACAATCTCACACATACAAAAGAACAAAAGAATTGCGAACCCAGGGGGAGAACTGAATGGACAATTGAGTCTAACTCTGGTTACAGAGTCCCTTGTCCCATCTTTCCAAGAGCTGGAGACAGCTCTGCCCTGGAGAAGCACAGGCACTCGGCCTTCTCTGCCAGTGGAAACACATTATGTGCAAGACTACCAGAACCTAACATTTCCAGGCTCCCATTTCAGCCCTGCTGAACACTTTACTGTATAATCCATTAGTTTAGAATGGCACAGAATATGACTGAGGAGAAGTAGAAGCAATTATTTCAATTGTTTATTCCAAAATATTTGTTTTAAAAATCTCATTGAACACCATTCCAGCTGCACCGTATATCAGATAACAGCAATGTGGCACATGAAGAAACAGTTCTGAGAGGAAGTGCTGGTGATTATCACACTTAAAGAGGAGTAGAATATGAAAAGAGAAATACCCAAAATATCCTGCAGAGAAATTTCATGGAAAATTTTCATGAAAAGAGAAGGCTGCCAGACGGGAAGTCCCTGGCTGAAGCATGAGATTCATTGAATAAAAATCTAGAAATCTAAACTGCATTTTTCCACACTTCTTGGGGAAAAGTATTCTTCCTGCAGAGAGCTGCAAAAAGATCAACATATTTTTGCATAAAATCTCAGAATCTGTCAGGATAAGTTAACTTTAACATTCCATTATATCTATGGTAAATACAGATGAGAGACACCAAGCTAAATAATAAAAGCTCTCAGTATTTAATCATGGGCATCACTTAAACATTCAGTTGGGTTTTTAGCAGAAGACAAGACAAGGTGAGGAAGGAGATACAGGAAAAGGAAGCCTTCACACTGAATGCCTTCCAGGGAGGAAGAACATCTCTTGCTGAAAATGAAGGATGTTGAAACAATTTCAGAGGTTTTCACAAGCAGAAATGACACAGCATGTCTGCCAAAGGAAGGTATCAGGAAGTATCTATTAGAAGCTGCAGCATTTAATTCACAGGAAGCAAATTCTGATAGGACTGTAATGGTCTGGATAGCCATGATGGTGTTGGAGATGTGCAGGCATCACTTCCCAGTGTGCAGCCTGATAGTCAAGTCCATGTTGTGTCCAGCACCAGCAGGGATGACCATAGTTGCAAAGATTTATAACACAGAAATAGCTGAAGAACTATAAGAGATACAGTTCTCTGTTCTGTACTATAGAACTTTAAGAGCATGACTAATTCCAAACACAAATTAAATCTGTACTTTCAAGAGTATATTACTCCTGGTTCAGTCTGAAATAGGATAAAAAAATCAAAGGTGCATATCTGCTAGGAGGCACTTCACACTTGAGAGGTAAAAAGGAGTTTCTGTGCTCTCTTATTTTTGCTGATATACTACCTTTGAGTTTACTCTATATATGTTTGTACAGCTCCTTATGCAGATTAACCTTGAACCTTGACAAATCCAGCATAAGTAAACAGATATGATGACAAAGCTGGATATAACTTGCAAAGACGGTGCTTACATGTTGTGTAGGCACAACAACACAATACAAAACAAACAACCAGTGGTTCTATTGGTTTTATTTCATAATTAAGCAGATAAGGTGCCATTTCAAATATTTAACTATACTAAAATAATAATTGTTAAATGAAGAGGGTGATAAGACCCGTGAAATATGAGCTTTGTCTTCCTCACAGATACCAGCAACTGCATTCAGCTGGTATGGAGCAAGAAAATGAAGCTTTTCAGAAACCTTAATTAGTATGTGTCTGACCCATTTCCAGTGCTGAAATTTAATTACTTTTTTTTGTGTTTATTTTTAAACTACATCCAGAGCAGCTGGGATTCAACACCTAACTGAGTTACTAAAGCCTCATATCTAAAATGCCATGCAACAAAGCTGGCTTCCCAGCCCAAGAGCAGTCACAAAATATCCTTCCCATTATGTTGGCTTTTTCACTACAGGAAAAAAAAGGTCTAAAACAGGTGTATTACCTAAGTGCCCTGTCATCTGACGCTGTGAAGCAATTACTCTCCTGGACTGGCTGGACCTCTCATTTTCAGACTGTCCTTCATGTTAACTGAGATTTGGTGGCAACTACAAGCCCAGCAGCTACCAATATTCTCTTTTCTTATAAGAGGATCAAGAAAGCCTTCCATTTCCAAGTCTGTAAGCTGAGTGTTTTTTCTCAGCTCTTACCTACTCCTTCCCTTTTTTAAAAGGATATTTAGAGTTTACATAGAAACTGATACCAACACAGGACTCTTGTGGTTTGACAATAGCCCAGCACCAGGCACCCACAAAAGCACCTTGCTCACCCTCCCCTGCCACAGCTGGGCAGAGGAGGGAAAAATTAATGAAGGGTTCAGGAGATGAGATAAGAACCACGAGAAAACACTCCAAGGGCAAAACAGCCTCAGCTTAGAGGTGAAAAGTGAATTTATTACTAACAGAGTCAGAGGAGGATAATGAGAAGTAAAATAAGCCCTTAAAAACACCATTTTTTCCCCAACTCCTCCCTCCTCCCACCTTCTCAGCAGCACCACGAGACAGAGCATGAGGGTTTGGTCAACTCATCAACAAGGTTTTCTTCCGCTGCTCTGGGGGAGGAGTCCTTCCCCTGCTACGCTGCGGAGTCCCTCCAACAAGAGATATTTTCCACTAACTTTTCCAGCATGGCTCCACTCTCATGACCAGCAGTCCCTCCAAAACTGCTGCAACACGAGTCCCTCACACATACAAACAGTCCTCCCAAAACTTCTGTGGCGTGGGTCACTCTTCCATGGGGTGCTGTCCTCCAAGGACAGGCTGCTCCAGCCTGGGAGCAAGGACCCCTCTCCCCACTGGGTTTCCCACAGGGTCACAGCCTCCTCCAGGCATCCACCTGCTCCAGCATGGGCACCTCCATGGGGTACAGGTGGATCTCTGCATCCCTGTGAATCCCCAAGGGCTGCAAGGGCACAGCTGCTTCACCATGGGCTGCACCATGGCTTGCAAGGGAATCTCAGCTCCAGTGCCTGAAGCACCTCCTGCCCCCTCCTTCTCCACTGACCTTGGTGTCTCCATGTTGTTTCCCTCACATGTTCTCTCCTCCTCCTCTTCTCTGAATACAAAAAATATGTGTGAAATATCTGTGTGGAAATCAAGACACTTTGTCTTGATTTTCTTCTTAATTCTGTTATCACAGAGGCGTTACCAGCCTCTCAAATTGGCCCAGCCTTGGCCAGCAGCACTTCCATCTTCACAGCCATCAGGGATTGGCTCTGCTGGACATGATGGAAGTTTCCAGCAGCTTCTCACAGAAGCCACCTTTGTGGCCCCCCTGCTACCAAAAACCAGGCCAAGCAAAACCAATACAAGGGGCTAGAAAGCAAGCCAGATGTTCTAGGGCTTTATTAGTTTTATAAACATTGGGCTCCTGTGTGCTAAAACTACTAATTTTATATTCTTGTTTTACCATCAGCAGACACACTGCTTTTGGCATAAGACTTGCAATGCTTGCTTGAAGCAGTTTTTATCAGTCATTGTCTGGTGTATTCATCAGAAGCTGCTGTTGCCTCACTTTGCACAGTTGCACCTGGCAGATGTCTCCATTTCTTAGTGAAAGGAAAACTCCTGGCTCTTCACAGTTGTCTTCTCACTGAACTTAATTCAATTGTCCTCATTTGTTTTGAACAAGAACAGCACCATTGCTTGTCAAAATGCATGGCTCCTGAATTTCAGTCTGAACTTATTTCTTGGAATAGTTATCAGTGGTATCTATTAATCAATTTCTGTTGGAGATCATTATAAACAACTTATTCTAAATTTGAAAGTTTTTTGGTGAAATAAAGAACTACAATTCTACATTAAGAAAAATATATTCTAGATCCAAACAAATGGTGCTTTGTGGATGTTTCACACAGCAGTTGAGGTGTAGAGTCTCAGAGCTGAGACTACCTCCTACTTTTCTGGAAAAGAAAACTGAACCTCTAACAAGTAGCAACCACTGCAGTACCTGATCATTCAGTTTAACAGCAATGTCAACATTACAGTTAGACACTGTAGAACATAATTCTTACTCTCGACTCTGTTCTTGGGAAGCCCCACCTGCATACAGTTCTAGTGCCCCCAACAAAAGAAGGACATGAAGCTGTTGGAGCAAGTCCAGAGGCAGGCCACAAAGTTGACAAGGGGACTAGGGCACCCCCACTATGGAGAAAGGGTGAGAGAGNGGTTGGGTGGGGCTCTGAGCAATCTGGTCTAGTGGGAGATGTCCCTGCTCATGGCAAGGCAGTTGGGACTAGGTGATCTTTAAGGTCCCTTCTAAACCAAACCATTCAGTGATTCTATGATTCTATGACAATGTGGCAGATGCAAAAGCCAGCTGAAATGTTCACTGCACAACAATGCAGAGACTTTTATTTACCACCTGTGACTTCTATTTGACAAAGGGCACAGTGAAGAGAACAGCATTCTTGAATGCCTGCATAAAAGTATATTTCTAACTCTTCAAATGAAATTAGATCAAATTCCTTTTCATCTGTCAACGAGGGAAGTGCATTGTTAAAACTAATGCACTACCTACAGCAATACTCTCTTGGACAAGGGATTAAATGGAGCAAGGATAGTGGATTTCCTTTTCCTCCACCTGAAGAGGAAGGGCAGGAGAAACAGTGGAACAATATCAGCTTTTTAAAAGAAAACTGCTAAATAAATAAAGTTACATCTGATTTTCAACAATGAAAAAAGGGTACAACACAATAAAAGTAGGATTTTGGTTGTTTTTTTAAGTGCTTTATTCTCATTCATTGCTTCCACACAGTGTGGGAGTACCCTGGAGAGGAAACAAATCTGCTTGTGAGAGAGAAGCATGAAACAGGATTAAACATGGAGAAGATCTGCTGCCCACTGTTGAGGGGTTGTGGTGCATGCAGAGGAACTGCTGAGAGCAGGATGAAGTTCCCAGATCTCAGAGGAGATGGGAAAGGTACTTTCTAGCCTCCGGAACTGGCTAAGCACTTTGCTGCAAGACAGAAAGCCTCTGAGCTGTCAGGAGCCATGCCTAAATGCAAGTTGTTTCTTCTAAAGGGACACAGCGAATTCAAAAAAGTACATATGAACCCCTTCTATTTCTAGTCCATCGCAGCACATGAGCTAAGCTTTCATACACTTATTGAGAATCCTACCTTACATTCTAGTAATACTGATTCTACACAACAGTCATTTCATTTAAAATCCTTTTGGTGTCCATCAGGTTGCTCCATACAGGAGATAATTTGGGCATAGCTGACTGGGATTCACAGCAGACTTGGACAGCCATGACAATACATGGGAAGACAGTGTTGAATGTAAATGCAAGGGTTCAATTTATGTACGGGCATATGTCCTGTTGAAAATGGGCTGTGGCTGCAGGACAAAGGGCTGGAATAGTTCCAGTACATGTCTGCAGTCACTACAATGGATTCCAATAAAATTCCATGGTGATTACCTGACAAGGATCACCAAGTCCAACTCTCAGCCTGGCGCAGGCACTCCAAAGAATCACACTATGTGCCTGAGAGCATTGTTCAAATTCCCTCAGGAACTTGTTCTAGTTTCTAAAAGTTAGAAGAATTTCTGAGCTGAAAAAAGCCACTCATGTTTAAAAGGACCAAAGCATTTCTGCAAGGCTTTTGGAAGGAAAATTTTCTAGGCTAGGTTCTTCCCTGCATTTCCAATGCAGGCACTTCTGGAATACTAAAAAGCACCACAGATGTTAACCTGCTATTAATTACAGCAGTTTTAATCCTCTGAGTTACAAGAATGTGTTTTTCCTGAAAAATACTATGCATTCTACTTTTGTAGAATGCTAAGGCCCAGTCATGCCATCACCCAATTGTGCTCTTCTTAAGACAGTCAATAATCCCTTCTTCTCAAATCTTTTCTCCTAATGGCTCGTTCACTTATTAATACATGTATCATCCTCCTAATTTATGTAATTACAAGGTGAGAACATAATCTGGTCTAAGTCAGGGCCATGGTATCTGATGAACTGATGCCTGAAGGCTAGACAAAACTTCTTTAACTAGTTTCTTTGACCTTAAGAGCAGCAAAGGATGTAAGATTTTCACAGGCTCATGTATTACAAGAGAAAGAAATATGCCAAGCAGCTAGCTTAGTTTCTAGCCACTTTAGTTAAAAAAGAGAATGGGTAAGATCTTGCTTGATGTAGTGATGACAAACATGGCAATTAAGAGTTTGTACAGTGCATCCCCTTCTAAGAAAAATAATTGTCTTCTAAATTATCACATGTGCCTAAGCCCATGATTGCCCCTTATAAACAAAGATGCTTTTGCATGCCAAAACTATCTTAGTCATGGTGCAAATGAAGTTGCCATTTTGCCATTTTCATATGGTGTCATCTTCTTTCCACAGAACATTCACCACTTTTGTCTCCAGATTCTCCATTTCCACCTTCTGACTGGAAACAAATTACTTTTTGTTACATGGCAATATGTTACAGAGAAAATAAAATTGAACATAAATTAGGTTCTTGTTTTTCTAGGGACATTCTCCTTAGCTATGTGCAGCTTGAATATGCTTATTTAAGAGGAAAAAAAAATTTTTGAAAAGTGTTCCCCTCTGACATGCTTTTCCTCCAGCAAATTTGGATTTACAAAGAACTCAATGGAAAGATTCTAGCCTGAATGTCAGATTTATGTTCCTGGCCCTTTTTGTTAAAAAACTGCTCCATTTTTCGACATGAATGCAGCAGAAAAAACTAGAAGGTTTTCAGGTGTACTGAGCTGACTGCCATTCGCTCGACTTTAAATGATGTAGATGGTAAAACAATGAGAACACTCAAAATCCACTGTCTCAAAACACAGCTTGAGAAACACAATTCAAAAGGACCAAACCAATTTTCTTCTTTGTGTCTCCTTCACTTCTTCCCAGCACTGCTTCTGCAGGTTGGAAGATTTTATATACTGCACATCTCCCCAAGCATAAAAATTTGCCTGTGTGCTAAGAAAAAAAAAGGAAAAATCAGTCAGATAGAACAACTGTAACAGTCTAGCATGTAGGGCAAGTCCCAGTGTATACCTACATGAGCATGGTATTCATATATAATCTGTAATAGGGAAATGCAAAATGATGGTTTAGCAGCTCCTGAAAGCAGTCTGTTTTGAAGATAGGGTAAATAATATAAAATTTTAATCAGATTCCTCAAAATGTACCCTGACAAGCAGCATTTAACACTCTTCAAAACTATCTATCTGAAATTATTCTTTTTTACTGGAAATTTAAGATATACATAAATAACATGTTTAAGTATCCCAGTAAATTTCATTCTCAAGTAATCAAAGTGGTGTGCTGCTGCTGGAGATGAGAATCACTGTGAAGAGAACATAAGACTCAACATGTATCTGCAAGTTAGTGAGTCCATGTGTGGGAGGAATCCACAGAAACTTATTCAGACTCTTGCTTTAGTTCAGAGAACCAGTGCGAATTATACCAGAAAGCAAAATTCAGCCTGGATAAAGAATGTTGGCAGCTATCTCAGATAATAATAGAGAGATTTAAGCAATTTTAGACACTGTCTCTGGAAGACAGGTATACAGATGTCATTTCCACATTTCAGCAGGTGTTTTTTTTGTTTGTTTGTTTTTGTTTTGCTTTGTTTTGTTTTAATTTAGGCACATCTTTTGATTTTCTTTTTGCAAGCAAAATTATACTTTTCTTAAAATAATATCTTTCAGGGGTGTGATGAGAAACACTGTAATTTGAAGACATATCCTGGCCAAGTCCTCAATTTTTTTGTATTTTTCTCCTCATCTAGTAACTGGATACTTCCAGTATATTTCCCTTGACCCCAGAGACAGACAATTGTCATGTTGCAGGAAACAAAATATTGAGTTTCAAGGGACTGAAAAAAAAAGTTTCAGGAAATAACTAGGACTACTTAAAGAAAAGGTAAAGTTACAGAGGAAAGAATCAAGCGTTCAAGGTTATAAACTGAGTGAATTTCTAAATTACATGCATTTGCTGCAGAATGATATTCAAGATGCCACTTTGCAAAGTGGTGATGCTGCGATAATATCTCTGCATAGGACCTCAGGCATTGTTCTCTGGTTTATTTTTCTTTCCACTGTAATGGATCAATAATGAAGACAGTAATGAAGACCTCTCCAAATAAATGCAGGATCTGGACAGAAAATTTGCAACCTAGTCAACATCAAAATCAGTATATAAACTATATGCTACTGAACTAGCTTAAGGCTTAAAGATAAGGGTCTGAGGAGGCTACAACTGTCAAAATATTAAATGGATCATTTCACCTGTAAATTAACAACTTTTTCTTTGATAGAGGCCCGCAAAAATCCCTGTGAGGAAAAAAAATTCTGTATTTTTCAAAAATTTCATAAAATAAATATAATTGATGGTGATAATTTGGAAGAGGTACTTTAGAAAAAATGTAACATTATCATCTAGCTATTTATAGAAATATATAAGTCTATGCTGAAGAACTAATCCCTCCCTCATTAAAATCTATTAACCTTAAAGCCTATTTACTAGTCTAGTAAACAAGGATATGGAAATATTTAAGAATATAAAGGGGACATACTTCATAAATTTTTTAGTCCTAGATAGTGTGCAGTCAAAATCTGTCAATCTTGAATGCACATTTTGATTATCTGAGAAACTGAGTGATCAAATCAATACAAAGTAGTAATACTATCAGTATACATGCAAATAGCTGGCACTTCTGTAGTGGCTTTCTAATGCTCAGAATATTTAATAATTCACTTATTTAAAACAATTTAGGATAGTAAGCCATTAATGCAATCTTAACTAAAAGGAAAATTAGATAGACTGTTTATTGAGGTCTCATCATGGCAGAGTTTCTATCCTGTACTTCCGCTAAAATTTGGAGTCCAGTTAATGTGATACGATGGGAAGTGGCCACAGCACAGTAAGAGGAAAAGTTTATACAAGAAATGCTGCATTTTTCTAATGCACAAGACAGTTCCTATGACCTGAAATACATCACTGCTAGAACATCAGCTCAAACCTGATAGATATGTATAATTTTTGTTTACTGGCCTTGAATATTAGCGCACACTAATCCATTCTTCCAAGTTTAACAACTTTCAAGTCTAAATGCTTTACTAACTGAAAACCAAGAATAAAATACATCAGCAATTCTTTGAGTAATCGTGCTTACTGCTCCTGGTCAGAGCTTCATTATCAATGTTTAAACATTCAGATGATGATACTATTATGTTTTTCCCTGGTACAGAAAGGGTGATAAAGAGCTCATGATTGACTTTATCTCAGAGTGGTCAAATGGCCACAGTTTACAAAGGACAAAGCAGGCAGGAGGCATAGCACACAATAAAGCAACTTGCAATGACCCAAAGGGTCACTTTAATGCATATATATATAAATGACTATGCTTGCAAGCAAAGGAGTTGTATAAATACAACGTTTTAACAGGAGGGTGAAAGATGGTTGGTCTTGAAAAACACAGTCATACATAATAGAGACTTGGCAAAGTATCCCCAGCCTGATCTCTTGCCTTTTCCAGACCTCTCTGGTTTAAAGTGCTGAAGATGCACTCCTCAGCTTCAGTGATAGAATATTGTTGGCCTCTTTTCTGGAAAGAAAATAATCCCATAATGTAGTCTTTGGTTCTAGCAAACATGCATGCAGCAAAGTTTGAAAATATCATATAAATTACATAGCAGTTGGTGTCCCATTCCTTTTGTAAATGAACTCCATTGAAATCTCCTAAAATGTACGCATGTCTACTCTAAAAGCCACAGAAGCTCGTCTGGAGCCCTCCCTTCCAAAACTGTAGATTAGGTTGGTGTGGCCTAAATTATTTCTTAAGAGTGCATTGCAGTTTCACTTTAATTACATGAATAGTTTGTGAGTCTCTGTGAGGGGCTTCCCCATGGAAAGTAAAATCTTTTATTTGAGCAACTGTTATCACTGGGAAAAAAAGGGGCAAACTTTCATATTTTCTAGTCCTTTAAGATTCATATCAGTGTCAGCTGTAATTAGAATTCCAAAACCAAATTAATATATTTTCAGAAGAGAACTGGTAATTGAATCTTCATTGGTTTTACTAGGCTAATATATACACAGAAGCTTTAAGTTAAAACATAATCCTACAAACATCAACAATTCTTGTCTTTAAGTTGGGAAGTTTGGACTTACTACATCACATCATCCTTTCCTTTCCTATTCTGCAGTCAGATCTAAATGACATCAGCTGAGCTTACAGAAACACCCCTGGTGAAGATGAGGGTGAATTCATGTTCATATTCCATCATATTGGAACATTTATTACATGAAACACTAATATTCATAACTTCATTAATTAGAATAATGACTGTTCCAGAGATAAAACAATTAATTCAACCACAAGATGGTTGGATAAAACTTTTAACCTTAGCAATATTCAATACATCATTTCTATTAATTAATTGTATTATTAAAAGCAGTAAATTTCATTACTTATATCAGCACTTGGGACTTTATTTCACTTGCTTGCTAGCAGATGCTGCAAAGCAGATGGCTCATCCAATCAGAGCACCTGGACAAATCCAAGTGTAGCATCTTTTTCTATCAGTCATCTGTTTGTGAGTAACCAAAAAGTTCTGTGTCAGAAGCACAAAATTTCTGGTATGTCTTCTTTTCCTTCAACTCTCCTTCACTTCCATTATTATTTTTACTAGTTTATTCATTTTTCCTCCATATTACAGGGAACTGAGGTCATTTGAAGGAGTTGTCAGTGAGGACTCTGCTGACCTCCCTGAAGAAGTTAGCCCAGCACTGCTTGTATGTGGTCATTCCCTTAGAATTGCAGTGCTCAGCAAAAGCAAAGGCCATAAAAACTTGCACATGACGATTTGGCTGGGTATTGGGAAAATATAATTAATATTTTGTTAGATGTGTTCTTCTTACTTGTGTTGATTTGCTTTTTTGGTGTAAGTGTACACAGAACACTCTTATGCCAGCAAATAAGGATTTATAATAAGTACAAATCAAATAATCCTGAGGGTATTGCTGGGGCTACAAGTACTTGTGCTACAGCTGGTGGTGTAACTCTTCCACTGATCAGGCTTCATTATTTTCAAATCATCATGCACCATTAATGATAGTTTTCATGACCACAGTACTGTAAACTGAGAATGAGTCATAAAGCCTTGCAGAGACAAAGTTACCTTCTATCTCCCCAAACCCACACTCCACCACACCCTCCAAAAAAAGGCACATTTTTGTAACATATCTTAGCTCAAATTATTAAGTTGTTCACACTCAACATTTCACATCCTATGCTTAAGTAGTTTACTCTAGTATTAGGCTTTTAGTCCCAGATTCATTAGAAGATATAATGGGGGCCCTGGACAAGGACTGAAATAACAGCAAGCTGTGGAGGAATTTCTAGTGCTTTCCAGCTGGAAGAGAACTCTCTACTCAATAGCACTGTGTAAAAACGACTATACTTGTGCTTAGGAAAATTCTGCTTTTTACGCAATGGAGCAAGCCATTGAAAAAGTACAAAATCCAGCAAACAGTCCAAAGGTAGACATAGAGGATGTAATGATATTATTCTGTCTTTAGAAGCGTAGCATCTGCATGAGTGGGAGTTCATATGAAGTGTTTCGCAATTCCAGTTTAAATTCAGCAGCTTGGTGTCATATATTTTGTTCTTTCTCTGCTAGATTAAAAAGCTTTTACAGTTGGAAATATAGCATCACCCACTTAATTCCTGAAAAACAGAATGAGATGCTGGCTATCAAAAAATTTATTATTTTATTATTTATTAGCAGCAGTCATGATGGCTGCCTCCAAAGGATACCTGTATTTCTCCGTTTAGAAAGAATATTACTAGCCTACGGAAAATTTTTAAACCCAAGTGAAGACAGGATAAATACTAAACAGAGCAAGGGAAATTTAACATGCACGTCTAAAGTTCAGAGGTAGAGGGAAGAATTAGACAAGTGGAAGTCAGTGAAATGAGTAATGGGATTTTTCACTGTTTTAATCATTCTATAATTTCTCAAGTATTTGAGATAATGATCAGGGCTATACTATGAATGATTGCCTGTTATCTGCAAGGCACTTATAAAGTGTCCAGGGACAGCTGCCTGACAGATTGGAAGGTCTTCCTTGTGCACAGTTGGACTGATTAATAGTATTCTGAAGATACCTGGTCATAGATTATCAGAGATTAAATGCTGATAGCATTCTCTCTCCTGTTTATATAATTTACTATTTAATTAGTTGCTTCCCTTTTTCTGTGAGTTATATCTAACATTATCCTTTAGAACAAAATCCTAGCAGTAGTTCTGAATCCATATCTCTCTTCTAGATGCTATCTTTCTTCTCTGATATGATGAAGTAGAAAAACCTGTAACTCTGAATATAAATTCAGATTCTGGATTTACCCTTTAGGATTTACAGAATGCCTTTACCAGGAAGTTCGAACAGGGACCTATAGCTTGAATTTTTTATCTTTGGAACTGTAATGGTGATGATAGCAAACAAGGCAACAAATACTATTTACACTCTGTGAATTTGTGTTTGTGCAAGTTTTTCTGGGCTCAGGGCATGTGATACAAGGATGCAAAGCATTATGCAGGGAATTAGAGAGTATGACCTGGGCATCTTTCATGGGTCCTGGGTTGGTGCACTTCATTAGGCTGCACTGCTCTGATTCAGTACCTGTTAACTGTGAAAATATATCCTTTTCATACAGGCAGAGTATTTTCAACATAGAGTTGGCTTTATCAGTTTTCATGCTACAAAACAAGAAGTTCTTTGGCTGAGTTTAAGTGAAATCCATGGACCATAAACTATGTCCCTAAGCCAGACAAGCTGAAATTGCCCTGAAATGTTGAAAAAGAAGAGTGCTTATATTGCAGTAAGAATACTGAAAGAGGAAGCCCTTTTCCTTTCAAGCTATCTGAAATTTTTGAGAAAGATACTACAAATAGTAGTATTAATTTTATATTCTCAAATGTAAGCAATATAAAGGTTTCTGGAGTATGTATTAAGCACTTACTGCAACCCTACAGAAGGTGAACAGCAAATATTCCCAGAGGTAGTTGAAAGTATGAATACTTAACTGGGATGCATAAGTCTGAACAAAGACTATATTAAAACCCCAGACACTCACTAATTTAATAAAACACAATGCTCTGAGAACTTAATGGAGTAAAAACTCCTAAGGAAATTTCTGAAGAAGAAAAGAGTCATATTATGTCTTTTATCAAAAATATAAAGACAGGGGTTCTTTTCCAGCCCAGAGTTGACTTTTAAAATTATCTAGCAAAGAGCATCACAGTATCGAAGTCTATTTTATGCACACTTACCCTGATTCTCCTTTGGCCAGCTAAGAGTGTTGCTAGCCCATATCTCACCTACGTGAATTTTGTTGACTGCTTCAGCAGTGGCACATAAGGGGATGACATTTCCTTCCCTTCTGCTACAATCTTTTTAAATTAAGAGAAGATAGTATTTACTACACATGACAGTGGTAGGTTTTTCTCCTACTCTTCTGAGTGCAAGCACCCCAATGCAGCTTCATAAACCCATGAATTACACATATGGCTTTTCCACGGGACTAAAGACCACATGTACACTCAGAGAATGGGCAAAACATAAACTCATTTAGGGAAATTAGATCAAAAGGTGCCTATACTTTGGGATCCCTAGGATTGACAGTAGCAATTGCATAAGCTAATGGCCAAATTCTCAATGAGAAAAACACAAGGAACATAATATGCATAAATTCAGACTCTAACTTGACAGAAACTAAAACATGGGTTTTAATGTTAAGTTAATGAGTGTACATGCATCAATTATTTGTTATAGGGCTGCTTAAAGCCAGTCATTGGTAAAATGGGATTTTTATCATAAATGAAGAACCTTATCTTTGTCACTTGCTAATTCAGCAACTCCTTTTTTCATCAAATGGGGCTGTACTAACCAGGAATTACTCTGACAAAGTGCACATACACACTAATTTCCAAATCCAGAAAATTATAAAATTTAAATTTAAAGAATTTAAAGAATTTAAAGAAGGATGATTAAAGATAGGTGTCTGTTCTTGTTTGAAAGCAAAACCAGTGAGACACTCCAAGTCAGAAATACAATTTATTAGGAAAAGAGAAAAAGAAAACAAAATACACACAATAATACAAAAGNTGTCTCTGACAGAGTTAGGAAAAGAGGAGTGTGAAAGAGCATGCAGGTGTGTCTGAGAGACCATTTCACTTTCTCATACAAGTGAAATGATGAGGACTGTGCTTGTCCTTAAGTTTAATAATGAACAGAACCCTGGTGCTGGGTTTCGACTTGCTTGCTTTCCTTTCTTATTTTCCTCTACTTCTCTCTGTTGTTGCTGGGTGCAGACCCCTTCTTACATTTAAAGCTTACACTGATTCCTGTGGAAGGTTAAATCTGTGTTAACAATGAGGGTCTTAACCCAGAACTCCTATCTGAAAAGACTAAAGGGTTGCTTTTAATCCTGGCCTGTCAGGGGAGGGGTGGGAGACTTTTTCTTCTGGGAATAAAAAAGAGGTTCTGGACAGCCATTAGCTTGGAAATCCCACCTAGAGCAGGATTATCCAAAAATGACAGATGTTCATGGTAGGAGATGGAAGTATCATGTCTGGAAGTAGATTGCAGGATCATTGCCACCCTGTAGTCTTCAAAGTGTTGTGATCCCTGAGTTATCATGGGAGGGTCCATTTAGCACAGAAGCATTTGAGATTGATAATCATGTACATCTGATCATTACTGCTAACAGCTCCCGCCCAGGTCACCCTCAGATGTGGCTGGGCAAAACCTCCTTTCAGTCCTTGTAGCTTTGGATCCACCTCTGCCAGTGAAACTGTGAGCTGGTGTATTCTTGGACACAAGTGGGAAATTCTGCCTTTTAGGCATGAGGACTCAGCCATGTCCTTATCAAATCAATCATCCTTTGCAGGGCTTTGGTTATCCCTACAACTTTTTGCTTACAAGTCCAGTCACAGTTGTGTAAAAAGAACTCTTTGTTCACTTTTTGGTGACTGACCATTGATTTAATTTCTTTTTAAAATCACTACATGAGGAAAACTAAATCCTTGTGGAAAACTGACCTCTTTCTCTTGGATTATTTCTTTGGAGTATTCCAAAACAGCATACCGTATAGGGCTGAGGGGAGATGATGAATCTAAGGGCGAAAAATGGTGTATGGAAGAACTTCAAGAAATGGTTCTTTGATTGCCAATAGGTGCAGAAACAACACTAATTACTTTTGTACTGTTAGAAGTTGGCAAGGGGTAGTTCAACTCTGTAATCTTTGTTTCACCCATCTCTCTGTCCCAAAAAAATATAACAACTGCTACAGGGGCAGTCATTCTGAACTGTGAAGTCTGTGCTTACAAATTAATGTTGCTTGGAGTTCAGCATTTCCAGGCTTGATGGATCTTTCTTATTACATTTCCAGTCTTGTGTACTGAAGTAACACTAAAGTTGAAATTTACTAGAGAAGTCATCAGCAATTTCCAAGGAAATTCGGACTCTCTCTGGGTAACAGTAAGCAGGGCAAAACAAGTAAATTTTAAACTCTAGTCTCTGTTCATTCCTTCTTTATGAGTCTGATATAGTAGCTCTGCAAGCAGATGAAGTTGGTTTGCTCTGTGCACATGAAATAACATTGTCCTTTAATGTATCCAGGACTATACCAGTGATGGCTTTCCTTCCAAGTCAAAGGATCACTACATTATAACGCATAAATTCTATCAAATCTTCTTCTGCAATCTCATTCACAGGCAGTGGTGAATGTGCTTTTAAGCACTAATGAAAGAAGAGAGGATAATTCCAGCAGATGGAGTGGAATACTAAAGACATTATACCAAATCACACCTAGTAAGTGGTATCCAATTCAAATTACTTGCACTTACAAAAGACCTGAAAAAATCAGAAAGGTGCAGAAAATGATGATTAGACTAATCAGAGGTCTGAGAGGAAAATTGCATAAAGTTAAAGAAACAACTGTAATAAATAGCATGAGGCTACTGAGAATTGGGATCCCCCAAAATACCTCCTGATTCAATCATTAAAGTTTTTGATCCTTTAATTCCTACCTCTTTTTCAGCCTATAGAGACAAAGCAGATATGTTTAGTTTGGTCTGCCAGGAGCCTGGTCTTTTTAGAGCAACTCCTGTGAATGACAAAGGAGAAGGAAGCATTGTAAGGAGCATTTCATACATGACGTCTGCCCAAATATCAAACATAAAATGTTTTCGAATTTTTTAATCTTGGTCTGCTCTGATCTTTAATAACTTCTCAGACAATGATTTCCACAGTCTGACAGAATAGTAAATGAAAAAGGGCTCTTTGGATATTATTTAGCAGTTTGCTACAATTAAATATCTTGAAAGATTCTCTTTGTGTTACAAGGACAGGGGAGTAGCCACTCAAAATTAAACCATCTTCCTATTTAAACCCTCTTCCTATTCATTATTTTCCATACTCTGCTTTCCTCAACTGCTCTCATTCCACTGTTTTACTAAAGCAAAATATTGAACAAGCAAACCAGTCTAATGACAAAAACATCTCCAGGCCCACACTGAACTGTTCACTGACCAAACTTGCTGAATTCTTTCATCTGTGCATGCATTATTACCTCGTGTTCTCTCAGTGTTCCATCTGACTGATCCAATCAATCATTGATTATTTCACTACAAAATGGAAAAATCTTGAGTTTGTCAAAAGTTTATGAAATACAAGACATAGAACATTCTGTAACATATTCTGTATTAAGCATAAATATAGTTTCTCATGTATTGAATCATTTAAGCCTCCATCTTTTTTTCAAAGGTCTTAAGTATTCTTAAGTAAGAAACTTAAGTATTGAAGGGCTGGCACTTTAATTCTGCTGCCTGACCATTCTGCCACTAACCTGTGTCTGTATTCATGTCTCCAGCTAGGTCTTCAGAATTTCTAGAAGTGCCTCCTCTAGAAATTCCTGTAGAAAAGGTTTAATTTCTGGTTCAAAAACATACAGTTGTGACACTGTTGAGTCAGGGATGGGATGAAAGGACTACAAGCCACAGAGGGCGAAAAAGAGAGTTTATTATTAAGAAGTAGTGTCCTTTTATATCCAGGATCGCTAGGGTGAGACCTAATTGGTCTCAAAGTAAAAACCTTTCACACTATTGGTGAACTATGAATAGCACACTGTGGTAGAACATATCTATAAACAACATGAACAGAAAGAGAGATAATAATTTTTTAAATTCTTTCTCTCTAAGTTTCCCAAGCCTGAAGCCTGGGAGAATCCTCTGTTCTCTCTTCAGCTGAACTGAGAGCCTCCACACAGCTGCATATTTGTTTCCTTTCAGTTCAGTCTTTGGTTTCCCCTAAAAACAAAACACATTGCAAAATTTAACTGAAAAGAAAAAATCAGCAGGTAATTCTGAATAGCAGGTGTTCCCTGAACAGCTAGATAACTAATAAGTAAATAAGAATGGCTGCTTTTCTGTACTGTTTGCTTATTTCACACTTCCTTTAATTACTTTGATATTTTTAATGTTCCTTCAGAAGTAATAGTTTGTAATTACTCTGTGTTACTGAAGTGATTAGGCAAAGAACTATTGATTTCCAAATCAGACATGCCAGATTTGCAGGGTGTTTTGAACCCAAAATGTATTACAGGGGTCTGTCATTTAAGCTCCTGGATGTAATTTTATTTCTGGTCAGTACTACACTATCCTGTAGACTTTTTGCCCCAAGATCAGTTAATTTTCTGATTCTGGAATAGTCAAACAGGTAGTGCTCAAATGTTTCAATACCCTGGGACCCACAATACCCACACTAGTCAGTCGCTTCTGAAATCACCACTCCTCAAATTCAATTCTCGCCTAGTCTTTCTAGTTTTTAGTTCTTAGAACTAAGCTATTAGTTCTTCATTTTGATCCACATTCCTTTTTGCAGCAAGATATCTGATGTGGGAGCTGATGCTTTCATTGTTTGTCATATGCTTGAGATTTGTTTTGTTTAGAACCATCATTTGGTATAAAAGTCCTTCCTGAATTGAGGGGTCCAGAACTGGATACAAGCTGTGGCCTCACCAGTGCTGTGGACAATGGAAGAATCACCTCCCTGCTCCCGCTGGCCACATAATTTCAGATATAGTCCAGGATGCCGTTGGCCTTCTAGCTACCTGGGTACACACTGTTTCATGGTCAGCTGCTGCTGACCAGTACCCCAGTTCCCNTCACCTAGCTGTAAAAAAGAGTTGAACTCAATGATACTTGTGGGTCCCTGCCAACTCATAATGTTCTGTGAAATAATAATTTTTTTAAAATTAAAGGGAGATCAGGGAATTGGTCAGGCTAGACCTGCTCTTCCTAAACACCTGTTGGCTGGCTCTGATCCGCTGGTTGTCATGTGCCACGTGATCACAATCAAGATGATCTGCTCCAAAACCTTGTCAGGCACCAAGGTCAAGCTGAGATGCCTGTAGTTCCCTGGATCCTCCTTGTGGCCNAGTTCCCACCTTTCAGCTGAGCACTTTCCAGGCACTGTTCCCCCAGACTGTATCTCTGCATGGGGTTTTTGTGACCCAAGGGCAGGACCCAGCACCTGGCCCTATTGAACCTCACACATTTGGCCTTGGCCTATCGATCTAGCCTGTCCAGATCCCTGTGCAGAGCCTTCCTGCCCTCCAGCAGGTCTGTACTCTCCCCCAGTTTGGTGTCATCCACAAATTTGCTAATGGTAGA
>VXBC01010199.1:0-25595 GCA_013399945.1 Ploceus nigricollis
AGCCCGGGGGCGGGGCCGGCGGGCGGGAGGTGCGATGAGCTCAGCCCGGGGGGCGTGGCCACGGCGGGACGTGCCGTGAATCCGCGGGGGTCGGGGGCGTGGCCTCTGCCGGAGCGGGGCCGGGCGCCGGGGTGCGATGAGTTCGCGGGGGCTCAGCCCGAGTGCTGCGGGGCCGAGCGGGGAGCGGGCGCTGGGGCCGAGCCACCCTGCTCTGGGCCAGCGGAAGGTGCAGGGGACGGGGAGCATCCTCCCCTGCAGGGGATGCCCGCTGCGGGGGTGTTTCCCCACTTCCTCGGGTGTTTTTGTGATAACCTTGGCCCAAAAGTGAACGGTTCCAGCAGTGCTGCCAGGCGTTGGGCAGGTTTGTACTGCATCAAGACAGGAAGGGTTTTGCACCATGGGAAGTCCTAGTGGCTTGTTGACATAAAAAAGTCCATCATCCCTCTGTTCATGGTTTTTAGCTGCACGTTTCCTCCCTGCTTCCAAAGCCAGATGCCTTCTCAACTCCTAGAAAATTGCTCGCTGTGTTCCCTTCAAAATAAATCCTCGTGTGAGACAGTGGCATTGCTCTTTCCCGGTGGGAGCTGCTGGAGATGCCCAGCTTGCTGCTGTCAGAACTCGGGATGCACTGGGATCTGTTGGTTGGAGAGGTGTTGCAGCAGAGCCCACTTCAGTAACATAGCAGAGCTGAGGGGAGCCCTGTAGAGCAAACAAGGATTTAAGCTACAGATAAACATCCTTTTAGCCCAACCCGTCCTTTTCCGAGCGTGTTTCTGGTCTCCCGCTTCATGCTTGTGTCAGCACCCTCTAATTGGCTGTGGGAAGAATTGGCAGGACGAGCTTAAACAGCTTGAATTGGTGGTTTGAACTAACCCCACTAACCTGGAAGAGATTTAGGAAGCCTTCACACGGAAGGATTTGCTGAATCCATGAACGGATGGGCTGTCCAGGGGGAGCTGAGCTGGAGCGGTGGGAGCGGTTCCTCCGGAGGAGGGACACTGGGAACTCCCTGAGTCAATCTCTGCTCCAGGGCAGTGGTGTCAGTCGTGCTTAAATGGACTCCGTGGATGAGAGTATCCAGCCATGCTGCAGGAATGCTGGTGCAGTGTCTTAGTTGGGCTTTTAAAAGTAGAATTAGTTTTAATTCTCTGCTTGTCCTGAGTTGTGTGAGATGTGTGTGGGACAAAGGGGAATGGCCTCTCACCAGCTTTAGATGGGATATTGGGATGAAATTCTTCCCTGTAAAGGTGCTAAGGCCCTGGCACAGAGTGCCCAGAGAAGCTGTGGCTGCCCCTGGATCCCTGGAAATGTGCAAGGCCAGGTTGGATGGGGCTCGGAGCAGCCTGGGATAGGGGAAGGCCCATGGCAAGGGGTGGAATGAGATGATCTCTATAGTCTCTTCCAACATCTGCTGCTCTGTGCTCATCCACTGAGCCAGCCATCTCACCATGGAAGACATTGGTTCAGACTGCTTTCCTTTCCGTAAATCCAGCAGCCTACCTCCCAAACACCTTGTCCTTGTCTAGAAGTGGTTTCCAGGAACAGCTGCTTCCCAGGAATCAAGGGGGGCTGACCCTGGCGTTCCTCCTCCTTGCCCTGTCTGAAGGGATGGGTGACATTTGCTTTCTGCCAAGCCTCATGAACCTCTCCCGATCACCGTGGCCTTAGCAATGGACATGTAGTGTCTTTATTTATTTATAAATTTATTTATTTATCAGTGGCTGTAGGCTCTTGAGAGAGGGCAGCGAAGGCAGCAGAGCCCAGCTCATCCCGGTGATGCCCAGTGCCAGGATAGAAGGCAAAGGACACAAACTGAAACATATCAAGCTGGCCATAAGAAAAATACCTTTTACTGTGAGGGTGACCAAGCACTGGCACAAGTTGCTCAGGGCGGTTGTGGAGTTTCCATCCTCAGAGAGAGTCAAAACCCAGTTGGACATGGACCTGAGCAGCCTGTTCCTCCTGACCCTGCTTGAGCAGAAGGGTTGGGTCTCCAGAGGTCTTTGCCAACCTCAGTTATTATGTGATTCTGTTATCAAACACTGATTAAGCTCAGGTATTCAATTAAATCACTTAAAATGTGCAAAATCTTTAAAACTACTCGCTGCCTGTGTTGTGTCTTGGCGTGGGCTGGGTTTGCCTGAGAGCTCCTGGGCATCTCATTCCCTAGGAGCTGCCCTGCTGCCTTCAGCCTGGCCCCAGCTCCTGCTCCAGAAGGATGCAGGTGGCCCACAGGTCCCATGTCCTCTCTGTGGGCATCTCCAAGTTCCACAGAGCACCTGGGAAGGCGCCCTAGGTGCTGCTGTAAGGCCAGACTTGGAGCTAAAGGTGCAGTGCTGGCTGCAGTGCTTTGCTAAGTGAGGTTTCTTACAGTAAAACAGTTGCTTGGTGAAATTCTTGGAAGGCAGAGAGGAGCAGCAGATGGGAGGCTTGGAGGCTGCGGGTGTGTGTTTGAGGATTCAGTTGGCCAAGGAGAAGGAACAGAACATGTTTGCAGCGAGGTGCTCAGCCTGATTTGTGAGGAAATAAGTGCATTCACATTTCAGTGAATCAGATTTCTTTTGTTTCTCCTCTGCCCAGTAGCAGTGCACAACAATCACTGAAGCTCGTGCAAGAGGGGTGGCGTGTTTTTGCCAGGCTTGTAAAATGACTTCCCCCTCCTTCCTCCCAGTCCTTTTTTGGCAGTGGTTTTCCCCTTTCCCCGCTGGACCAAACCAGTCTAGTTCTTGAGCATTTCCTGGTGTTTCCTTAAGTTCCTGTCATTTCTCTTGTTCTGTAGCCTGTCACTAGTTGTTTTTTTGTCTCAAGACCACAGCACTACAAGTTTGGAAGTGGCAATCCCAAAGAAGCCTTTCCCTGTCTCGGGAAAAGCAGTGATTTGCTCCCCACATCAAACTGATTAAAACTGACACCATCCCTTTTTTCCTCCTTGTCACGGTGTTGTATTCTGGTGGGATGAGTTAAATTGAAGATTTCCTAGGAAGATAGGATAGGGTGCCTCTCTGGGGGCAGTTACTGTGCCATGAGGATGTCAGAGGGCTTGCAGCTCCATCTGTTTCCTCATTGTCCTCTCTCCAGCACTCCACAATACTTAAATTATTTTTGATCTGCCATTCAAGCCATTAATGAAGAGAGTGATTAGGACCAGACCTAGAGCTAGTCCCAGTGGTCAGTGTGAGAGGCATGGCAGTGGATCATTAACTCTTGGAAAATAATTTTCCAGTTGAGTAGTGGTTACACCTGTGCTAGGGTCAGAAAATTCCTAACTCCTTGTTTTGTGTTTTGAAAACATTTAAGATTTCATCTTCAGCTGCAAGTGTTAACTGCCAGGAGGTAAAAGGAAAGGCTGAGGGAGCCTCAAGGGAAACGGAAGCTGCAGAAAGTTTCCGTGGAAGCTGGGGGCGAGGGGGATTTGCTGCTGCTGGTGGCAGAGCTGGGACTTGGCTGATGGCATCAGTTTGGCAAAACCCAGGAGCCTCTGAACGACACAGAGGGAGCCCAAGGGTTCTGAATCGAGTTCAGCTTTACTTTTAGGCAGCCCATGTTGCTGAATTCACCAGATGGAGGTTTCTGAATCTTTTGCCAGTAAATTTAAAATGTGCTGGTCGGGAGTGCGGCTCCACGGAGATGGTGTGTAAGACACACTTCCGAGCTGGTGTGGAAAGGATGGACTCATTCAAGGGCATTGAGGCTGCAAGTCAGATGCCTCTTATAAAGAAAACCAGTGTTGAATAATTAGAAAATCTTTTGTCCTCTCAAATAGTGCAGAAATCAGTTGTTTTTTCCAAGACTGAGCACAATAGGATGCAACTCTTGACTGCCAGCATAAAAAAGCAGGATGCCAGGTTTGATCTGCCACCACGACTGTTTCAGTGCTCTTGCCAGGCCGGGAAGGAGCAGCCCTCCCAGCAGCCCTCCCAGCAGCCCTTCAGAGTCAGCTTCATTCAGGAACCAGTTCTGTTGAC
Source organism: Ploceus nigricollis (assembly GCA_013399945.1). Lineage (NCBI taxonomy): Eukaryota > Metazoa > Chordata > Aves > Passeriformes > Ploceidae > Ploceus > Ploceus nigricollis. The sequence continues at coordinate 3,966 of VXBC01010199.1, forward strand.
CCACAGGTCACTGGAGAGGAAGGGCAAGCAGGAGATTTGCTGCGAATCTCCATGGATGGAGCATCTCCATGCCCAGGAAAGGCTGAGGGAGCTGGGGCTGCTCAGCCTGGAGAGGAGCCCCCGCTGAGAGGAGCCCTCAGGCCTGGCTGTCCCTGGCTGTCCCTGGGTGCAGGAGGGCCAGAGCAGGGCCCAGGCTCTGCTCCAGGCCCAGCAATGGCACCAGAGCCACGGGCAGGGCCTGAGCACAGGAAATTCCAGCTGGACGCGAGGCAGAACTTCTTTCCTGTGCAATGACCAAGCACTGAGCAGGCTGCCCAGAGAGGGTGTGGAGTCTCCCTCACTGGAGATACTCCAGAACCCTCTGGACACAATCCTGTGCTCTGGGATGGCCCTGCTTGAGCAGGGACGTGGCACCAGGTGACCCATAGTAGTCCCTTCCAGCCTGACCCATTCTGGAGTTCTGTGGAATGCAGATGTACATCATTGCATGCATTTTTTTTTTCATCTCTTCTATACAGAGTTGGAAATTTGGGGGCTTATCTCTCTTTGACCCATCTGTAAAATATACAAGTTGGTACAGAAAGATACTGTTGATAAAGTTGACTCCACCTGGTGTTGGACCCCTTTAGCTCAACCACCACAACTTAGACGTAAATGTTACTCCATTATTTAAAATTTCCTGCAGCTTGCTGAGCCCACGTGAGAAATGAGAGAGTTGACGTGGCTCATCTTTCCTGCTGCATGTTTCCCTCGGGTTAGCTTGTGCCCTGCAGGGGAAAACTCCACCTTTTTAGCTCTGGAGACAAGCCTTAAACATTGAGGAGTAATTGAAGTTTGCTGCAAGCGAGTTACAGATTGCTGCTGCTCTTGGGACTGTCTCTGTGGAAATTTCAGCTTGATAAAATTCACAAAGAACTGGAACCGCTCAAGGACACAATTGGAAAAACATTTTGGGAAGCCGGTGGAAGGTTTCCAGCGTGGCTGGTTGCGGGCGCAGAAGCAGGAGCCAGGAATGCAGCCTGGCCTCCCCAGCATCAACATCACTTGGGATTTTTATCACATGTGTAGGGACACTTGGGATGTTTTCCTTTAAAAACAAGCCTGGCTCGTGCAGGCGTGTGAGTACGAGGAAACAGCAGCTTTTTTATGAGAAGAAAGGCCTTATGATCCATGTGCTTAATGTTTGCTTCCACGAGATCCTTTTTCTCCCTCTGAATACTAAAGAAATGCTTTGTGATTTGTGCAGCTCTGGCACTGGCAGCATTGCCTGCAGAGTTTGCACTCACCCTCACTGGCAGGAGGGACTGAAGCTGCAGGGCTCCCGTGGAACTTTGGAAGGGGAAACCAGGGGAAAGCAGGACAGGTGCTAACGGGATTTCATCAGTCTGGAAGTGGCATGTTTGGGCAGCGGGGCTGTGACCCGTCCCTAGGGACGAGGGAAATGTGGCCGTGAACCAGAGGATGCCCAGCAAATCAGTCGGCAGCTGGTCACTGGGTGTTGGATTCACCCAGCCTGCCATACACCGTTCATTTGGAGCCAGATGGAACCTAAGGGAAGTTCTGTGAGGGGGCTCAGCCTGGAGGAAAGGAGGCTCAGGGGAGACCTTCTGGCTTTCCACAGTTCCCGGACAGGAGGGGGCACCTGGGGGGAGGTTTTGGGCTCTGCTCCCAGGGAACAGGGACAGGACAAGAGGAAACGGCCTCAAGCTGTACCAAGGGACGTTCACTTTGGGAAGCAGGAGGAATTTCTTCACTGAAAGGGTGGTCAGGCATTGGCTGGGGCTGCCTAGGGAGGTGGTGCAGTCCCATCCCTGGGGGTGTCCAAGGAACAACTGGATGGGGCACTCAGTGCTCTGAGCTGGGTGACAAGGTGGGATTGGTCACAGATTGGACTCAATGGCCTCAGACGTCTTTCCCAGCCTAAATAATCCTGGGATTCTGTGAAAACATGTGGTGGAGCTGCTGGTTTATATCCTTTAATTTTAGCAGGGTGGGGAAAGGAAGTACCCCTGATGTTTCCTCCTTGCTCGAACCTGCTCCATCCTGACCGTAGCATGTTGGGATGATGAGCTGTGCTGCACCCTGCCTGGAATACTGACACGGATTGAGCCAGGATGGTTGTCCGGGGGTTGTTGTTTTGTTCTGGTTATTCCCTTTTGCCTCCAGGCTCCTCCAGCTGAAGTGCAACTTGCCCAGACTTGCAGTGCACGGAAGTGGGAGGGAGCTTTGAGGCTGATACAAGCAAGGGACTCCTTTGGGAATAAGAGACTCCGGGGATGGAAGTTAAGCTATAACCCTGTGCCAGTATGCTTTTGGTTTCTGGCTTCCCGAGGGGAGAGGGAGGAAGTGGGAGCAGGCAGGGAACTTCTGCCAGACAGAGCGTCCTGCCCACTCAGCTCCCAATCCCTGGTCTGGGGAGTGCCCTGTGAGCGGGAGAAAGGCTGTGCCTGCTCGGGATCCGTGGGACAGCAGTGCAGGAGCTGCAGGGGGATGTGGAGGAGGCATTCCCGAGCAAACAGAGAGCGTTCCCGATCCTCCAGCGTCAGCGGCACAAGGGCAGGGCTGTGAATTCGGGGCGCGCTGCTGCTGCTGGCAGCCTGTGTGCCTGGGGTGTCTGCCTGCAGCAGGCACCTAAATCCTGGCTTTACTCCTGGGACTCAGATTCCCTGAGCCTGGAGCCTGGGTTTACTCCCAGGACTCAGACTCCCTGTGACATCTCTGGGCTGTTACTTCACCTCTGTGTTTACATCCTCCCAGTGCTCCCTGATTGCTTAACTGCTTGTCAAGGACTCTTGAGAATCTCAGAGGAAACTCGGGAAGTGCAAAGTGGGATTACTTGGCCATCCTTCTCCTGATGTTTCTGTGTGTTAAACAGAGCTGTGATAGCAGTGGCAGAATATAAACATCTGGGCTTGAAAAAAGTGCTGCAGAAGCTCTTGTGCAGCCTCTGGAGATCTCACCCTTTTTGGGAAATAATGGCCAACACCAGTTATCCTGTACTAAAAAATACTTCCTTTTTTTCCCCTTTTCTTTCCAGACTTTATATTCAGAGCACCCATTAAGTTAAGCAAAACAGGAGAACTCCGAGAAGAATATGAAAGCCAGCTAAGGAAGGTCAGTATTTTGGGTAATTGTGTTTTTTCTTCCATAACAACTTGGATTTCCTGCAGGAATGCCATCCTACCTGTAGGGAAACCTGAAGGGCTCTTTTTTCCTGTTCTTTAACAAAGGTCATTTATTCTCTTTATACTGTTCAGCCAGTTCAGGAAATGGCTGTAATTGAGCATGTAGAAGCCAAATTTTGCTGTCTTATTCTGCCTTCCAGAATATGGAAATGTACCTTCTTTGGAGTGACTGTTTGGTTGTGGATGTAATTCTCTATCAAATTTAAGGAAGCACATTTGCAGCATGGTCAGGCTGCAGCTGAAAAGGTTTTTACATCTACAGCTTGACTTCAGCAAAAAGATACCATGTGCAGTCCAGTGCCAACCCTTCTCCCTTCCCTTCCAGTTGGAAGGAAATACTTTACCATGTTTCTAGCATTTGGGCATGTTTTTGTCTTGTTCTTGTTCAGCCTGCTGCCTTCCTCTTCTTGCCCCCTGCCAGATGGGAGATGGGTTTCTTCCCCCTGCCAGATTAAACTTGCTTTTGGTGAAGCTCAGCTGAAAGAGCCGTGTGGGAGGAGATTCTGTGAATCGTCATCTGAGAGGAAATGGCAGTGAGATTTTGCTGGTGAAATGACAACTGATGATGCAGTCACACTGTTTCCTTATTCATGGAATCAGAATAGTATCACAGAATCGTTTAGATGGGAAAAGCCCTCTGAGATGGAGTCCAACTGTTCCCCCAGCACTGCCAAGGCCACCACTATCCCGTGTCCCCCGTGCCACATCCACATGGCTTTTAAATCCCTCCAGGAATGGGGTCTCCATCACTGCCCTGGGGGCTGTGCCAATGACTGGCTGCCCTTTTAGGGAAGGAATTTACCCTGATACCCAACCTAAACTTCCCCTGGTGCCGTTACTTCTTGTCCTGTCACCTGTTACCTGGGATGAGAGACTGGCTCTCATCTGGCTCTACCCTCCTGTCAGGAAGTTGTAGGGAAGCCGATCTGAAAATTGTCACTGTTGCTACTTATCAAGAGATTCTTGGCATCTCTGAACTTCTGAATCGGGGAGGACTCAGGTTTGGGAATCTAAGCTTGTATATGATTTGGTTTCCTTCCCTGTCTCAAGACACAGGGTTGCATCCCAGCTTCCCTTCCCATGGAATGGGGATAACCTGGGCTTTCCTCCTGAGGAAGGCACAGGAGCATTTCCAACCCTTTTTACATCTCCCAGATGTCAGTTGTTTCATATATCTGAGCTCTTGACCTGCTTCCCCACTTTTTGCAGTTGAAAACAAAGCGGTACCATAATTATGTACTGAAGAGATTTTATTTGACGTGGATTATCTCATAGCTTTGTTTTCTCAACTGGCTTTCAGAATGAGATAGATATTTGCTGTCTGTGCAGGACAGCAAGATTGGGTTTTCCTCTTTTGTGCCCTTGGTGCTCTTGCATTTTATGTTTTTCCAGAGGAGGCTGTCATTTCTGTGTACTAAAACCCTAACTCATCCTGTCCAGCTGTCTTTCTATCACAAGCAAGTCTGTTGCTTGTAAGCACACACAGTGGGAGGGAAACTCCTACCTGAGGCATGTGCTGACATGCAGCTTCCCAGAGCCAGGGCAGACGGAGCAGGCTCCGGGAGGCAGCGAGCCTGGACAGTTCGCGGAGGGAAGAGAAGATACCAAACGTGAGTTTGCCAAACTTTTGGGATTAAATGTTAGTGTCAGGAATGATGTTCCTGAGTGAACAGCTGTGGATTGCTTGTACAGCATGTGTTCCCCCCTGCAGCTGCAGTATCCAAAAGGACTAAAAGGCATTTTCTGATAACTGTGCTGTTCACAGCAGCTGTTGGTCCTGCATCCAGTATTGCAGAGATGCTACTCAGATAACATCAGGAGTTCCTCTCCCAGGGTACATGTTTCACACTACATTGTTTCAGTTTCTTGTCCTCCTGTCTCAGCATAGCATTGCCATGTCTGGAAAGAAATTCTCTGGGAGACAATTTACATTAAGGCTACTTCAAATTATTATTTTTGAAATTAGTACAGATTTTATCACTGGAGTTTGATTTTGCTTGCAACCTTAATTCTGGACCTAAATTATTTTTTGTATTCTATTAATTAGGATTAGGATCCTGTTGTTGCCTTCTTGACTTCGCTGTCAGCAAAGCTCGGGTTGTCACCTCACACTAATTGTACCATGGATTTCCCAAAATCCTTAAAAATTCCTGTGTGTTGTTACATATTCTTGTGTCTTTTGATTTTATAATTTAGCCTGAAAATTGAATGTTTCCATATAACTTTCTTCCACATGAGAAAAACAGGAGGGACATGAGTGCTGGGTGGTATTTCAGCCAGCCAAAAAAAAAAAATCTTTATGATAAATCTTGATGTGAATTTGTTTTTCAGATGCTTCAAAAAAGGCAGAAATACTGTTGACTTAGAGCAGACTATTCATCATGTCTGCATCATGTGGTCACAATCTCTGTTAGTCAGACACTGTTGTAGTTATTGCTTGAGATTATTAATAGATGAGGAATTTAAAGATACATCTTAAAACAACTCTAAGAAAGGAGTCAAACCGGTCTTTGAAAATATTTGCTGAACACCCACAGTCAGCCAAACAGTGGAGTTTTTCCTGGTTTCTGCCTTTTTTCCTCCTTGTTTTCTCTTTCCATCTCTGGGGGCTTGGATTCAGTAGGATTTGGGTCTTTCTCAATTTGAAAATCACAAAGTGCTTTTCCTGTAATGCCTCGTGAGCTCTGTTTTCTTTGTCATCCTTATGTTCATACTTCTGAGGTTTTCCCTTCCTCCAGGAGGGAAGAAAAACACTAAATATTTTTGGAAGAATGAGGAGTTGTTGCATCATCCCCCACTGCCTTTTTGAGTTAGGGAGCTTCTTAAGCACCTGAGATGCCTATGCCCAAATATGAGGAAAAGCCAGAGGTATTAATTCCTGGTGCTGTGGTTCATGAGCAGGACAAAGAGGTGTCAGCCAGAGGTCTGGATAGCTTCTGCATGGAGGGTGGATGGAGGGAGGATCTGTTCTGTATACAGATAGATGGAGACTATTCCTGGGCTGTGTCTAAGCTGAGGAGGAGGCAAGACACAAGCTGGGAAAATGGCTGGGTGATGGAAGGAGAAGGGAGCTGGTTACCCTGGGCAGGGACAATCAGATGGTGCCAAGCCTGTTCCTCAGGAAAAGGCAGTGGAAAGGAGGAGAAAAGGGGTCATGTTGGTTTTGACAGCAAGTCTGAAAAAAAAAAACAACCTGGCAGAAAAGGGGAGTTTGATTCCTTAGGTGAAGAGTACAATAGTGCAGCAGGATAGGCAGCCCATCAGAGTCCATGTACCTTGTGTCCCAGATCCTGGCGTTCCCTGTTTGAAACTGAATTCAAGCTTTGAGCCTGGAGTCAGCTGTCAGGGGAAAGGTGGCCTATCTGGATCCTCTCCATCCCAACACATTGGTGAAACAATGGGATTTCATCTCTCATGTAGCTTTCAACGTGGGAATTGCTGCATCTCACTTTTATTTTAGATGCTGCTGCTCATGTGTCTGCCAAATTGTGTGTGCTGCATGTCAGGCCATTGGAAGGCTAAAACTGAAATATCACAGCTTGCTTGAAACTAGTCCTGCACATCTTTATGTGTAGCATGATCACCTACAAGTAGAGAAAAGCTTTTGTCTCTCTATTTTAGAAAGTACAGTGGCAGAGAAAGCTTTGTCCAGCCGTGGGCCTCACGGTGCCTTTGTTGTTTTGCAAAGAAGATAAAATCCGTGATACTTGTGTATAAAACACAAATGTGGTATGGAAGCAAGCCAATCTTCACATTACTGTGAGAGAGAGGCAGTGGCTCTACCCTGGAGTAGAGAAATGAAGGCACAAAATTAAATGGTGTGACCAAACCCTTGGTCTTTCCAGTCTGTAAGTGTAGGACTTCAAATTATAACTACTCTACCTCTCTTGTCATTATTTCCAGCTGAGAGAAGAGAAACTACAAGAAGAAAAGACATCTGAGGATCTGATTCACAAGTTCATCCTAGATGACATGGATGTAGGGAAAAGAAAAACAGAGGAACAGCAGAAAAAAGATGAATCTGTAGTGCTGAAAGGGAGCCAAGACTGTGTAAGTGAGCTCATGCTTCTCCTTCCTGCCCACATAGCAAAATTTCCATTCTTTGGCTTTCCAGGATTCCTAGATTGAGTTTTTATAGTTTATGAAGGCTATGAGCTGGCAGATTATAAAGGTCCTTGTTAATGAGAACTGTCTTCTAAGGTCTGTTATGACTGCAGATGTTCCTCTACAGGTTTCTGTCCCCCTTTTTACCCTCTGCTGTGTGACTCTTCCTAACACAGCAGATCCCCACAGCTTTGGGGATATCCTTGGTCTTCAGGCTTATATGCATTTCCATGAATATTTCTCCATGAATCAGTGAAGTTGTACAACTGAAGTTCAACACATTGCTCATGCTGACTGCTGCCTATTTCCCATTTCATTTGGGAGGCTCTGCAGGAAATGCTCTTAAAATTTCCATTTGATAGGCTGACTCATGGGGGCTGAGTAACCAACACCCTGTAGTAGCCTGTATTGTAGAATTTTCCCACATTTTGTTGTCAATAAATTACCTTTATTTGATGACTAACAGCTATATATAGGAGCTATGTGCTTATTTTTGTATTATTTATGCCTTATGTCCTCTCAGTATAATCAGAAATGGGGGATTTGGGGATCTTCAACACTTCTGCAAGAAAGAGCTTTATTTTCCAAGTTATTCTTTTTGTTGTATGTGTCAGCTAACTGTTCCTTGATTGACTTCAGTTTCCGGAACGTCTCTCGGATTCTGAGAATGAAGAACCATTCCAGGGCAAGCAAACACATCGGTCAGCTTTTGTTTCCAAGACCAGTGCTTACTCCTTTGCTTTCCTTTCAGGGTAAGATGCTGAGACTTTATTTAATGTCCTTTAAAGATGTTCTTCTGACTTGTTTTAAACACACCTGACATGCTCTAATTGAAATGGTAATTCCAGTCTAGAGTAAGAGATTTTTTTTTCCTGGAATTTTAGAGCAGGCTCATTGGTAGAACACGGTGTCTGTCTGATTACTTCCTACCTGGAAGTTAAGGAAGTTAACGTTCATCCCATGAAGGAGAAAAATCATTGCCTGTAGATTTAAACCATTAGTCAGAAATCAGAATTCTGTAGGATGAAGTCGAGAGTGCTGGTTCCCTTCTGCAGCACAGATATGAAGGGATAGCATCAGCCCCAAACTCCCTGGAAGGCTGCTGCTTGACACAGTGGAAGCAGGTGAATAACCAGGTGTGTTTCCACATGAGAAGCAGAGGGGTTTCCCCAGCTTCCTCCTCAGCACTGACCTCAGTTCATTATGGGCCGTGGGCAGAGGTGTCCGTGTTTCAGTGCGGAGCTCCTGAATGCAGAGCAGGACTCTGCCGCAAATCCAGGATTCCTGGATCCCTTTTCCCCGAGGGCACAACACGTATCTCTGCCAACCAGGTGCTGCCAAGGCTGATGCCTCTCCCACAGGTAGCAACTGCCAGGGCTGTTGAGCTGGTTGTTCCCGAGGTCACAAACAGTCTCCTGTTCTCACCCATCTGCTTTTCAGGAATTTAACCTCCAAGGTGGAGAGGAGCCGGAGCTGCAACGACACCATTCAGGAGAGATCCAAGAGCAGGCAGAGATCAGCCCCAGCCACCAAAACAAAGGTACAGGCAGCGTGTGGAAACCGGTTCCTGTGTGTAAATGTTCTTATCTGAGGTTACACAGCACCAGTAATCTGGAGATATAAAATACGGGCTTTGTGGTGCTGTGCTATCGCCATGGGGCCAATCACTGCCTTGCGGCTCCCAATAAAACCTGCTGGGTTAGGAATTACTAAACAGAAAAGCAGACAGCTGTCAGGGTTCTTGTGTAGCATTGGAGGCTAATTGTAAGTTGAAAGAGTTCTCATCAGGCTTTTGTTTTGTGATTCATTTTCTTTTCAAAGCTGAATCCCCAGCCAGGTAAAGAAAAATCATTTAGAAGTTTAGGAAAATCATCTTCTCTTCCTTTCCCTTTCCCTCCAAAGCTGTTTAAACACAGCAAAACTCATTGCTTTCCTGACATTAGGGTACATTGGCACTTCCATACTATAAAAGATCCAAAGGCCTGGTCTTCACAGGATCATAGAATGGTTTGGGTTGGAAGGGAATTTAAAGCTCATCCAACCCCCTGCCCTGGGCAGGGAGACCCTCCACTATGCCAGGTTGCTCCAAGCCTCATCCAGCCTGGCCTTGAACACTTCTAAGGATGGGGCAGCCACCCAGCTGCTCTTGCTAGGATGTTCCCCCTCCTTGTGCTGACACCTCTCTTTCTTGGGATTGGTTTCATCCCTGATGGAGAAGGAGGGGGTTCAGATCCAGAGATCCCATGAGGAGCAGAAACCTGTGCAGTCTGCCATCAAGTCCAACTGTCAGCACAGCACCACCACAATCACTCGTTACCCACATCCCCAAGGGCCACGTCCAGGCGCCTCTTATACCTGGGCCAAGTCCTTATTCTTCCTCTCCCACAGCTTGGAAGGGAGCGAAAAATAGTTTGGAGATCATCTCCCTTGAGGAGCGTGGCTTCCTTCAGCCAGGGCAGTGCAGTGCTTCTTGGCTTCTCCTTGTCTTCACAGAATCACCCAGGTTGGAAGAGACCTTCAAGGTCATCTAGTGTAGCCATCAACCTAACACCAGTAAATGAGCAGACTTATCCAGGTGAAGAGAAAACACATTTCACGGCCAGGTTGGAGAGGGCTTATAGGAATCTGGTCTAGTGGAAAGTGTCCCTGCCCATGGAAGAGAGTGGAATGAGATAGCCACTCCTCACCCAAACCATCCTGTGACTGTATGATTTTGCCGTCAGAGTGGTTGTTACTTCTGGCAAGAGCAGCCCTTAGACTGAAATAAATTTGACACCCAGATTGTGCTGGACTCCGGAGCCTGCTGCTCGTGTCCCACGTGGGCCGTGGAAGGTGCTGTGACCAGCGGAGGCTGTCGGGCATGGCCGTGCACGGCAGCCACCCGTTCTCCCGCGCTCCTCTCGCGGGCTTGCCCGTGCGCAGCTCCGCGAGCGCCGCTCCCAGCTGTGCTGCCTTGCCTTGCAGGTGCTGCCCGTCGCGGGCGCGTCGACGCCGCTGCTCGGGGTCCTGTCGTGCACGCAGAACAACCGCTGCCTGTCCGCCCCGGACCTGACGGCCGAGAAGCGCCTGCTCCTCAGCGCCGTGTCCTCCCTGTCGGCCCTGCACAGGCCAGAGCGCTCCATCAGCCCCGAGAGCAACGACAGCATCTCAGAGGAGCTCAACCACTTCAAGCCCATCGTCTGCTCCCCATGCACCCCCCCAAAGAGGCTTCCCGACGGCAGAGTCCTGAGCCCCCTCATCATCAAATCCACCCCCAGAAACCTGAACCGGAGCCTGCAGAAGCCAACCACCTATGAGGCCAGTCCTAGAATACTGAAAAAATGGGAGCAGATATTTCAGGAGCGTCAGATCAAAAAGACTCTCTCTAAAGCAACCCTTACGTCCTTGGCTTCGGAGCCTGGGGAAGACATTGTGGTTCCTGACACCACCAACTCCAGCAGTTGCACTAAAGAGCAGCCACAAGCGCAGGAGGATCACCTTCCACCTGACACTACAGGAGAGCCTCGCCCTGAGCTGGATTTCTTCCCTTCGGTCAGTGAAGTGAAGCTGGGAAGGGGGCGTGAGAAGAACAGAGGTTCACAGGTCTTAACCGCCGATGATGGTGCTGCTGAACCAGATGTGAGATCAAGTGTAACCTCCCTAAACACACGAGTGGCTGAAGTCCCTGACCTAAAAGTGAATACATTCATGGACAAATCCTGTCTTAGTCTAGGCCCGAAAGTGCTGAGCAGGAGACTCATGGGCATCGGCGCATCGCTGCCTGACAACGGCACGCTCGGAGTCCCCATCAAGCCATCGGGGAAAAAGCAGCTGAAATACCTGAACAACAGTGAGCTGATCAACGTACAGAACAGCACCTGCAGCTCCGTGGAGAACATCATCGGGGAGCAGCCGCCGCTGCTGCGGCGGGGCCGCAAGAGACGCTGCAAAACAAAGCACTTGGAGCACAACGGCTCCGTCAAAAGACTGAGGCACGTGGCAGGGGAGGTGGGCCTGCCTCCAGAGGTTCGGGACGTGGAGCAGAAGCTCCAGCAAGAGGAGGAGGACAGGAGGTTGGCCCTGCACCTGCAGCGGATTTTCGACAGCGAGAACAGGACCGTGGATAGGCGGAAAGTCCGTGTGGATCGGTATCTGCTGCGGTCCAAGAGCACTCTGGGTGCCAAGTAGCACTGCTGGACGATGTTGCCTTTCTAGAGGACGATGAGGTTTATCAGATTATCTTATAGGAAAACTATTTTTTGCCCTACTTCACCCACACAATTGTTTTTTGTTTCGGTGGTAAGACATTTCTAGGTCCAGTTCAGAGAGAAGCCAGCGTCCTTTCAGATTTAAAAAAAAACAAGAGAGAGAATGAGAAAAAAATCCTCCTGCAGTCCTCTCTGGTCCGTTGGTCTGAAGGAATTGTCTGTTGTCCCTGTGAATACACTGCAAGGCCTCCACAGGCAGTCGGGCACACCTGGGATTCCCAGCTAGGAGGGTTGTGAACGTGGGGTATCAGGACCATCCCTTGCTCAAAGAAATCTGAGCTCTGCTCGTAGAAATTGTCTGAGAGTCTTCTCCTCTCTGCCTGCCCCATTTTCTCCCTCAGGCTGCATCTGGTTGTGGGGTCAGCCTCTTATCCATGCTCTGTATTTCTCCTGGGGAGTCCTAAACAGAGTCCCCCTATAGTACTTCCAAATGAATGTATCTCACTGTCTGCGGCAGCAGTACAGATCATTCGTCACTTTCTTGAAGCAGAAAGCCAAATGCAGTGAAAAGAAAGACCTAAAATAAGGATTTTACTGAAAAACCTGATAGGGGTTTGTAATTTCATGTTCATGACAGGGGAGAGAGCTCAGGTGGAGCAGCTGGAACCACACGCTGAGCACTGGGACCCAGGGAGCTTTTCTCCCAGGTTTCCTGTTCTTCCCTATAGTATTGAAGAAAGGGAAACGCTGGCCAGGGAGTTTCTGGAAGGACGTCCTCCCAGCTGCCACGTCCCTTGCTCAGTTAAGAGCTGTCTCAGCACAGCTAAGGCCTGGCCTTGCATGTCCCAGAGGAGCATCCCGAGAGATCCGGCGCATCGCTGTGCTCTCCAGGCAGCCGATGGGACGGGAGCCCAGCTGTCCCAAGGGCTGCCCTGCCCCTGCTCCAGCTCCCTGGCTTCAGGCTCAAACCACTAAGAAAGCTCAGGTGAATGATGCACTAAAAACTTCCAGGCATGAAGCTGCCTGGAGCAGAGCTGGCTCAGAGCCTGGGCTTGGTGGAGCATGTGTTCTCTGCCCAGATGTGGCAGGCCACTCTCTGAGTGTTTCTAACCCTCTTCCATGGATTAGTTTCATGGATTGTTTCCAGTAACATAGCTCAAAAAGTACCCTTCCAACTCAGTCCTTGGCAGCTGCCTTGCAGAGTATTCACAGGAACCCTCGAGGCCCTTGGGGACCTTTGTCTGGGGCAGGGGTTGTGGCATTACCTGTCCTGCCCCCACCATGTGCCAGGTGGCAGGGGTGTTCTTGGGATGAGCACAGTGCAGGGGCAAACTTCCCTATAGATCCCGTGAAGGGAGGGCAGCCAGTGCACATAAGTAGACGGATCTGATCTAAGACAACTGCATTGCCCAATTTCCTCTATCTAAAAATGGTGAATTTTCTCCCTCCATCTTAAACAGTCAAAAAAAAAACCAGGAACTGGTTTTCCTTTTCACTGCAAGGACCCTGGCAGGATTTTTTTTCCCTAATTGAACTGGATTTAAAAAAAAAAACAGGAAAAAAAAAAGAAATCTTATATTTTATTGGGTAAAATTTATATATTTTAAATACTATATTTCAACAGATCGACACTTTTGTTTTGAGAAATCTTATAGCAATGATTCCATAATATATATCTCTATCTCTGTATCTCCTTGCCACACAAACTACTGGATGGTTCAAGTTGTACCTGGGGCTGGTGACACCTGGCCTGCTCTGCCTTCCTGGCGCTCCGGGCCCTCTCCTGCGCCGCAGCCTCGGCAGGTGCTGCTTGAAGCAGGTGCTTTTGACCCAAACCAAAACCTGCTCCTCTTTCCAGCTGTGAATTAGAAGGAAATTATGGAATTAGAGCCTTGACTGGACCCAGGAGAACAGCACAGAGAGAAGTAGTGATGGCCTGGATCTGTCCTCGGAGCTCAGGAGGGAAAGCCACAGCTTTAATTCAGAGTCCGTGCTGGTTTTCCCAACATTTTGAGCTACAATATGCACTTCCCAGGTGCATTTAGATTTAGAATTATTTTAAAGGCCCTCTTTTCTGCGGCTCATCCCTGGAGCCCCAGACAGACTTCCCTAAACAGTTTCCTTTTTTCTCGTGGTGTTCGTGGAGGTTCAGCTGGGCCTGGGCTGCTTACACCACAAAGAAATAGATTTACATGCTGAATGTATCTTTTCTTTCCCCTCTTAAAACAGATTTCACAGCCCAATGCACTATGCCAGTGTCTTAAATACCTTCTTTTGAAAAGATTTCATATATGTTTAGGGGTTTGTGCGTTAATTTCCTGATCCTAAATCCAAGCTGGCCAGAAGTGTAGGAGGCAGTTTCTGGGCTGGAGCTTGTCCCTGGCCAAAAAAGCTTCATGGGACCCCTCGTGCTCCCAGCTGCCCCCAAAACAGAGATCCCAACTCCCCAGGCATCACGCACAGGCCATGGCATCTGCGTTCAAGGAGACCTTTGGATGTGGAATCACAATCATGTCGTGGAAGGGTTGCGGCGATGCAAAGCCAGGATGAATGTTTTATTAATTTAACACTCTCCAAGTTTGTGTAAGCTTGCAAAAAACAACAAAAATTGTAAATAATTACACTCAAAAGAGCAGGAGTACCCAGCCTCTCCCCTGTACAGGTCAGGAATGACACCATCTTTGCCAGAAATCATGCCAGCTGAGAAGGAAAATACCTCCTGCTGAACGGTGGATGCAGCATGAGATTAAACCAAGTATTTATTCACACTTCTCTGAAAGTCCTTTGTAACCCTCAGCTGCCTTCCCTCCGGGATGAAGGCATTCCTTGCTGGCTGTGGGACAGCACGGGCATGGGAGTGTCCTCCCAAATGTCTCATCCAGAGGGACTGGGGTTGTTTCCGTGACAGAAGGACTGTGTCTGCCAAAGATGCCACCGACTCCCAGAAAGTTGCTTTCTGACCCTCTGGAGCTCTCTGCCCGGGAAGAGCCGTACAGAAAGGTCCGTGTTCGGAGTCAGCGAGATGAGATGAGATAAATGAAGGAAAAGTGCCAAAAGGGATCATGCCAGGTGATTGTATGACGTTGTTCTATATTGTCAGTATTTCTCTTCCAATGCTATTGTACATGCAGTGCACAGTAGTCATGAAGTGTAGCTTGAACAAGCGCTTCTTTGTATTTTCTCAGCGAAAGCAAAGGGGGAGATCGAAGCCTTAAAGACTCTCACTGATTTTAGAAAACAAGCCTTTAGCAATGCTGCGAGGGCGGGACAGCCCTGTCCTGTCTCCCAGTTGTCCGGCGGAAGGTTGGCAAAGAGCTCGTCCCGCAGCTGAGGGGAAGCGTTTCGGGAGAACCTGGACCCTCTCGCCCGCTGGGGGACGTGAGACGGAACCCACCCGCTGTCCGTGGTGGGACATCCCGGGGAGGGAAGCGCAGCGCGGAGCTGGGCTGATCCCCGCGGGGAGCTGGGCTGATCCCCGCGCGGAGCTGGGCTGATCCCTGCGCGGAGCTGGGCTGATCCCCGCGCGCCACACGCGCCTGGCACCGCCCTGTGCCCTCCCGGTGTCCGTGGAACACCACTCCGGAGTTAGCTCCTCACTATGCAAACGGGAAAACCTTCAGCTGGTCACGGACGGACGGGGCTGCGCGCCTGGGTTCCGCGGGATTTGCTGTTCAGCAGCAAGCTGGATGTCGCTACCCTTTCTCTCCAGTAACGCTTTAAATCGTTGTGCTTTCGTGTTCTCCGCTCGCCAGCAGAGCACCGGCTGGCTGCAGGCTCTGACGGCCGTTCTGGTCTCCGCTGAACCCCCGTGGCTTCACCTGAATGTGTCACAAAGCGACGGAAGGCACCAAAGGACCGCTGACTTGCATGTGTGAAATGTGTGAGTGGAATGACATGCAGGCATCTGTCATGTTGTGGCTTCTGTTGTTCGAAACAGAGTAAATCCTGCTTGTGAAACAATTGTCACAAACCAGAAATTTGCCAACAAATGTGTACAAATAACAGTGTTTGTTTTAACAGCAACCAGGACTTGGACTGCAGGGCAAAGGCCGAGGTTCAAACAGAATAAAACCAGATTCTGACAGTGAAACTCCCTGCTTCTTGCTGTGCTTGGGAACAAGCAGGATCCTACCGCTGCTTGTCCCAGACAGGTGACACTTGCCTCCATCCGAAGGAGGTTGCAGAGTAATTGTAGAATCACAGAATCATTTGGTTGGAAAAGCTCAGAGACCCAAGTTCCCCTTCCTCTGGGGACAAACCCATTTTAATCCGAGGCTGATCTCCCAGGAGCTGGGTTGGGGCTGGGGTTAATCCAGCTGTAGGTCCCAGGGAGCCCAGCAGGGTCTGTGTGGCACCCTGGCAGAGCTGAGCCCTCTCCCACTGGAGCACGCCCGTGCTTTCCATGTGGGCAGGGAGAGGCAGGTGCTGCTCACCCATCCTGTCCGGATCCCTGGCTCCCGCAGCAGGACATCTCAGGCTGTCCTTCCTCCACTTCCAGCTCCACTGGCACCTCCGTGTGACCGGGAATGCTGCCAGAGGCTGCTCAAGGACTTGTGCCCGCTCCACTCCCACCCCTGCTCTCACAAACACTGAGGACAATGCACGGCTTCCTCCGGGAATGTCTTGGCACAGCCAGGGCAACAAGCCAGACCCGATTCCCTCCAAAAGGAACAAAGGTACAAAGGGGTTCATTAATAACAGGCTCAAGCAAAGACAGGTGGAAACCCATCATTTCCTCTCACTGTAGGGAGATGCATCTGCCTGGAGACCGGACTGGGGCTGCTGTTGATTCTTTTAACATAAAACTGATATCCTGCATCAAAGCAGCTAAATTGGGTCAGTCCCAATGGCCATCTAGCTTAGGCTCGCATCTCCTGCAATGGAAAACGGGGTTCCTTGTCATGGCAGCTGGGGCCAAGCGGTACATGAAGGGTCTAATTAAGGAGGAATAAGCAGCATCCTCCTCACATGGCTCAGCCACACAACAGGGCTGCTGTATTGTGTTGGAGATCATAGAACCATGGAATAGGTATGGCTGGAAAAGGCCTCCAAGGTCATCGAGTCCCCCAGCGCTGCAAGGCCACCACTAACCCATGTCCCCAAGTGCCACATCCACACAGCTTTAAATCCCTCTAGGTGTGGGGACTCCACCACTGCCCTGGGCAGCTGTGCCAGGGCTGGACAGCCTTTTTGGGGTCGGACGGGGCTTGGAGCAACCTGGTCCATTGGAAGGTTCCCCTGCCCATGGCAGGGGGTGGGACTGGATGGGTTTTAAGGTCGCTCCCAACCCAAATCCTGCGATTCCATGATGCGAACACCTTCTGCACGTCATAGGGATGGCAGGCGGTACGGACTGCATTTCCCAGCGTGCCGCGCGGCGCGAGGGGTCCGGACTTCCTCCCGCGCGACCAATCAGGAGCGCCCAGGTGTCGCGGGCGGGGCGGGGGCGGAGGCGGCGAGAAGATGGCGGCCAAGAGCGGCCGGAACGGGCTCCTGGACAAGGTACCGTGAGCGGGGCTCCTGAGCTGCCCCGAGCGTCCCCCGCCCCGGCCGGGGCCCCGGGCAGCGCCCCGCCAGCCCCGGGCTTCCACCTTTCACTCCTGGGTATCCCTCCCTCAGCCCTGGGCAACCTCAGCCCTGAGCATCCCCATCCCTGCGAATCCTCCCTCAGCCCTGAGCATCCCCATCCCTGCGAATCCTCGCTCAGCATCCTCCCTTCAGCCCTGGTCATCCCCCTCCAACTGCTGTAGATGCTTGTATAAGCAAAAATAAATAGTGGAAAGAATTCGACCCTATTCTCTTACGGCAAAGGCTGTGGCTTCCAATTAACATGTGTGCTAATTAACCCTGGAAGAAAATGCTTCAGAAGCAGCCACCTAAAATATTTGGTACCATACCCTGATGTGCGAGCTCTGTCCCAGTTCTCCATGATTTTTAGATCCTTCTGGCCGTTGCCTTTGTGCCTCATAAACCTCGTGGACAGGCAGTGACATTCACTGTGTGCCTCGGAATTCCCACGTGCTGGGCCTGGGGAATAACTGGCTTTTCCCTGCGTGGCTGCAGGGGAAGCAGACCGAGTTTTGCATCATATTTTAAAGTGGTTTTGCTCCTTCCAGAGGAGGGAAGGGAGCTCTTTGGACTGGTAGTTAATCAATCCAGCTTGGGAGCTTCTGGAGCAGGGAAATAACACAAGTGAAACTGAGGATTGCTTTATTGGCAGCTAAGATTCCAGCTCCAGTCACTGACCCCATTTGAAATAAGAGATGACAGGATACTCAGGGCTCGGACTGATGTGTCACCAAAAAATAATGTAGTTCAGGGAAAGGTGGGCCCCTTGGGAAAGCTGAGCTGTTGTACATGGGAATTGTTACTGGGGAGGGACCCATTCCTGGGTGAATGGGTGACAGAGTCCTTTGCTTTTGTTCCGGAGACTGGTTTTAACTGACATTTCTTGTTTGTGCCTTTTACATCTCCCCTTGTACCAAGATAGGTGTGGGTTCTCAACATTTTCCTCCGTCCCCCAAGAGTCCGTGTGTAGCAGTGTGGCTGGAAAGTAGGAATACATCCAAAGGCAGGGATCCAGCCCAGCTGTCACTTCCTGGGGAAGGCAGCGGGATCAGCAAACATGGAAGCAAAATTAAACCTGCTGTCAGAGCCGCATCAAACCTGTGACAAGGTGTGTAGGCTGGAACCCCCCCAGGAAGGGGTACAGTGGTGCTCAGGCAGCTTTAGGGTGCAGATTCCCTCTGTCCAGCCAGGTTTTCCCAAACAGGCAGCTGCTTTCTGGTTTGCCCCCTGTCCCGGTGCTCACGGTGAAATTGCCCTCACTCCACACTTTCCATTGCAGTGGAAGATTGATGACAAGCCAGTAAAAATTGACAAATGGGATGGTTCAGCTGTGAAAAATTCCTTGGACGACTCTGCCAAAAAGGTGGGTTCTCTCTCTGCTGCGGTGTCGCTCCTGGGAAGCTCTCTGATTTCCTTCCCTGCTTTTTGGGGGTTGCTTGTGCCCGTAGCCATGGCAGGCCCGTAGCATCTCCTGTGCTTCCACGTGTTTGTGCCTGACAGGGATCAGTGATCAGGGTGCCTGATGCCAACATTAATTCCCCACAAACCTTCTGCTCAGTTTACCTGTGCCGCTGGGATTGTTCCCCTCAAACCCTTCCCAACACCAGCGTGTCAAATTCCTGAAAAGCTCGCGATAGGCTCGGCTGCCTGTTTCTCCCCCAGGTGCTCCTGGAGAAGTACAAATACGTGGAAAACTTCCGTTTGATCGACGGCCGCCTCATCATCTGCACAATCTCCTGTCTCTTTGCCATCGTCGCTTTGATTTGGGATTACCTGCACCCCTTTCCTGAATCCAAACCGGTTCTTGCCTTTTGTGTTGTCTCATATCCTTTACAGATCTTGTCGTGGTCATACCAAAGGGGTTTGGTGTTCCGCATGAGCAAAACCCTTCAGGATATTCCCGTTTTCAGGCCTGTGGGAATCACGCTGCCTGTCCTGTGGAGATCAGCTGACAATCAGACAGTTTCCATGTGACAGGAAAATTCCTGCCTGTCTGGGTGTAATGCCCCTAAATTTGGGTGGTCTGAGGCAGATCCTTTTTTTTAATTCTGTCTACAGTCTGGTTACAGACATGTTTGCTTTTCCCTGATACCACAGGTCAGATACTGAGAGGGAAAGAGGAAATTCTTGCCAGCAGCTCTCTGCAGAGGGATCTGGACAGGCTGGATCCACGGGCTGAGGTCACTCCATGAGGCTCAGCAATGCAACGGAGTAGTGGTGGCCTTGGCTGGAGGAATGGGGGAATGGTTGGACTCAGTGGTCTCAGAGATGTTTTTCAACCTAAACAATTCTGTGATCCTAAGGAATTTCGTTGTTCCTTGATGTTCTGGGTGGCTTCCAGAACAAATGGGTGACTTGTCTTGCCGCACTTGAAATTACTTAATTCCAAAAATGAGAAACAGGAATTGCTCAGTCTGTGCTTCAGGGGAATGCCCAGCGACTCGTTCTGTGGCTTGTCTCAAGTTTTCCCACTATTTCCCAGCAAATGTCAGAGAATCCCAGACTGGTTTGGGTGTGGGTGGGAAGGGACCTTAAAGCTCATCCAGTTCCACCCCCTGCCATGGGTAGGGACACTTCCACTAAACCAGGTTGCCCCAAGCCCCATCCAGCCTCGCCTTGGACACTTCCAGGGAGTGAATAATAAATTATTAAAGTTTAAATTTATTAGTTATTTTCTCATCCTGATGAAGCATCAGCCAAACATCCTGTTTGGAATCAAGATGTCACGAGAGGTGGTTAAACCACGATGTCTGAGGGGACCCGAGTGACTTCTCTGCCTAATTTCTGCTTCTCCTTGCACCTTCCTAATTTCCTTAACTTCCTCCGCACGTATTTTGTGATGATGGGAATCCTGACCATTTATACCTCATACAAAGAGAAGAGTATTTTCCTGGTGGCTCACAGGAAGGACCCGGCCGGGATGGATCCCGACGACGTCTGGCAGCTCTCCTCCAGCCTCAAACGGTACCGCTCGCTCCGGCAGCCCGGGCTCGGCCAGCGGGCACCGCTGCCGTCCCTCCCTCGCCAGAGATCACCCTAAGTACTGCCTGTTCTTGTGAATCCCACCCATCCATCCTGCTCCATCAAAACCCATGTCCTGCTCCAGGAATGGGAGCAGCTCCAGGTGGTTTTCTGCCACCAATGTTCATGTTTCACTTCTCTTTACTGCGGGGTATAAAGGCCTTTAATTGGTTATTTGTGAGTGCCCAGACCTCCAGCCCGGCAGGGTTTTCCCCTCAGGCAGGAGGGGGTTTCTGTCCCGGCTGGGATCCTGCTCTGAGGTGTGTCTGCCCTCCCACAGGTTCGATGACAAGTACACCCTGAAGCTGACGTTCATCAGCGGGAAAACCAAACAGCAGAGGGAAGCCGAGTTCACCAAATCCATCGCCAAGTTCTTCGACAACAACGGGACGTTAGTCATGGAGGCCTACGAGCCAGAGGTGTCCAAGCTGCATGACAGTCTGGCCCTGGAGAGGAAAACAAAATGATTTCGGAGCCCACCCGCCTCCCAGCAGCCTGCTAAATTAACACCAATAAAGTCAAATGGCAAAGAAAGTGAATCATGGCCTCTGTTTTTGTCCTGAAGTCCTATTCCATTTTGGATAAGCAGGAATTTTAATCTTGGACCCAAGATTTGTTGAAGCTCATGGCTAAGCTTGGTCTCTGTGCCTGCCTTCCAGGCTCTGAGGCAGACTCCAAAATTGGATTTTGGGGACCCTCAGGAGGGGAAACACATCACCAATGTTGCCCCAGCATCCTCTGCTTTACCTGGCAGTGCTTTATCACATGGCTCTGTGTCCAGGGGGCTTTACCAATCCCACCTTTCCATTGTCTGGTAGGAGTTCAGGACAAAACCCTTCTGTGAAACAACCATCCCCTCGCAAACAAGTTTGCTTTATTTTTGTATTTATCTAAGTGGGCCTAGAGGATTATTTTATATAAAAACCTTTTATGTGTTGGGGGGGAGAATCAAATATGCTCCTTCTGTGTGCTCAGCCACGAAGCTTCTCAGAAAGTGTAAAACATTTTCCAAGCTGTGTCTGTCTGTCCCGCGGTTCCCTTGTGGCATCTCTTGTTCCATGCGTCCCTTCCATAAACTGGCATTTTTTAAAAGAGAGATTTTTGGGTTGTTTTTTTCAATAAAAGGGAAGAACAGACATCAAACGTGTCCTGGAGCATCTCTGGGGTGTCTCACGCCTGGGGAGGGAATCCCAGTTCACAAAATCCTCAAGGCTGGAAGAAGCCTGGCATTCCCGTGGCTCCACCACAGTCTTGTCACCTAAATCTCGTCCCCAGGTGCCACAGGATGAGGATGACTCCTCTTTTTATCTTGTAGAGCTGGTTGGGCTTGGCTGCCTCACCCCAAGGAACCCCCAGATGGACCTTCCTGGTTTTCCGGCCCTCCCTCTCCACAGCTGTCCCACAAGGGCGCCCGGCAGGGGATTCTCCTGGCATCCCAAGGATTCTCCTGGCCTCCATCCCTCTCTTGGCTTCTCTCCCGCCTGTTGGGGAGAGGGTCGGGACTTCTCGGCAGCGGCTCCACCAGTCAATCTCCTCCTGGTATTCCACCATTCCACCTCCCCCGC
>VXBC01010199.1:36502-58466 GCA_013399945.1 Ploceus nigricollis
GCATCTGCAGGTGGCAAAGCCACCCCGGCACAGCATCTCCCCAAGGGAGGAGCAAGGGAGCGAGGAAGGGAGGGAAGGGGGTGGCAGCGGAGCAGGGGGTGATCGGGAAGGGCACTTGCTCAACCACGGCCAAACTGGGTGGAAATAAAGTTAAAAGACACTAAACCGGAGTCTGTTCTGGGGTGCCAAACCCTGTCCGTGGGGCTGCCATCTGTTTTGGAATGCCAAAATCCAGTCTCGGGGAGAAGGGGAGAAGGCAGTTCCTCCCAGCCGTCCTGGCCCCCGCCCGCCTGCAGACAGGCTCCCTTTCCCCCCGCCGAGCGCAGCCCCGCCGTGGCTGGACGGCAAAGGGNGCAGCAGTTGTGACCCAAAGCTGTAGTAAGGCTGTAGTAAGGCTGTAGTAAGGCTTGGGATGCAGGAGGATTTTGGGGGTGCTGCCCCGGCACCTCCGTGGGCCACTGCCCGAGGCTGTGGCACCGCAGCTGCCCAGCTCCAGCCAGCCCCATTGTCCCGGCGGGTTCCCTATTCCCTGGTCCCTGCTCCGTGCCCAGCGATGCCTGCCGTAGCTGCAGGGAGCCTCGGGGCCCTCCGCGGCCTTTCCCAAAGCCTCCCTGCCCGGCGGTCCGCGGGGCCGTGCGGACCGGGCTCCCTCAGCCTGCTCAGCCAGCTTGGGCTTTGTTATCCTGGGCAAGAGGGTTGGGTTTGGGTTTTTTTGGTTTGTTTTTTTCCTTTTCCCTGGCCTAGGAGACTGTGGGAGCAATCCTTCGGCCGATTTTTTTTCCCCCCGAGCTGTTCGGTTCGGTTTTGGTCCAAGATCACAGAGCCGGCGGGAGGAGCACCGGCGGGGCGGGNGCCCCGGCGGGACGGGAGGGGCCGCCCCGGCCCGGCCCGGCCCCAGACCTCGGCACAGCCGAGCCAACCGGAGACAGGACACCAAATCCAGCGGCTTCATCTGCAGTGACGAGGGGACCCCGCCATACATCCACCAGGTTCCCTCCCCTGTTTTCCCCGAGCTGCTGCGTGCACCTTTTGTGTTTCCCCTTCCCTGAGACAGCAGCCGCCGCCATTTTTTCCCCTCCCCACCACGTTGCGGCCCTTGTGGGCTCTTTTCCCTTTCCTTGGGATTTTGTTTTGTTTTGTTGGGGTTTGTTTGTTTGTTTTGGTTTGTTTTGGTTTTGGTTTGGTTTTGGTTTGGTTTTATCCGGCGGGGGTGCTGGGGGGGGGGAAACCGGGGTGTAAGGTTAGACAATTCAATATCTAGCATTTATTAATTTTATTTTTCCGTGCCGTGTGGGCACTCTGGGAATAAACGATTGGGGTTTTTTCACTTTCATCCACTACTGTTAACCTCCTATTGGCAGAAAGGGATTGTTCCTTTCTTTACAGGAAACACTCATTCCAGAGCGTTTTTCTCCTAAACTTGTCTCTAAACCGAGACACTCATCTAGGTGACATTTGGATGAGATTCAAATCCTCCAGGATGGAAACCCAGCTTTTCAGGGAGGTCACTATATCACCTCCTGGCCTCTGACAGAAATCGGGGAGGGGGATAGAAACAGAAGGCAAACCTCTCCCGAGGCTCTCCTTGCTTTGGGGTCAGAAATGCGCGTTTATCACTCCTTGGCTGTGTTAATCCAGCCGTGGATTAACCCTTCCGTAGGCACACAGGGATAGGGGCTGAGCTGCAGGGAGCATTTGGGCAGGCCAGCAGGAGCTGGAGCACTGGGAAGAGGCTCCAGCAGCCCTTTGGGGCTGTTAAACCTGCCGGAATGTAAAACAGCCTGGAAGACTTCCAGTTTCTCCCAGTTCCTGCTTTTCAGTCAGGAACAAGGACCGCAGGACTCAGAGAAGGCTGAACAGAGCACAGGTTACTCACCAGCCCCAGTGCTCCGGTTTATTACTTCCAGATGTTTCTCTACATATGGGAGTCATTGATCACAGAAAGGAGGGGGAAAAGTGAAAGCGGTGGCTAAATTCCCCCCTCCTCCCCACACTGGGGTGCAGGGAAGGGATGAGGGAGCATTTTGGATGACAAGAGGCTTCCATGAGTCACCAGAAAAACCCAATGGTTGGGTCTGGTGCAGGAACAGCTGGATCAACCCCCTTCCTCCACAGGCTGCTCCAAGGAGCCCAAGTATCACAGCTAAAGGGAAAGCAGGAATTCCTACTCCAGGCTTTTCACAAATGCTTTATTTGTAGGCAAGGGAAATGGACACAGAACAAGACAAGACCAGGATGAGGCTGACACGGGACACGGCGTGTGGTCTCCAGAGAACTGACACCCACACGGGACGGACGGCACAACCGAGGGATGCAGGTTTGGGAACACAAAGGGCACTTCCAGCCTGTGAGCAGAGCACCAGGCTCGGGGACGGGTGGGGAATGCACTAGGGATGCACAAGGGTTCTTGGAAGTGAAAAGCCATGAACTCGAGTTTTTGACCTTGCCTAAAGATCCAGGTCTAGATTTCCAAGAGTGTTGATTACCAGTTCAAACCAGTGAACAGCTGGTTGCCAGGCACCTCCACACAGCCCTTTTCCCAGGTCTTCCTGCTCCCAAAAGAAAAGGCAATAGTGGAGAAGAGGAAAAATGTCAGTGCTAAAGTCACAGAATCAGAATAATTTGGGTAGGGACCAACCTTAAAGCCCATCCAGTGCCACTCCTGCCATGGGCAGGGACACCTTCACTATCCTAGGGTGCTCCAAGCCCTGTCCAGCCTGGCCTTGGACACTTCCAGGGATCCAGGGGCAGACACAGTTTCTCTGGGCACCCTGTGCCAGGGCCTAAATTGTAAAAAAACTTCTTCCTAATACCCAATAGACCCTCCTTGCGGGGGGGGGATTCTCAAAGGTCTGTGTTGCCCAGCTCTGCCTTTTTCTTGCAAATCACAAGCACGTGGAAAGCAGGGCTGGAATGGGCTTCCTCAGGTTGTCCAAGCTTTTCCCTGGCCAAAAGGGGAAAAATAACAACTTTACCTATTGCTGTATCACCTCTGCAGACCCCCTGTCACGATCTGAGGGGAAAACTATGGCTGGATAGCCCCAAGCCTGAGTTTATTCCTTACTCAAGGGTTGATTTATTCAAAGCAAGAGTACCTGCTTTGGCAATACAGGAAATAATCTTTTTCCAATAATCCCAATGCTCCAGTCATCTGTAAGTCCCTGATGGCTTTGTCCAGTACACATAATCTGGCAAAACTCATCCTAGGTCTTAGACATTTATTTATTTTATTTATTCAATAAAAGGCTGCAGGAAAAATGCAAAGCTGGGAGTTTTGGGGAGGAATTTCTGTGTGTCCCTGTTTCTTGTGAGCCAAAGAGAAGACGCCTTCTCTCTGCAGTTACTTTTACCACAGCCTGTGTATCCTTCACCAAATGCCATTTATCCCAGCTGCAGCCCCCTGGAAACTGCAGCAGGAGCAGTAATACTTCTCAGACAAAAGTACAGTTTCAAAAATGTGCATGGCTTGACAGAGCTGAAAGGAATTTCCCTTCCACCCACCCCCACAGTGCTGCTGCTGTCCCTGGAATCCATTTTTTTAATCCAGTACCACATGAGTCCCTGAACAGCCACCTATCCAGGGCAGGGCAGGGCAGGGCTGGGAGCTGGCACGGAGCAACGCACCATTCAATTAAATAGGCTCTTGAAATGTTTATTTTCTTTTCACTCACTCAGTGAAAAACAGAATCCCAGGCAGCCCACAGGATTTCAGAAATCATTCCTTTTCCAGTGGTGCTTCTACAGAACACAAAACTGATTGGCTTTCCACGGAGGGTTCTGTTTGGTCGGGCTTTTTCACGAGCTCACAAATCAAAGGGATAATGCGAGGAATCACTCCAAGTCAGACTCTCCAGGTTACTTCAGCACGGAGGAATGTGACTTCACCACGATCATTCATGAGTATGATCCGGGAAGTGAGACTCTGGGTAGACACACTGGGTTAGTTCATCCCTAACAATCTGAAGAAAGGAGTCTCCTGCAAAAGAGAATTTTGGCCATTTTGGGGACATGGCTGGGGAAGGAACTATTTTGCATCTTGACTACTGAAGATCCATTGAATCCATCAGGAACTAAACCAGGGTGGACGCTACATCAAATTAATGCATTAACACAGTGAGGTGACTCACAGAGGGAAGCGCAGAGAGCCAGCAATTGCTCTTGTAACACCTGAGTGCCAAAGTGCCAGGAGGGCATTCCTCTCTGGAATGAGGCCTTCCTGTCTCTAATCCAGGCACTTCCCAGCCTGATGTGTCAGGGAAGGGACACGGAGCAAAGCCACCAAGGCTGCTGTGCCTGGTGAATCACAGCTAAGTGGAGCTCCACCAGGCCCAAGGCCACGGTTGAACCTTTGCCCCATCTGCACCTCTCAAGTGCCAAGAATTCCCGATGGCTCTTGTCACGGGATGCATGGGGCAGCTCCCAAATCACCACAGAACTTTGCCTCGGCAGAGCAGGGTTAAAATCATTGGACAGCAGCAAGGGGTTATGGACACCAGGCAAAAAAAGGGATTTCACACATCCACCAGCAAAATATTGAGGAAAACTGCTCCAAAACATGTCTGCTCTTACACTCAAAAGTGACTCTTAGGTGAAAGCAAGCCCAGGAACTGTCTGTGGATAACTGAACCCTGAAGAAAAGAACTCTGTGCACATGGAATTCTGGAAGGCAGGCAGCGAAATTATCTAGGAAGCAACAGTGGAAACAAGGTCCTTCCTCTAATACTGGGGAGAACAGCTGCCTACCCCTCTGCATCAACATCAGCAGGACTGACTCCAAGCTCTCCCAGGGTTTTTCCTACAGCCTATTCCATGTTTTTCCATCCCAAAGGCGCTGATCTCTGCCCAGCTGTGTGTGGCAGCTACAAGAAGGAAAGAACAAACACATTCCAGGGGCAGAAAACAGCCAAACTGCCTGTTGACCACATTGTCCCTGCTGCTCTTGGGTCTTCCCCATAAACACAGGTTCAGAGTCCTCTGGCCTGGGATGTGTCTGTAGCAGATGGAGTTATTCAGGCTCTTCTTCCCAGAGAGAACTTGAAATGAGCACCTGAAAAGCTGCAAGACTCTGAAATGGAGCTCACAGTCCCCCCCTCGCCTTTTTGATTTAAAATCCCATCCAACTTTGCCCAGGAAAGTGTCCTCCAGGCTTTTCCCACAGCTTAACCCCTAAGGCTGGCGCTGGTGAGATGAAACCTGAGCTCCCAATGAAGCCGATTCCTCGTCTGCTTTAGGGGAAAAAAAAGTGTATATATAAAACCCAGATCTAAGGGGCACTTCCAAGATGATTCTGCAATTCCACAGAGAAATCCTGAAGCCTTTGGCTGTGCTGCAATGCCCTCAGTGGATCTGGACTGCCAACAGCTCTTCTGCAGCTGGGTCCAAGAAAGCCTGAGAATCAGTGGAGATTGTATGATTGACTACGTGGGATTCCAGGAGGTCTTTCCTTGTGGCAGCAGAGAAGAGGATCCCAGTTCCAAGGGCCTGAAGAGCTTTTCATGGTCTTCAGTAGAAGCTGCTTCCCAGCAAGGAAGTCCCTAAGAATTTAGATATTCTGGAGAGCTAGTTCTAGGGGATGAATCTCACACCAACTTCTCACTGCTGCTGGACTGGGAGATGAGAGGATATGGATACATCACAGTGGCCTCTGGTGCAGTTTATTTACAATGGGAATCAGTGCTGGAGAACACCAGGATATTAACAAGCAGGAAACACACTAGGAGGCAAAAAAGAGAATGAAAGAAGGACCCCATGTTAGCATCAAGATATTCTCTGCAAACTCTGTGACAACCTAAATTTAGCTGTAAAGTCCTTAGGTCTTCTCCCTCTCTCCCTATTTACACATCAACCTCCACTATCAAGCTTATCAATCACACCCTTCTCTCACTGCCTGGCTGATCACAGGGGCCTGGCTTCCACAAGCCATTTTGATAAGAAAACACATGAGATAAGTATGAAAAGTCAGCAAAGTGAAGCACACAGCTTTACCTGCCTGATCTCACCAGTATTTCTTGGCCAAGGGAGTGTGATGCAAGTTGTTTCCCCAACATAGGGCCTTGGTTACTTAATGAAATATTATTTAAGCTAAATGCCATAACATTTGTCATTTTGCTTTCTGGCAGGCTATAAAGAAAGACACCTGCTTTGCTCCTCCCTTCCAAGGAAGGAGGTTTCATCAGCACATGTAAGTACGTGAGAAATTCAAAAGGAACACAAACACCGAATGTAATGTATCACTGGCTGTGATTCAGAGCTGTTTGTTTATCTGTGGTTTTTAGCACCATGCTAAAATTCCAGCCTCCCACCTCGAGAGCCAAACAGGCAGTGAGAGCAGGAGCTCTGCTCAGGGACACAACTCCATGGAGCCTTACCACTGGAATCCACCAATGGGCTCTGTAAACCTGTGACGGATCAGGAACGTTGCAACAGCTTCAGCAACCTGAGAGAAGGGAAAAAAATAGCTCAGGATTTAAAGGGGCACAAAGAAAAGATGAAACCCAGTCAGTTTTCAAAGCCCACAGTATTTCCAACAACAGTTCACATCCTCAGGAGTCTGATGCTGAACCGTTTGCTCCTTCAGAACAAGAGCTCTGTGTAACACACCTCCAGCTTTACTGACACTGAGCCTGCCATCAAGAAGTGACCAAACTTTTTCTCCACCCATTTCAGTAATTCTTAAAACAATGTCTAAGTTTAGCAGGGAGAAAAGGTAAATTCAGGATGCAAGACCGTAACCTGGAATGGTTTGGGTTGGGAGGAACATTAAAGCTCATCCAGTTCCAACGCCTGCCATGGGCAGGGACACTTTCCACTAGACCAGGCTGCTCCAAGCCCCGTCCAGCGTGGTCAGTATTGCTCAGAATGTATAAAAAAAGAGTAACAGCTTAAGAACTCAGTATGTTTAGATAAAAATACCTATTTCAGACTGGTAAAGTGAAGCACAGAAAGGCTGAGTTTTAACACAGCTGTCAGTGCAGAATGAGCTTTAAAACCAGATGTGCTCCCAACCACAGGCTCCACCGCATTCCTGCTTCCATCTGGACACAAAACTCCGGCAGTGCCCAGAAGCAGCACTGCTCTGACAAAGCTGCTTCAGGAACATTTGGTTTCTATTTGGAAAATGTGAGCCACCCAACTCAAGAAAACACAGACCAACCCCTAAAGCTGCAGCTTAGTGGAAGGGAGAGTGGGAACTGCATGAGGAAAGGAAGGGAGGAGAAATCCACACTCCACATGGGTAGAATTAGGTACATCACCACGAGCCTGAGAGTTAAATCCATAGCCCAGCCCTGTGGCATGTAACATCTTAGCCAGGGCTCTCCAAACAGCTAAAAAATCCAAGCTGCTTGTGAAAGCCACTTGTTGTGCCAAAAGATGCCCCTGAAGGATGATCTCTGCTGCATGGTAAGGAACAGATCCTTTTTTGCATTTCAGATCGTGGCTTATGTAGCTTCAACCCCACGGTGGGGCTCACCTTGTCCGGAGCATCTTCATGGACTGCGTGGCCACACTGTGGGAGGACCTGCATCTGGAACTTCCCTGTGGATTGAGAGAGTCAGCACATGGATCTCACACTCTGGACCAACTGACCTCACTAAATGTAGCTGGAAAAGAGGCCCCAGGGATGGCAGGAAGTCTCGGCAGACTCCACACCATGCACAGCCCATGGTCTCCAGAGAAAATATGGACCAGCTGCTTAATTCACCTTCTCCAGGTGTAACTAGAACAGGTTCCCAGGAGTTAAAATGAAGCTGAACTTCTCAGAGTTTCTCAATGCAGGCAGGTGTCAGAGTTAGACCTCCTACCAGATTTACCTTAAGGTAACGTTTATCCTGCTATCCAATACTACTTTCCAGTACTGGTTGCTCTGGAAAGCCGGGATGGGGGGGAAAAAGCCCAACCCAAACCCCAAAACATGAATGAAGGTGCTTAATCTTGGTCTGCTGTCTGTCAGAAACACTGGGAGATGGGACAATTTTGAATGGTCCCAAGTGTTCTAGCTAGGAACATCAGGAATATAGCTAGAAAGGGAAAAAATGGATTAGAAAGAAGCCCTCACAGACAATCATTCTGATCCAAGAGAAGCGTAGCAGCTCCACTGCTAGGAGCACTGAACACTAGATTGAACAAGACCCACAGCAACAGCCCTTTGAATTGAACCTTTCCCTCCTCACCTTCCCTACCTTTCCTTGACCACAGTAGGAGAACACTCTGGGATGGACAAATTCTTTAATGCCCATTTGTCTGGATATTGACTGTACCCATAGCAACAAGCTGTCATGCAAAAAGAGCATTACAGTAAGGCTGAAGTAACAATATTAAATACTTACCTTGCATCTGTCCAATGGTCAGATCTTTATCCAGCCTGTCAACACCTACAATCAAATAAACAAATGTTTTGGAGAACAGCCAGAGAGAACACAATTCTCTGAGCCAGGCTTTACTCCATATTTTAAAAGAGACATTAGATTGAAAAACAGAAAATAAACACCTCTGACACCCATGACAAGGACATTTCACTGCTGCACCTTGAGAGAGTAAAGTTGCAGGAAGGAAACACAGCCAAAAAATGCAAGAGCACAGCCCTCCCTAAAACTTAAAAGGATATTTACACGCTGTATTTGCTATTAAGGTACAAAAAGGGCTTAAAGCTGTAGTTGACTTTCACACAAGAAGTTCAAATCACACCACGCTGTTGTAGGAGACACAGAGAAGCCCAGGTATTCCCAGGAAACACTGCAGCCCAATGCTGACCCTGTTCTCTAAAATGCACGTGTGACGTCACTGAGGTGCACACCAGGACTGGAAGAGACACGTACCAGCTAAAAGCAAAAGCTTTGGAGTTGGACAGCTCAGGAAGAGGTTGGATAAACCCCTGAACCAGCCATCCCAGTACTTTTCTGTTTTGGCCAGTTCGATTCGCCACGTGTATAAATGCTCCTTCTTTGTCTGCAGGGAGGAGAGAGAGCTCTGCATTAGTGATCAGTAAAACAGCAGAAACAAAACCAACTCAGGGAGCCACTTGGAAATACATAAATACATAGATATAAAAAATAAAAAAATACTGGCTCCCTCTGGTGGATTACAGACTTCCAGGGATGACCCTCCTTGCTTCTAAATCTCTCTCCAAATCAAAGTACATAAGTAGGGAACAAGAAAGTCAAAAAGAGCTACACCAAGAGAAGAGCCTTCAGGAGAAGACTGCAGGATTCAGGGCAATCAATTTGCTATTTTTTACTGACACAAATAGCTCACAAATTGTCTGAACATTTGGGCTTGGCTCTCATCCAGTTTTCTCTCCCTGGAGTGGCTCCCTTTCATATCAGAATGATTTGGATAACCACAGGTGACAGCTCTTGCAGGGGAAGCTGAAAACACAGCAACAAACGACCAACCTCTGTGTCATCCTCTTTCTTCCTTTTGTTGACAGAGCCTCCTCCTTCCTCATCCTCATCCTCCTCCGCCTCTTCCTCAATAATTCCCTCTACTATGGCTTTAGGGCATTCAGGACTGGCAGCCCCTTCGCACCTGTGAAAATAAAATCAGAAACTGATTCCCTGACGAAAGAAAAAAATCCAAACCAAAACACCACCCAGGATTAAACCATAGCTGTTCAGCAATTTTGCTTGAAGAAATTTTCATTTTCAAGTGCACTTACATAGCAATGGTATTGTAAAACAGAAAAAAAGATTTTAAAGTAATAAATTAAATAAACTAAAGGCCACCTACTGTTTGACTTGACCGACCATAGAAACTCTGGCAGATTCAAGATTTCTTATCTGTCCACTTTTTACACTAGGGAAAAAAAAAATAATCATAAGGCAGAAGTATTTACTGAAGAGATTCAAGAATCAGCAGGCCCAGAAACAGGAGTTAAACTCCTCTACAGGTCAGGATTTCCCGAAACTATTCCCAAAGCTCCGGCTCTCAGACTGAACAGAGTGGCTCAAGCTAAACTTATGTGAACCTCCCGTTGCCACTGTAACTGTGAGAAAGAGGGAGAAGTGCTGGTGCGGAAACAGTGAAACAGGGTTAAACCCATGGCAGGGGCCTGGGACAGGGCCTGTAAACAGCCAAATTATATAAACTTTGTTTCCTTTGGGAGTCAAGCTACAAAGACAAGTGATTCCAGAGACTGAGCCCAAGCTTTACCTCCACTCAATGGCATTCTCAAGCGACTTGAATGTTTTGGGACGACTCCTTAGGAAGTTCTGCATACTATTCAAGGCATCCATGGCTGTACCTAAAAGCAAATGGGATCATCTTCATCAACCTCATGGCATCTGATGAAATTATTGCCACATCCCTCTATACAAAACTGGCTGCAACACCCTCACAGAGAGCTGGAGCTCCCCAGTGATTTAATGCTGCTAAAGAAAGTACAGATTAGTATTTCTAAGCCAACAGTCATATTGGAAAATTACTATTTGAATAGGTAGGATGCTCAGACAGTAAGAGAAAGCAGCAATCGTTTATCAGCACCAAGTGTTACAGCAAAAGCCACCCTCTTCCCCACCAAGAAAGTGTTTCAAAGAAATTAGTGCCATGGTCTAGTTGACACAGTGGTGTTAGGTCATAGGTTTGACTCAGTGATCTCAAAGGTCTTTTCCAACCTAGCTGATTCTCTGATTCTGTGACATTAGCAGGAAAAAAGCAAACAGAGAGTACAGCTGGGAAAAGGAAAAGGAGGGGTCGCACTGGGAAAGGTTTTTGTGTGCGCAGGATCTGTAAGGAGGATGGAACGGGTTTAAAAATGGGGCAAACCCTTCTGTATTCAGGGATCTGGGGCTAAGAGAAGAGCTGGGAGGCAGCAGCCCGGCGGAGGGGGCGGGCAGCCACACTCACCTTCCACGACGTCGATCATGCAGAGCCCCAGCAGGCTCGGCAGCAGGTTGGCGACGGCCGTGTGCACGGCGATGGCCCCCCCCATGCTGTGCCCGATCAGCATGATGGGCGGCGGCAGGTCCCCGTACAGCGCTTCCACCACGCTCCCCACGTCTCTGCAGGCGACAGCAAAGCCGCCATGGCACCTCCACCTCCGGCAGCAGCAGGGACACACCAGCACGGGTGTGCGCCCTCAGAGCCTCCTCCAACCCACAGGCAACAGACGAGCTTATTCTCCCGTCACTGCTTTATCCCAGCACCAAAGCAGGAAACACTGCCAGCCTGTGCTTTCCTGAACATCCATTTCATTCCTCTTTCTATTAACAGAATCCTCATTTAAAAGATACTGATTTAAAAGATATTCAAGCAACCTGGTCTAGTGGAAAGTGTCCCTGCCCATGTGGATGAAATTTATAGTCCCTTCCAGCTCAAATTCTGTGATTCCTTGTAGAAAACATTTTAGGCTGACACTTGCCGGTGGGAATGTTAAATAAAAGGTGAGAAAAAGCTGTCAAATCATCTTGCATGGAAGCACAAACCAAGAAATTCATTGTTCTTAAAAGAAGAAATTGGAATTAGAGAGAGAAGAATAACTGGGCCCTGCTGACCATGGCAAAGATGAACAACTGTGCATGAGCAAAAAGATTGAGACTCTCTGTGAGCACAGACAGGCAAGGGGCAATTTCCCCACCCTTCCCAAAAGGCACCTCCTGTTAAACTGAAGCTGTCACTTCTTGACACTTTGCCCAGGATGGGAAAGCTGGCTGGTATGATTCTCAAACCCCAGAACAGCAGCAGAGCTAACAACTGAAATCTCCTGAAGAGCAGTTTAAAGACACCCCCCCCCAGCTGGCTTTCCTGACTACACCCATTCAGAGAAACCTGAGAACTGAGCAGTATTGAAAATGGAAAACAAGTGAAAAAAATGAACAGGTTGACCTTCTTGTCTGCTCTGCTAGAGAAAATTGTTTGAGGACTTGATTTAAAAGAACAAACAGGAACACCAGCTATAACCAGGACTAAGTTTCAAGCTCATTGCTAAGAGTAGGGGAAGGTTTCAAAACAAAAGGAACTTGCTTTCCTCCCACAGCAGTGCTGCTCCAGACCTAAAATATTCTAATTATTTAATCCAGCATCTCCTCAGGACAGTTACACATCAGGATCTGACAGGGCATAAGCAGCAGGAATAAGGTATACAATGGAAGTCAGAATACATTTCACACATGGCCTCCCCTCAACAAACCAAGTGGATTTGTCCATGGGGAGGTTACAAAATCCTTCATCATTTAGCTGTAGTCACAGCAAAGAGTCTCTTTGTACTAAATATGGGCAGAACATAATGTGCTTAGCGGTGGGTATTTGCTTTTCTTACAGTTTTGTCAAGAGGGGGATGGATTTGCATGCCAAAGCAGGTCATGACAGTTTGAAAAAGCAACTCTATGCTTGAAAATCCTGTGTCTGTGACCCAGACTTCGGGGTGTTACCAGGCCTGTGTGGGCCCGCTCTGAACACTCACTCCAAGGGCTGAGGAAGAGTCAAACTGGTCATTTCAGGCTAAAACACCCCATGGATGTCTAAGGGGAGCATTCCACCTCCATCAGGAACTCTTCAGCATGTTGCAGGTTTAAAGTGCTCACTGTTTAAAAACTGGGAGAACAACTCCAGTCCTTGGAATCTGACTCAGCTGGGAGAGACATCATTTCAAACTGTCCCAGAATGGAAGGAAAACAGGGATAACTACTGGAATCACATGAAATTAAACTATCTTCCAGCTCCTTTGAATGAAGGCTGTGTGCCCTCAAGTAGTTTATTGTTCAGCCAAGGAGAGAAAGGGGAGGTTTGTGAAAAGGGAAACAAGCATAAGTTTCCTTACTTTGACATAGTCTCTGCAGACAGATCTTCAGGATTCCTTACTTTTGTTTCTCCTGAAAAAAACCCAACCCAAGTTAAGTTCACTTAAGTTGAAAAACTTCAGGCCCCCTCAGGACTTAGAGCAGTGATGGTACAAAGCTTTTAGGCATAGATATGAAGAGCAAGCCTACTGCAATGAACATGAATAATTAAGAAACACAGAATTAAAAGGAACACTTGGTACTATGGGTAGGAAACACTGCCCGTAACTGTTCTTTATGGACCTTAAAATGAAAGAACAGCCCTTACTTCTCATGGCAAAGACTACTTAAAGGTTATGGAAATATGAAAGATGGCTTGGTGGAAGGAAGTAGTCCACCACTGTGTCAAGCAAAAGTTCAGGGGGTCTCAACTTCTGACAGAAGCCAGTCTTCCATCCTTGCTTTTGAATCAAAATTGGGATGCCTTAAGGATATTTTCCTAGCCATCCTGAGAGGAATTCATTGCATCTCCTTTAAAAAATGGGAGTGTGTAACACGCTGATTTGACTCCAGATTTATTTCTTTGACTTACCATGGCCTCGGAGGTCTAAGGCCACAATCCTACACTGGATCCTGTTAATGATTGCAGACTGCAAGGAGAGACAGAGAGAGAATATTTATTGTTTGCAAAGTGGGATTAGCAACAACAAGCAGTCCCTAAAAACCCCTCACGGCCACCAAAATGGCTGAACCTGGACTGCACGGGGTGTTACAGAACACAAGCAAAAGTATTCTGTTAGACTGTCCTTAATGGGCCAAAGCTCCGTCCTTGTGTACATCCCACTGCTAACGAGGACAGTTCTTTCACTGTGTGTAAGACATGACGTGGGTTTCCTGGGATCACGAATTCAAGCCCTGCAGCACCTCTGAAAACTGGAACAGCAGTGGGATTACGGACACCAAAGGGATTCTCTTGCTTTTCAAGCCCCACATGGCACCAAATTACTCTTGGCTCCATGGCTGACACAGAGGTGATGCAGCTGCTTTGCAGTACACGTTCAGTTTGCTCTCAAAGAATAGAATTTTACAGGCTGAAATGTATAAAAATTGATTAGTCCAAAGAGGTCAGGGGAAACAGCTGAGGAATCTTTTAAGGTAAGGCAGAGCATAATAATTGCAACACAATTATGCTGCAATTTCTCCCAGACAGATCAATTTAACTAAGTTATTTCAGGCATCACAGAGAAGTGGCATGTTTTGTTGACAGGAAGACTTCTGTGTTAAGGAATCATTGATTATTTAAATAACAGCCCAGCAGAAGTGGAGGAATTTGCCGAGGGATTCTTAATAGAACCACCTACACAACTGCCAAAAGCTACCCAGACCTCAAAGCTACCCAGTCCTCTTATTTTTTCAGCTATTCAATTCTTAAGTGACTGAGCAGTTAGTTGCTTTCCCCAAACCCACTGAATCCACAGATTAGCATTTTCCAGCCCCTGAGGACAGCCCAAACCCTTCATCTGCAAAGGTGCCTGTGCACCTAAGCGAGAACCCCAGCCATGCAAAGATAATATTGTTGTCTTTTAGAATGCTGTTTTCCCGTGTTTCCCAGAGGGGAATGGATAACTGCTTTCCACACTCAGAGAGCTCCATCTCCACACATTTATTGCTACAGAGCAGCAGATTTACTTACAGTAAACACAGCCCAGGAGAGAGCAGAGTGGCCTCCACCGTGTAACAGCAGCAAGACAGGCCCCTCCAAGCCACTTTTGTAAATTCGAAAAGTGTATGAACAGTTAAGGACATTTCACAGAGTTACTTCAAGGCAGTAGAATGAATTTTGGAGCTTGCAATACCAAACAGTATTTTATTTCTACCCTTCATTTATCTGACCAACAGGAATTTTCAAGTATTACCTGGACAAAAATGTAACTCAATTTAAGCTTCAAGAGTTGTATTCCTGCTGCCCAGGTTTTCTCCCTCCTGCCCCCCATAATTCACTCATCTCCTTTTCCCCCTGGGCACCCCAGGGAAGTGAACTAAGAGAAAACTAGAAATCCATTAGGAAAAAAGATGGAGAGTTATTTTTTACACAGGCAAAATAATGAGAGGGCAAGGGAATGGTTTTAAACTAGAAGAGGGGAGATTTAGATTAAATGTTCATAAGAAATTCCTCCCTGTGAGGGTGGTTAAGCTCTGGCACAGGGTACCCAGAGAAGCTGTGGCTGCCCCTGGATCCCTGGAAGTGTCCAAGGCCAGGCTGGACATTGGAGCTTGGAGCAGCCTGGGATAGGGAAAGGTGTCCCTGCCCATGGCAGGGGGTGGGAATGGATGGGATTTAAGGTCCCTTCCCACCCAAACCATGCTCTGGTGACTCCATGATTCATGATGGGCACCTTGTCCACATTTGATGAAGGGCTGTGCACTCCCCCAGGGGTTTAATATAAAATAAAAAGCGTAATAGACCTATTTGGATAGGTTGTGTATAGAAGCATCCCAAACTCAAGCAAATCTTAGTTGTTTAGGATTTATTCTGCTCCCTTCAGCAGCAGCTTGAGATCCCATATGAAAGGCTGTGTACAGATGTGAACTGTGGAAGCAGCTGCACTAATGACTGGGTTGGTGCCCACTGCTCTGCCCCAGGGACTTGGTTAGAGCTCCAGCACATCCCCTTGGTGTACAAACCCCAGCTGATGAAGCGACTTGTCTTGGGTGTTGGTCACAGTGTCAGGCACTGAACAGAGATCCCACACCTCCCAGTGTGTTTGGAGAGAAGTAACTTGGAAGTTTGGTTTTCCTAATGGCATTCCTATCTTGGAGAGGAAACATCTGCAGAAAAATCTCTGGCTGGCACTGCCAGAAGACACTGATGGCACAGATCACAACCTCTGCCTTGGCCAGAAATTTGGAAGTATTTATTCACATCTACATGTTTCTGTTGAGGTTTATCTGTTGTACTGCTGCTATTAATCCTGAGCAGGCAGTTCTCTGATTGCAACCAAACTAACTGTAGTTAATAAAAATCAATGAACAGCTTTGGGCCTGACATGGTTTGAATTATGAGAACCTGATGAGTGTTTCCCTGCAAAATATGCTACTGGACTGTTGGAAACACTTTTTTAAAATTAATGATTACTAAAGAAGCAATATCAGGAATTGGCCTTGCTAGGTACAGTTTAAGTGTCAGCCTAGAAGGGATAGTTTTAGTTACTGACATTGAACCCTGCAGGAGACATAATGGAAGATGAGAAGGAACATATGAAAAAGCTGCAGAACCCAAATAAACAAAAAAAACCCATGATACCTCCCCAATCTCTGAGATTATGACAAATTGAATATGGAAAAAAAAAAAGGATATATCCTTGCCAGTCTCATTTTCTACCACAACGTCCTCCATAGACTCAAAGTACTGGCTCCAAAGCACTGGTGAAAAATCACGCTTTCTTCCAGGGCTGCAAGACAGAAAAAATTCCATAAGAAAGAGTTATTTTTAAAGTCTTCCACTGCAACTGGCATCCAGGCCTCCTCTCACTGAAGAGAACATGCTGGTGTTACACAAAAGTTCAGACTGGAAGCAAACAACGCAGCAGTGAAATTCCCATACAACCACAATATTCAGAATTTTATTGTCAGTGAAGAAATCCTCCCCTTTTCCCCTCCCTAATTGTTGCTCCTATTGAGGAAATGTAGTGGAAACAGAGAAAAGAGTATTTTCCTCATCAAGTAATTCCAAGGAAGACTGAACAATGGTGATTTAGACTACACAGAGCCAAGCCATGGGAAAATAAACAGAACAGTGATACTGTCCCAGTACAACCTCCAAGTTTGCAGTGACCCACAGACAAAAGGTGCCCAGCTGACAAACCAATTTATTTTTTGTTTCCTTCAAAAGGTGCAGCTGTGCCCTCTCCTTGTACCCCCATTACTGACAAAAGGCTCTGCAATCAGAATTTTCCTGATGACTCAGTTGATGCAGAATTTGTTTCTCAGGCTGGTATTTACTCAGTAAGGCTAAAAGAGTAGTGCTTAATTTTGGAAGTGGCATAATTAGGCTCAATTTGAGCCCAGGATACAGGATGAGTAACAGTGCACCATTTTAACCATGTTTTTGCACTTCAACTCTTCTGGGGGAGGCAGGCAGGCAGCACAGAATATTAAAATCAAGCATGGGCGTGAGGGGTGGAAGACCTTCACAGCAGAAAAATCCCCGCTGAAGAAGTTTCTCCTGAATTCCTGGCTTCCTAAAGAAATAGAAAATAACAGACAAAGCAGCTTTTCAATTTTGCAGAAACAAAATTTCTGTTTCCCCTGGTGTTTCTAGGATATGAAACATAAACAGCCACCCTCTGAATGGACCAAATTCCCTCCTGTGGGCTTCCAGACTTCTTGTCAAATCTCAATTAAATAAAATGAGATGTCGCACAACTACATAAATCCAGAAAATATTAATCTCTTTTACCGCCTCAGCCTAATCTCACTCTCTGATCAAGGAAAAAAATATCACATTCAAAGCTTAATTTTTCCCTGGAAGCCATCCCAGCCCTGATCACATGCTCTCTCCATACCAGTTCTGGTTCTTTCTGGAGATGGAGAGAACTGCCCACAGCTTGGATGATTTCCCTTCTCTGGGTTTTGAATAGGTAGGATGTGCAGTTAGCGAAAATAAATTCCATCACCCTTTCAAAATGCAGCATTTCAACTGCAGTCAGACTTCTGCACAGCATGTTACAGCTGCTTTTGGGTTCCACTGCCCCGAGCAATTCCAGGTGATCAATAAATGTTGTCATCTCCTGGCTACACCCCTTCCCACATAATCCAAAAAATCTGGTGGACAGCAGGAACTCCCTGGTGACCCAGCCCTGGCAGTACTGTGACACCAGAAATCTGTAAGGGAATTCTCCTGCCTACAGGGGAGGCAGAGCACGGGGAAGTGGCTGACTGATTGTGGCATGCTGGATGAAGGGCTTTGGCTGTGTGCTGGTGTTTTTGTGGAAGCAGGGCTGCAGGATGGACAGCCACTGTTGCTCAGGGGAGCACAGCAGCCTCGTGGCTGGTGCCCAGGAAACGCCTTTCACCAGAGCAGGCCTCTCCAGCCTGGCCTTGGACAGGTGCAGGGATGAGTATTTTTGTGTCTCCTTCAAATGCCATTTCAGAGAGCAGAGATCCAGTGCTAGAATTTTCATGCAAGAGGCAGGCAGATGCAAATACCGAGGCAGATCCATGGAGAGAATCTCATGGTCTGCAAGAGGAACCCATGGAAGCAAGGCAGAGCCCTTCTCTAGGAGCTTGCCACGCTGATGCCTTTAGGAATGCTTCAAATTCAGCTTAACAAGAGTGAACACCTCCAGAGAAAATGTTAGTAGTTGTGTCACACGTGAAGTATCTGGGAAAAACATATAGCAGAACTCCTGTGCTGGCAAGGGAATTGGAGCAGAAGGAGAAGAGGAGCTGGGAATTAAAAACTATCATCACCTCTGATGCAAATACGTGTTGATCATGATTTAAAACAAAATACTCGCCTCCAAGCAATGCTGAGGAAACGTGAGTGACCTCAGGCTTAACACTGACCCCCCAAAAGGGCAGAATAAATGTGCAGTTTTCCACAAAATCCCAGGTGACCACAGAGGGCTGAGCAAAATCATTTCTCCAAAGAATCTTTGATTTTGAGTTTTTCTAGAACTGCTTTTTTTAGTGAAGGATGAATACACATTCAGAATTATACATGTGCCCAATAAACAGCAGCTGTGGTTTTGCACCTTCCTATGCTGAAGCCATATTTTGCTGACCAATATTTAAGCTGACAGAACTAATTACAGCTTTTTAAAGTATCCAGCAAACCAAAACAGAAATGGATCTGACATAGTAACTTTTCTAGACTGGTCCTTAAACTCCAAGCCAGCCAGCCAGCATATTAAACTGGAATTACAAAACAAATTCTGGGCACCCTCTGCACCCTCTGTTTTATCCTATTGCGCAGTTTGTTCTCTTTATCATGTCCTAGGATGCCCACACGGCTCAGCAAATCTCTCCCCAATTTTTGAAGGGGTTTTCTTTCAGGTATTTACCTAAAAAAAAAAAAAAAAAGGTTGCACCAAGCAGAAGGAACCATGTTCAGAAAGCCCTTTAAGCCCTTTTTCTGCTGAGAGCCCCTATTTAAAACTACTAAAGCAAATATAGAACAAGTGCATGAATCAGGAGATTTCATTCTCGCATCAGATTTGAACCCAACCAAATCAAACATCATCTACAAGTAAGAACTGCCACGGCTGACAGGTTGTATTTAGAAATTCTAAAAATTGACAAGGACAGTATCTTAAGTTCTGCCTTAGAGATGCTGAATACATAAAATGTTTTTTCATTAAAAGGATTCCAAGGGGGGGAAAATGGATTAAAAAGGAAAAAGTGAGTAGGAATTGCCATGATTGAATTACA
This sequence comes from Ploceus nigricollis, assembly GCA_013399945.1. NCBI lineage: Eukaryota > Metazoa > Chordata > Aves > Passeriformes > Ploceidae > Ploceus > Ploceus nigricollis. The sequence continues at coordinate 55,648 of VXBC01010199.1, forward strand.
CAGATCTGATCCAATCATGCCCTTCTAGATAATTAAAAGATCTTCAGAGATTGTACGTGATTTTTACTCACGCATTGGAAAGAACAGCAAACTGACTTTCACTTTTAAATCCCATCCGGGTGCTTAACTCTGAAAGAGCCACTAGCCAAAAACAAAAGGCAAAAAACAAGACAGGAAATGCAGAAGCTGCTACAGCTGTTGGGATCTGCTGCCGTGGGGCCTCTTGCTCCACTGGTGACTTTACAAATTCTATCATTTTATTTCCCCACAGAACACAGAGTCAGGCCATAAGCCTGATTTTGTTTTGCTTTGTGATTTTGATTTTGGTTTTGATTTTCATCAGTCGAGCAATTCGAAGGAATCACTTGCAACACGCAGGCAGTTCCCAACACAGCCTTGGCCATGAGCGCTCCTTAAAGAAATGGACACAGAATTCCTCCCAGAGGCTGAGTTTCACGTACTGCTCGAGCTGAAGAGAAGCTCCAGCTTCCTTTTGAAAGGACCTTTTGGAACCATCATTTCTGTTGGAGAGCACTTAAATCCAGGGAGGAGAGGACTTTGCTAGCAAAGCAGGAATCGATGCCACGTGCTATAAAATACAGTGAAATTCTAGCACACGTCCCATGCTCCCGCAAAACCCACTCCAAACTATGTCACAGGAGCCACGTTGGATGTCAGGGAGAATTCCTTCCCCAAAAGGCGCTGTCCAGGCCTGGCAGAGCTGCCCAGGGCAGCGGTGAGTCCCCATCCCTGGAGGGATTGAAAGCTGTGTGGTTGGGACACTTGGGGACGTGGGATAGTGGTGGTGACATTGACAGTGCTGGGGGAACGGTTGGACTCCAAGATCTTAGAGGGCTTTTCCAACCTGAACAATTCCATGATTCAATTTGCTTCTGCCAGTTTGACTTCTCAAATGAGACTCTCCCACGGAGAGACATAAGGAAGTGATTGTACTGAAAAAATAGCAAGAAAATAATAAATTTTAAAGAAAAAGCTAGAAATAAGTTTATTTTCACATATTTAAATGCAGCAACAGGTGCCATTTTTTTACGAACTACTGAAACACACATTAACATTTTTACAGCATATTGCCAAAAAATGTAAGACTTTATTTTAGTTAAGAAGTTCTCAGTAAATTCTATTTTTCTGTAGCAATCTCACACGCTTGACCCTCTGCTTCTCAAGATCTGCTTTCAGCTACACCACAGTCACATTAAGATGACCTGCATGGTGGGGAAAAAAGGGAATAAAAAGAAAGTGCCCAACACGCCAGTCAGAGGATTTAGCAAAGGAAAAATCAAGTTGCTGGCATTCTTGGATATTAAGGTTAAACCCTTTTTTTTTTTAAAGCCTGGCTTGCAATTCAAGAAATTGAAAGCGCAGAGATAAATCACATTTATAAATGCCAGATGCTTAATGCAGCAAATAAATATTTTCCTAAGTTTAGTTATTTTTGTTCCCTGAAAAAGTTTGAATTTTGAAGAACTATTTTGGTGCAGCCCTGTACATCTGCCAGCACTGTAAATCACACTGTGTTTTTCCCTGTACAACTAATCCCATTCTCTTTTGGTGGAATTCTCTTCGGGGGAATCTTGCACTTGTTTGTACTGAACTGAACTTTGAGAAGGATAAACTCAGCTTAAGCTAAACCTTCTATCCCACTTCCTCTTGTTTCCTTTTCACAGAAGCCCCAAGCCCCTCTGGATGAGGCCATTCCGTGTTGGATGTGCAGCGCCTCTCACAACAGGAACATCACCTGTAAAGGGATTTACTGGGTGGCAGAGCAGTAAATCAAACCACGACATGATTATGAACTACTCCCCACTGCTTCCAAGGGAAGAATTCCAGGGGAATTCTTGATCCCTAACTGCAACGCTGGGTTTTGTTTCATTCATAATAATTTCGCTGACAGCGTTTAAAACCCCTGCAATGCATGGTGAGAGAGGAAGACTTATATAAATTAATACATGTTACACCCTTAGACACTGGTCGAACTTCTCCCACAGCTCCCAAAATGTGCTCTCAACCCCTGCTTAAAAGATTAAAGAGTATCCCAGACTTTTCCATCATCTCGAAATGCAGACTTAAGCAGGGATTAAAGTCACTTGGCAGAGTGCACCTACTTCACATGGGTGCCTGTGGCTGAGAAATCCCGTTTCACAGAATTATGGAATATTCTGACTTGGAAAGGGACCCACCACAAGGATCATCAAAGTCCAACTCCAGCATAGGAATTCAGCTCCTGAGAATTTTCACACACCTCTCCCCCCAGGCACACTCTGAGGTACCGCCCAGACATGGTGCTTGACCCTTCCTCCAAACACTGATGGCAAAAGGACTGGGAGAAAAGGGCTGGAGAGTCGATCCCAGCACCTGCCAGCTTCCCGCAGCCTGAGGATACTCTGGGCACTGATACCTAGGCGGCTGGAGAAGCCTGATCCAGATGTCACTCTCCTGGAGCACTGGGAAGCAGGACCACCCCTCCCTCCAGATCTCCCGATAATGACCATTCCCTGTCCCGATCCCCCAGGACGAGCTCTCCTCTGTCCAGACCCCCCGATAATGACCATTCTCTGTCCCGATCCCCTAGGACAAGTCCCTCTCTGTCCAGATCTCCCGATAATGACTGTTCCCTGTCCCGATCCCCTAGGACAAGTCCCTCTCTGTCCAGATCTCCCGATAATGACCATTTCCTCCGTCCAGACCCCAGAATAACGTGCCTCCCTTCCTTGTAGATCCCCCCAGTAAAGACCACCCGTCCCTCCAGACCCCAACACGAGCCCCCCTCCCTGCAGAGCCTCCGCTCCGTGGGAACCTCT
>VXBC01010199.1:58598-100381 GCA_013399945.1 Ploceus nigricollis
GCTTCCTGCGCTGCACCGTGTCCCGCGTGCTGTGGGCGGCCCCGCAGCCGCCCGCCGTGGTGCGCCTGCGGTGGTGGGGGGAGACCTCCGGCGGCACCGTGTTCCAGCCCGCCTCCCGGGCCGGGCAGCCCGCGGGGAGAACCAGCGCCCGCTTCGCCGTGCGCTGCGGGCCCCGGCAGCTCGCCGCGTACCTGGCAGGTAGGCACGCCTCGCCCCGGCACAGCCGCGGCAGCCGGGCGCCGCACCGGGCTTAGGTTAGGACGGGAGAGCGTGGTCTTAGGGTGCGCCAGGGCAGGTTCAGGTGGGGCATCAGGAGGAGTTTCTGCACGGGCAGGGTGCTCAGGCTGTGGAGTGGGCTGCCGTGGGGGGTTACCCTCGAGCAGTGGTGAGCCACTTCCCTTTGTCCTGTCGTAATCCTGGTAACCCTGGACTTATTCATCATCATTTATTGCCAGTAACAATGTCTGTATTGACCCTTCTTCACCTGCTGCCCCGTTATCGTAATTTCCGTGTAGGACATGACGTTAATCTCTGGCATTTCTGTCATTTTAGCCAAAAGGTGTCAGTGGTGACCATGGGACTGACCTGAAGGTGTTCCTGATTTTTGCAGATATGGGTGTTCTTGTCCTGGAGGTTCTAACCAAACTTGACCACCTCCTCCTTGGCAGAGCACAGATCACTAAACTGTCCCAGCTCTCTCCCAGCCATCCCATCAAAGGGTCTTTTGCTGTGGTGTCACCAACATCGGATAAACTCGGAGAGCTGCAGGTAGTCTGGATGTCTTTGCTCATTACCATAAATTGTGTGCTGTGACACTGGTGTAATCAGGTGCAGGATCAAGCTGTACATGGCACACTGCAGGCTTGCTCTCTGTTCAAGGCATTTCTGAGCTAAGAAATTTGTTACCTTACCTCATGACAAAAACAAGGGATCAAAACAAATACTGGTGGTGTTGACTTTATTTTGTTTAGAGGGATGTGGGGTAGTTGAGCTTAATGAGGAACATGTGGACATCTTTACACAGAGAGTGAGTGTTAACAGTGGATTTAAAATGGATATTTGGTTGTTACACTTCACTGGGCTGCAATAATAGAAGATTTGACATCTGGAATTAAGAAAGTTCTGTCTTGCAGCACTGGCTCTGGAAAATTGATTACAAAAGGCAGTTGACTGGATTTGAAAACAAGGAACAAGAAACAAGTAGTTGTAAATATGTGACATAGCTGCTTAATGTAAATACTACTTTATGTAGAAAAGCAGCAGTTTTCCGTTGCACAGCAGGTGCAGTTGAATGCAGTGTTTACTGCACTTAGTTAAGAAAATAACAAAGTGATATTTTCACATCTTGTCTTCCAGGTCTCACTGGTTCTAGAGCCTCTGCCAGAGCTGTATGACACCAGCAGCTGTGTGCCGAGCACACAAGGAGGTTCAGATGCTGCTGCTGCTGCTGCCCAGGGAAGCAGCAAGTCCCAGCTTCCTGCTCCACCCCAGCAGCCCAGGCACACACGGGTGACTGTTGAACAGGAGTCTGTTGACAACAGCAAAGCCACATCTCCTAGGTACCCTTTTTTTTTTTCTCATGACAAAACTGTGGTTTATTTTGCAGTTCACACAGAATTTTTAAGTAGTGGCAGTACACTTGTGAGTTATGGGATGCTTGATCTTTTCAAACATACATTTTATATGAAATTGAGGATGTTGGGGGTTTCCAAGGTGACAGGGACAATTTCTTGTCTGATAGAAATTTGCTTCTTATGTTGACTTAGTTCAAGTCATACAAGTTCACACATGAGGTGCCTCAAATCATCGAGTCACTGAATAATTTGGGTTGGAAGGGATCTTAAGGCTCATCTCATTTCAGCCCTGCTGCCAGAACACCTTCCCCTATCCCAGGCTGCTCCAAGCCCCATCTAACCTGGCCTTGGACATGGATGAGGCAGCCACAGCTTCTCTGGGTAACCTGTGCCGGAGTCTCACCATGCTCCAGCAAACAACTTTTTCCTGATATCTAATCTAAACCTGCCCTCTGGCAGTGGGAATCTGTTCCCCCTTGTCCTGTCACAACATGCTCTTGTAAAAAAGATCTTTTAAAAAGCTTTTTTTTAAAAAATCTTTTACTTGCAGTTTGGGTCGGTCTCTCTGATGGTCTCTGTGGCAGGTGAGGAATCATTAAAATAGCATGTCATGTTTCCTTGTGGAGCATGTCCTGCAGGGAGAATTTGCAGAGTTCTGAATCCCTTTACCCTCTTGAGCTGTCACTGAAATAAAGTTTCATTTTTCCCTAGAGGAAAGGACCATTTGCTCTACCAAGAGAACTCTGAAAACATGAAGGACACCTTTTCTGCTTCTCACCAGCGTGCGATTTTACCAGATGAACATTTGAAAATGAATCCTGCGGATCAGCCCCCGTCACGTCCCGGCAGCACCGATCCCGAAGCGCTTCCCAGAAGGAGCACACGGGTGCTCTCCATGCACAACCCACCTACAAAAGACCTGCTCTCAGGTTTGTGTGCCACTGGCTTCATCTTTCAGATTTCACTGCAAACAACTCTTGGTGGTGTTTTGTCTTCCTGTCAGGAGATGAGGTTTTCTGAAGGGAAAGAGAGACTTCACACCCTCTTGCTGCATTATACCAAAAAGGCCTTCCCTTAAAAACCACTGTTGCCTGGGCTGGACTGAAATAAGTATTGGAGATGGGCACGTTTCCATATGTGCTGTCTTTTGAGTTCCATATTTACAGAAAAGAGCAAAAATTAGACATCTTAAAGTGGCAGACTGCTCTTCCCTAAATTAGTCCTGCTTCTGTATCCTAATAATGCTCTTCCAATACCTGACCCTGTGTGTGCAGACAAATTCCTTGTACAGTGGAGTGGGAGATTGATGGAGGATCACTCTCCCTCACTCCCAGCTGAGCTGTTTTCTGGTGTATAAAACATATTTAATCCCCAGTGACTGAAGATCTCTTTTTAACAGCAGAAAGCAAGTTTCTTGACTGTAACTGACACATTGATTGTGTCTATACATTGCTTTTAAAATGCATTTGAATGCTGAAATGTAATCCTTCTGCTTATTTCCCAGCTCTCTTGGATCAAGGCAGTAAACTCCGTGATGCCATGGTTGTTTCTGCAATGAAGTCCAGCCCAGACATGGAGATTGAACTGAATAAAATGTCTCATTTTATAGAGAGAGATGATTTTAAAGCATTAACAAAGTGAGTTTGGACTGGGGGAAGTGAGATTCAAGCTCCAAACCATAAATTTTCAGGCTTTATCCAGAAAACTGTAGATACTGAGATTCATAGGATGTGTTTTAGGATTCATTTAGGGTGAAAGCAGCACAGAATTCAAATGGGAAGTTAATTTCTGCCTGTGAATAAATGCCTAAATTTTGTGAATTCATTTTTATCTTCAGGTAGTAAGCCTTGGTTTAAGTAATTGATTTTAATTTAATTTCTTAGTATATTTGCATTTAGTTCAAAGTTATTTGTCAAGGAAATATGTAATCTTGGTAGGGAATAAGAGTAGTACAAGACAGTGCAAGTGAAATGGCACTGCATGACAAAGAACAGTTTTTCAGAGAAGTGTAAGTAATTGATGACCTAAATGCATGGGTTTTTCTTAGGAGAAAAGAAACTTGGATTTCTTGGTTTTCCTCTGGAAAAATATGAATATTGCCTGTTGTTCTGTGATAACCAGAAAGCAATATCGTTGTCTTTGACAGTCAGTGATGCTATTGCAAACTCAATTTCATTTCTTTCTGCACAAACGATTTGTATTTGTGTTAAAGTGGATTATTTTGGACTTCACAGAAAAAAATGATAGACTGATTGATGTATTAATCTTGAGCATGGCTTAATGTCTTTATTTTTCCTTTTTCTGCTGTCTCTGCTTCCACTGCTGTTACCCAGGAGCCCAAAAGGCTTGAAGTCCAGTTTTGTGCCCAGTCCTGAAGATCCCCATCACTTTGGATCTGAAGTTTCAGGTCAGCAGTTTGACCTAAACTCTGAAGAAAGAGCAATCCAGTTACTGTTGGGCAGGTGAGTGTGGTGCACTGGAGGCTTCTGCAAAATTGTCCTTATCTGACCATTTTGAAAAATGTCTCTTGACCCTTCAAGTTGTCCACATTTTTGGGACTGTAACCAGTGACTCGTGTGCAAGCGATGGAGGTGCTTTATGGCTCAGCTTTAATGCATGACAGCCTTGATAGCTCCAAGTCACTTGGTGTGAAAGTGACAGAAAGATTGTCAGAAAGATTAACCACAATCTTTCATGAAACTGAGTTACTTAATAGTTGTAAGTGTTGTGGCCTGAAATATTAAATACAGTAAGCACATGAAACAAATACCATGTTTCTTGGAAGAGGAAACACTCTGTAAATTAAAACTAATGAGAAACTATGGCTATTTTTAATCTTTCTCCAGATATTAAATGGACCTTTTCCTCTCATTTTGTGTAGCAGGAGCATAAATGATGCTTCTGTTGTGTCCACATCTGCACCCTGAACACACAGCTTCTGGGTCAGATGTGGTTCAGAATTTATGGTTCATGTCTTCTTGTGCCCTGCACTTATTTTTTCACTGTGGTTTATCAGTGGATAACACTGTAGTGTTGCAGATCATAAAATTGTTTTAAACTCACAGCACAGAGAAACCCTTAAATGAAACTAACCCCAGCTTGTATCTGAAGATACTTGCATTTGCACCTACTCAGGTATACCTTGGAGGTTTTTTTAATCAAAGTAAACTGTCTTTAGATATTACTGGTATCTTAAAGCATTCCAGAAGTTATAAAGTAGTGAAGGGTAAAAATTAGAGGTTGATATTCATAGGTATATTTTACAGTGAAAATCATCAAGATCTGGAGTTGGTTGCCCAAAGAGGTTGTGGAATCTGCAGCTTTCAAGACACCCAGAATCCAACTGGACAACTTTTTATTTGCATCCCTTCCCTTTGAGCAGGGGTTGGACTGAGTGATCTCCAGAGATCTGTTCTAGCCCAGGCTGTCCCGCACTTCACACGCACTGCTTTCCAGCTGGGGCAGAGGTGTTGTCCCGAGGTAACCCTTCTGGCTGGCTCACAGACGTGCTGTGTGAGCACAGTTTGCCCCTGGCTGGAGCCAGCATGGCCCAAATCCAGGATAAGATAGGCAGTATTGTCCACATCCCTTAGAGACTGACTGCGGAACTTGGAACACTAAGGTGCGTTTCTCTCTCGTGTATCCACAGTGCTGATTTCTCTCCGGGGCACTTTTGGGATCGAACAGGCTCCCTGTGGGATTCTCTCTCCCTTGGCAGTGAGGTGTATGACAGTGAACTCGGTGATCCCCATTATGACCAGAGTCTGCTGGAGAAGCTTTTTTACACAGCTCCTGTAAGTGGAGACCCGAAGGAAAACGTGCGTTCCCTAATGTGCAGAGCAACGGAAGTTTGCATGGTCAAAAATTACACATTTCAGTATTTCAAAGCTGAATAAGCATTAAATATCATACAAATGCTTGTGAGTACCTGTGTACATTGCTTAAAATTAATATTATTAAAAGAATATTGTTAAGACTACAAAGTCAAGCATCGAGTTTGGAAATTGCTGCGATTGAGGCTGTCCAGGGAGACTTTTTGTTTTTTAAATCCCTGAAATTTTGATACCATTTTAATTGTTTCAATTGATGCAATGCACAAGTTGTTTTCCATTTATGTATTGTGACCATTATGGACCTCTCTGTACAATTACAATTAACTTCTTATTCTTGTGCATTATTTCTGCTTTAGAAATCTGATTCCAGTTTGAGCGATTTCCTCAGTGATGATGATGTTAAATCCTCAAAAAAAGCATCCAAGACAGAAACTCTCAAAAAAGCGGGTCCAGTGAATCCACAGAAGGATTTTCATGCCTTTGATCAGAATGTGACAGAAGCTAAACCCAGGTAGTTGCATCAGTAACTTTTGTTCTGGCCTCATCTTAATTGTGTTTCCTTTTTTTCATATGGAACCAATAAAAGTGTCCCTAAAGATCCAGTTATCAAGCTTATCTTGTACAATACAGTTAGTGTAAAGGTTTTGTGAGTATTTTTTTTCTATTTCAGCTCCAAACAAGTATTTCTGATTATTTTTCTGACTAACACTGCTGTTTTTACATCAGGTAAAATTCATATCCCCAGAGGAAACAACACAAAATCATTTGGAATTCAAGTCTTGCAAATTACACAAATGAGATTTAAAACTATGGCAAAAATCCTGTTGCTGTTCCTCTGCAGCAGAGACTTGTCCTGGTGTATAACTGTATCATCTCCCTGCTTTTGTACATGGCTTTAAATGAAGCTTTTCTTTTTGAAGAGTTAGGATAAGATGTTTTCAGATCAGAAATGTGGAACAGACACTTTCTGGGTCGGTTTTTTTTCAGTTATGGACCCCAGATATTGTAAGATTTTTGTTACAGAGAATTACAGAGACCACCAAATTTGTTGTAAAAATATGTTAAAAATGTATGAATGTAAAAAGGTAAAAGTGTTTTAGTGAACCTTGGGCAGTTTTTAAGTAACATACCACCAAGCTACAGTTCCCCCTTCATGTGGTCATGTCAAGAATGTTTCTGCAGTCCTGAACCTCAGTTTTGTGTCTCCAGCTGCTCTCCCCCTGCTCCTCCAGAAGACCACAGAGAAATGGCTCTTCTCACATCCTTGGGTGCAGACAGGTTGGCATTGCTGCAGCAAATACATCTGGCCAGAGTCACCATTGAAAGCTTGAAAATCCCTCCTGAGAGCATCCAGATCTCCCCCAGGAGGAAAGGTTTACTGGGGAAACCTCCACGGCCTATGTCTGTTCATAAGTGGTAAGGGGGATTGTTTCTTCCTGGTTTGTGTTCTGTGCCTCCAGGGGAGATTTCCCTGAGCTCTCCTGTGTAGTGCAGCTTCCCCAAGCTCTCCAGGCTTCTGAGGCTTCTGCTCCTCTGTGGAAATTGTGTCCCATGAACCTGGGAAAGTTAGAGATGTGACTGATTTATCCTGATGTGGGCTCACTTGGGCTGTGCCTTTCCCAGGGTTCTGGGGAGCTGCAGGTGTACTTTGTGCTTGACAGTACGCTGAGAATCTGGCATATATGTAGTCTATGGAAGGAATTCATAGAATAGGTGTTTCAGTTATCCTANTTCATTCAGGCTTTGTGTTTCCCAGGGTTTTGGGGAGCTGCAGGTATATTTTGTGCCTGGCAGTACACTGAAAACAAAAGGGGGTTTATTGTAGGAGAATCTGGCATGTATGTAATCTATGGAAGGAATTCACAGAATAGGTGTTTCAGTTATCCTAAAAAAAAGTGTTACTGTGCATCTGGAACTTGCCTGCTGTGTTCAGTTGCATGACTCACGTCAGATTCTTGATGGCTTGTGGTCACCCTCCCACTTTTTTATTCACAGCACCTTCTTTGTGGAGTACCACTTTCCTGTGAGAGTCTCCAAGGATGAAAAAGGACAGGTCTCCATAGCAACAGAAACAATTCGAGTAGCCTCAAGTAAAATCACAGATGATGGTAAGAGCATCATTTTTCCCTCTTAGATTTAGTTTTGTTGACTCCATCTCTTAGAAATTATTTAGTAGTGTTTTCCTCATATTTCCTTTGCTGCCTGAAAATCACAGTATGATTAGTGGCTCCTCTGCCCCCAGAGTTGCCATGCTGCAGGTGGGGGAATGATCCTCTCAGGGAGAAGGAATCCAAGTGATTTTTTAATTTTTTTTTTCTTCCAGGAAGTATTCATACTGGGGTTTTCAAATTTCTTTTCCTAAGGAAAGAACAAGTTAGTAAGCCCATTCCTTCATTTGAACACAAAGCCAGTATTCTTTCTGCAATAGTGGGAGGATGATCAAGTACTTTTAGAACTATCAGAAATACTTACAGCTGATACTGTATTTCTTTGAGCTGGATCTCATAAGCTTTTAGAGAAAAGTATTACACCTAAGATAGTTTAGCTGCCTCAGATGGCATAAAATTCGTAGGATGGCTTTTGAGACAGTGTTAGAAACAGAAAAGCTTTAATAAAAGGCAAAATAACAAAGCTCTATGCAGAGAAAAAACTGAGTTAGGGCAAGAGGTTCTTGCCCTGCTAAAACACCTCACAAAAGCGATTACGTCCTTTGTTCTCTTCTTTTCCTAGTGAATTGCTTAGGTAGGACTTTTTTGGCTTCTGTCCAATTGGCTATCCTTAAGTTTGAGATGAAGTCCCCAAGATCCTATGAGGTGTCTTTTAACCAAATTAAGGAGAGAAACTTCTGGGCTTTTTTCCTTTTTAAGGAGACAAAGGGTAACTTGTTCACTCTGTCAACAGGGGCACATTCCTACATCTAGCCCAAATAAATAATTTCCCAGATTTTGAAGTATGTCATGTGGTGTCTCCAGTAGCTCACATACCAAGCAATCTCCAATCCTGTGGAGACATTAATCTTTGTACTGAGAGTCACCAGTGTTTGTATCCCTGAGAACAATTTCTGTTTCTGTTCCCACTGAGCAGAGAATGCTGGATGAGCAAGATGCTCTCTGCCCAGTCTTCCCAGAAACTGGAATGCCAAAAAGGGTGACTTTCAAATGCCTCTCCCATGTGGTCGTTCATTGCCTTTGCATCTTTCTGAGTGGCTCTTGAGAGATTTTGAGTTCTCTTGTATATTCTCCATTTGTGGCCAGAGAAAACATCTGTTTCTTCTGAACTTTTGTAATACAACCTTTGTAATCCAAAACTCATCCATCGTCCTGCCCTTTGTCTTCTGTGGAGTCCAGCTCCTTGGGACCTAGAAAAATAGATTGGACTGAAAATAATTCGAAGAAGACTTCAATCCACTGTAGCATTATCCTTCCTGAGAGTTGTTTATGTCATTTATTAAATATGCCTGATGGGGAGGATTCCATAGCCATCCCAGACAAGGTGGGGAAGAGCTGGGCATCCAGTTGGAAATTTCCTTATGTGTGTGTAACCTGCATTTTTGTCATCACAAGAATACTTCCTTATCCTTTGTGAACACCGTTATTTTATTTCTTGTACTACTTTCCAGACTGAATGCAAATTTATTCTGTCTCTACTTTTAGATACTCCTGTTCTCCTGAAGCTGTGATTTTTCTTGCAGCTCAGCTTTGACTCCCTCAAGAACCATCTTGAACTCTGTTAGTTAAAATGAGGCAGGGTTCTTCCACTGAGGAAGGGCAGGTCTTACTGCATGCTAGAATGCCAGAGACTTGGTGTCACCTGAAGTCTTTAAATGCTGTTATAATGTTGGTTTACATTAATGTATTTAGTAATTTATTTATGAATTCATAATCTTAATTTTGTCCTGCTGGCCTCCTGCTGTTTGCTGGCCTTCAAAAATGAAAACCGGTTTATTTCGGCCTCGGTGTTAATAAACAATGCAGAATTAAATGATTGTGTTTGTAACAGAGCACTCTACAGGGGGAAGTTTATTTATATCAGGTAATTTTGGATATTTGTTGCTCCTCTCTTCCTTCCAGTGGTGAAATTCAAGCAGCAGTCTGTGTTCCCTGTGTGGTTCGGGGGAATGATGATCGAGCACTGGTGGGGCTCTGACCTGGCTTTTAAAATCTACATGAGAAAAAGCACACAGAAAAAGGTATTTACTAGAGTTTGTTCCTTCTTTGTGTATTGAAAAGCAAAGGAATTCTTTGCATTTCCATTTCCCACAGACACTCAGTGCAGACAGGCAAATATTAGGAGAGGAAATGACATTACACTGATTGCTGTTCAGTCTTCCCAGAATCACAGAATATTCTGGGGGACCCACAGGATCACCAAGTCCAACCCCTGTCCCTGCACAGACACCCCAACAATCCCACCCTTTGCATCCCTGAGAGTGGGGTACAAGTGCTGGAGCTCTGGCAGCCTCGGGGCCAGGACCAGGCTTGTCACTCCTGTCACTTCGTTAAAGGATTTTCTGAGACTGAGAATGGCAAGCAAAAAAAATTGTACTCCCCTCATCTTTAAGGCTGATCTCTTGTTGTTTTAAGCACATTGGATCAGTTATAAACAATATCCTTCAATGGGAACACAGCTCCTTTAGCAGTGTCGAATGAGTTCACGTGGATGCAGTTTATATCTTTACCCTGCCCAGTGTAAGGGAAGTAATGTGAGCTGTGAAAAACAGCTGTAACTTGTGCATTTTGGGGGGGAAAAGGTATATTTCTATCTGATAAGATTGTTTCCATAACCATCTGCCTGTGATGAAGATGGTGAGAGGGGTTAACTCAGCTTATGTTATTTTAATCAACACCAAGGATATCTGCTTTTCTTTTAATGGGGGAGTAAATTGCATCTTTCAGTATGGAAATTGTGCTTATTTACTAGGATTTAGGTTATTCAATTTTTGCATTTATCTGGAATTTTTTACAGTAGGTTCCAGGAAAATTTGTCTTACTGTTCTAGTGAGACTTGAAATTGGAAATTAAGGAAATTTCCCAAATCCCTGTTGGTACAACTGATGTTGTGAGTGGGAGGGTGTATATCTGCTCATGGCTTCCCAGAAAGCTTTTCTTTTTTTTTCACAAAAATTCTTTACATCTAAGAGAAATCATGCAAAATTAATTCTTTGTCTACCCTCAGCCTGTGGCCATTGGCTCAGCAGCACTTCAGCTCCGCAGGGTGATTGAGGCTGAGCTGCTCAGTGTCAGCTGGGATATACCTGTGGAAAAAGAGGGAGATCACACACAAGTTGGGCCACTAAAGGTATGTGGTTTACCATCTCAGGCTTGAATTGTTACTAATTTTGGCTGCACACTCTTATTTTTAACTCCTCTTTTCTCTCTTTGTTTCAATTTACCACGTCTCAGATACAAAGGTTTGCAAGGCCAGTATAAAATAACATGAACACTTAGGATTTTGGAGAAATATTTTGAAACTCCTGCATGTCTAGGAATGTTGTCAATAAGCTGGGACTTAAATACAGAAACCACTCTACAGGCAAATTTTGAGTGGCACATATTCAGGGCTTGGAGCTTTGGCTTCTTCTTCACATGTGGCATGAGCTGAGGTCTCTCCTGCTATGGAGGCCTGGTCTTCCTTGTCCTTGTCATTTCAGGGATTATCTTCTCCAGCCAAAGTTTCTACCAGTTTGCTCAGCTTCTGAATGAGAAGCACTAACAGTTTGAAAGATTTGACAGAGAGATGATTTATCTGAAGATGAACATCTCTCTGTATTAGCAGGTGAAGGGTTAAGAATGGGGTGAGCTTTAAAGTCCCTTCCAACCCAGACCATTCAATAATTCATCTGTAATTGTGTGGTTTTGGACTCCTGCCTGGACTTTATTTCTTAAAGCCACGTGTAGTTTATTTTACAGCAAAAGCTGTAGCTTGCAACCAGCATAATGCCTTAGGGTGGGTTCTCCAGCAGAAGGTGTGATGTGTTTTCCTGAGTTTCTGTTGCATCCCTTGTTTCTGGATGGGGCACATCTGGCCAGCTCTGCCTTGCCTTGTAGGTGTCCCTGCAGCTTGCAGCCAGCAGCAAAGCCTTGGCCTCTGCCGCTGCCAGCTCAGCTACAGCCGGGCACCCAGCCCCAGCTCACGCCGTGAGAGGTGCCCAGCTGGGGCTGCAGGAGCCCAGCAGGACCAGTGTAAATGCAGAGAGCCCTGTCTGCTCCACGAGGAGCCCCGAGGACTGCCGGGGGCCGGGAGCAGGCGGCAGGGACGTCGCGCAGCCGCTGCGCACCGCGCCAGCCGCCGCAGCCCGGGATGCGGTGACACGCATAGCCCCAGCTGAGGAAGATGGGTTGTTGCTGCACGTGCTCTTGATGGTGCCTGATGGAAAGGACTTCATTGCCCAAGGCTGTGGGCTCCCCAGTTCTTGCAATGTGTATTTAAACTGCAAACTGCTCAGCACTGAGGAGGCAACGAGATCCGCTGTCGTCTGGGGCACAACACAGCCTGCCTTTAATTTTTCTCAGGCAAGTCACATGTTCTCCATTTCACACTGGTGGAGTGGGGTATTCCCCACTGACAAACACCTGTCGTAGTTATAGATATACACAGAGACCTTTCTGCTTGGCTCTGTTGAATGCACATTTGATTTTTGACTTCTGTCTCTAAAAAGCACAGTTCTGTAGACTGGAATAAAGTAGACTTACCAGAATGCTCTGTACTTAGCCAATACTTTCCAATGTATTCTGTGTACTAATTCTGCTTTAAACCTTTCAGGTGATGCCTTTCTCATTGACTTCCAAACACTTGGAGAGGCTGAAGAACAATGTAATGATTATTGAAGCATGGAACAAGCTGGGAGGCCCTGGCTGTGACAAATTGCTGGGATTAGTGAAACTCCCTCTGCATCAGTTTTACATCTCGTTCAAGTAAACTTGGGTTTTTTCCCCCATTTTTATTGGGTTGGGAAATACTCTAGCTGAAGCTTAGAGAAAGAAGTTGGTGATGGTGTGTGGGGGTTGTGTGGGAGGGTTCTTAGTTACACTTCATAGCAAAAGGCATTTTTGCTCCGCCAAGCTTCCTATAGGCCTTTCCTGCAGTGAGCAGGGTGTAAGTTACACTGTCCTTGTCCAGAAGTACAGATAGAGTGTGAGAAATAAAGTCACTGTGGTGCATCAGGTTTAGTGCCTGCTTAACCTGTGGTCCTGTGATGGAATAAAACTGGAAGAAATCAAAGTGACTACACAGGAGAATGAAGTGTGGCTTTCCATCAATGACTTTCCCCTAACTATGCTCTGCAGAGATCCCATAGGGATGCTGTTGTTTTGCACAGCCTGGGTGTCAAAAAGTCTCCAAAACCTTCGTATTTTAATTGTGTTCTTATCCGATGGGATTCTCCAGAGTTCTTTGCTCTTTTTGGATTTAATCTATTGGCTTCTTGTTCAGTTAAGTGTTATATACCTGCTTAAAACAGTTTAAATTGCTGGAAATACTGCACAGAAGAAATTCTTCCTAGTGCAAAGGATTTATTCATTTTATTTTGGTCAGACCTAGTGACATGTGGAAATCAGGTGGTGCTGGAGCTGACTGGCCACTTCTTTGTTAGTTATTACTGTGTCATTTGTATAATTTTTTTAGTAAGCCACTGTAGTTTATTTGTGTGTATCTTAGAATCCCAGAGTGGTTTGGCTTGGGAGGGACCTTAAAGCCCATCCAGTGGCAGCCCCTGCCATGGAAGGGGCACCTTCCACTCCATCAAATTGCTCCAAGCCCCATCCAACCTGGCCTTGAATAACTTCAGTGTATGATTGGAGATTTTTACATCTTTCTGGGAGGCTGTCACTGTTCTTTCTTTTCTTCCATGCCCAAAGGCACATAACTACCTCATAAAAGTATAATATGGCTATAGGGTGTTATGGGAGTCTTGTTCCCACTCACCCCTTTGTTCACAGATCTCTAGGCTGGCTGATAGCCTTTGTCATTGCTGAAAATAACTTCTTGCACCCAGCAGCTCATGGATCTCTGCTGAGTGAAGACGGGATGTAAGCGAGACAAATTTCAGAGGAACGGAGATAGATTGATTTTTATCAGCATTGGAAGTCCCATCTAAAATGAGTTCTGTGTGATCCTGTTCCTACTCAGATGGCTCATGCTCATGCTGGAGTTTTTTGTTTGTTTTGGGTTTGTTCTGCAGGGATCCCAAGGTTTCCCACCTGCTCCTGCAGGCTCAGTACCCGGTGGTGGCTGTGGACGGCCACGTGCCTGTGATCGACGTTTTCACCGGCAGCACACGCGGCAGCCTGAGGGTCACCCTGGCCATGGGGTCAGCTGATCAGATAGTGGCACTGCAGAGGCTCAAAACTGGAGAAGGAATGGTACCTCCAGTCACACAACGTCCTCCCCACTCTCTGGACCATCCAGCTACAAAACCCACAGTGGTATTTACTCTTCAGTGCACCCCATTCTCGCTGTTAAGGATATGTCAAAAGGGTTTCACCAGTGGGCTCATTAACAGATGAATGATCCCCCATCTCTTCTTGAAGCTGTAGCCAATTTTGTTACATTCTGCAAATTGTACACAGAATTATATTGTTTATACTCTTTTTCTTACCAGCTTGCTCTCACCAGCCTTGACATAATTGCCCTTTTTATTGCCTTGCATAGCCACTGTTTCTATCTTCACAAGTCCAGTAATAACAAAAGCAAACACCCAGGAAAATTACAGAAAAATCTTAATTCTCACAGCTTTATTGTGGAAGTTTTGCTGATACCTTAGAGTTGGATAGGTAGGAACTTTTATGCATTTTATGTACTTTGCAAGAAAAAAAACCCAATTTTCTTTCAGACTTTCAAAACATCTTTTCAGATGTTTCTGGGAACTTTAGGAGGAAAATAGTAGATAATTTTTCTGTCTCCCATCTCAGGCTTCTTAGATCCTTATCACATGTAATTGTTTAGATTGGAAAAGGCCTCTGTGCTCATTGAATCCAACCCCTAACCCAGCCCTGCCAAGGCCACCATTAAACCATGTCCCCAGATGTTACATTCACATGGCTTTTAAGTACCTCCAGGTGTGACTCAACCACTTCCCTGGGCAGCTTGTTGAAATGTTCCCAGTTTCCTAAAGTCATCCTTTCCATGTGGCTTCCCCTTTTTTTGTTAGCAGTTGGACCCAGAAGGGGAAGACCTGATGGAGCATGTGTTTGAGATCCACGTGGAGAGTGTGAAGGGACTCACTCCCTTACAGTCCACGGTCTGGGGCGAGGCCGACTGCTACATCCAGTACTATTTCCCGGTTCAGGAGGCTGGCTGTGCTGCACTGCAAGGACCTGGACTGCATGAGGATGGTAAGTTTCTTTTATAATCTTCCCTTATTTAGAGCATTGCTTTAATTAAATATCATTTAGTCATGTTCTCTCTGCCTAAGTAAGAGGGGGCATGTTTTTCTGAGCTTTCATGCAGCCAATGCTTGTTTTCTTGGAAAAACTGGGCTTGGGCTGTGTCCCGGGATTCAAAGCCTTGTTTGTCTGAGGCTGGTGGCAAGTCCCCAGTGGAAAAAAGAGACCTAATTCCAAATCTCTTCACATGGTACCTTTTGTTAAAGGTGCTGGAGGGCTGTGCCAGCTGGTCCAACAAAGATGCAGGAATGGGTCTCCAGGGAATAGAGATTGTACACAGTGAAATTGAAATTCAGCAAAGGCTTTACATGGACAAGCCTTTCAGGGTGCTTGTTTTGCTCTCCACAACTCCCTGACAGGAGAGTGCAGCCAGGTGGGGATCAGGCTCTGCTCCCAGGCAACAAGGGACAGGACAAGAGGAAATGGCCCCAAGCCATGCTAGGGGAGGTTCAAGTTGAACATTAGGGAAAAGTCTTCATCAATGGGGTTATCAAGCCCTGGCACAGCTGCCCAGGGCAATGGTGGAGTCACCATCCCTGGAAATGTTCAAACAGTGCTTGGATATGGCACCTTGGGTACGTGACTTACTGGGTGGCCTTGGCAGGGCTGGGTTGACAGCTGGATTTGATGATCTTAGAGGCCTTTTCCAACCATAACAATTCTGTGATTTTCATGGATACAGCAACAGAAGAGTTGCTTGGTTTAGATCACTAGGATTAACATAGAATGGTCTGGGGGGGAAGGGATCTTAAATCCCATCCATTCCCACCCCTGCCATGGGCAGGGACACCTTCCACTGTCCCAGGGTGCTCCAAGCCCTGTCCAACCTGGCCTTGGACACTTCCAGGGATCCAGGGGCAGCCACAGCTTTTCTGGGCAACCTGTGCCAGGACCTCACCTTCCTATTGGGAAGAATTTCTTCCCAATATCCAATCTAAACCCACCATTTTTCAGATTATAAAAGACTATTTAAAAAATTGTGGTTGTAGGAAAGAGCATAGTGTTGAGTGCTTTGCATCCCTAAGATGTATTCCCACTGAAAAATGACAGCCAGTAAAATGGTTCCAGAGTAAGTCCTGTGGGATTTCTGTACTGCCTTTTTAGCAGTAGTTCCCAGCCTGTGTCTCACGGGGTCTTGGGGCTGCATGGATTGCTTGTAAAAGCTTTGTGAAGTGAAGCTGAGAAGAGCAAGCAAGCCTTGTCCCAGGAGGATTTCACTCCCTGTCCATGAGTCCTACCTCCTGAAGGATTGCAAGCAGAAAAAGGTTGAAAGCTGCAATTGCAACCACTTTTAACCAG
Organism: Ploceus nigricollis; assembly: GCA_013399945.1. Lineage (NCBI taxonomy): Eukaryota > Metazoa > Chordata > Aves > Passeriformes > Ploceidae > Ploceus > Ploceus nigricollis. The sequence continues at coordinate 74,688 of VXBC01010199.1, forward strand.
CTCTGCTTGACTTCTAGGCATCACATTAAAGCCATTTAGAACAGCCACGACTTTGTGTGTCCCTGATCCCATCTTTAATGACGAACATCACCATTCCCTGTTGGTTCCTGCTGATGTCCCAGTCCAGAGGCTCCTGGTCAGTGCATTTATGGCACCAGGAGCAGCAGGAGGAGGAATCCAGTTTGAAGTCTGGTGCAGGTACAGAACAACGTCCTATTCTTTGTAGATAGCACAGCAATACTGGTAGACATACATCTGATCTTGAAAAGTCTCCAGCTCTAGAATGGATATTTCATAATATTATTTAATAATAGCTATAAAAACAGGTAAGCTCATCAACGTTTGGTGATGAATATCTGCACTTAAAACCTGTGAGCCTTTTTCCCCACCAAGAGTCCTAATTACTCCTTTTTATAACTTAAAAAGTGTTTGTTACCAGTTTGCTTTCTTCCATCTTTTAATCAGCATAACAATCTAAAAGTAGTTTAAATGCTTGACACATCTAAATTTTACTTAATAGCACCCTGAAAGTATAAGTTCATTGTGCTGGATTTGCTCTTTTCCCTCATACAAATTACTGAGTGTAAGAGAAATAATATAAAGTGTTTTGTACATTCAAAATGTTTCTTTGGCTACTGAAGCTGATTATTAGTAATGGAGAGCAGAAGCCATGAAGACAAATAGTTTTAGATAAAGATAATAATCTGTTCATTCTGCAGTAAACAAGTCAGGCTTTTTAAAATTTGCAAAGTCACATAAGATATGGGCTGTTTGTAAGATATAGTGCCAAAATTTGTTTTAGGATGAAGCTGAAGCCAAGTAATGAACTAAGAAAAGGTTTAGAGTAGTTTTTTACACTCACAATCTGGTACCTCAAATCTGTTCTGGAAGAGAGTTGTTTTCATTTATTAATGAGAAGTGAGAGCAGAGAATATTTGGTGCCAGATCCTTCTCTTGTTTTTCTTTGGGATGCCAATTTTTAGTGGAGTTGCTGCTTGTTGGCTTGTTAGGACTAGTGCAAGTATATATTTGTAGCATTATCTGCTTAAGCACTTAATGATTCTTTTCTTCAGTGGAAATACATTTATTTTTCTCCCTTAGCTGGGAAGGCTAATTAGGCTTTGAAGACACTCAAAGTTGACTTCTGTGCAGTTTGAGAGAAATGTTGATGCTGGTTTTTTGTGTCCTACCAGGTATTATTACCCAAATGTCAGAGACCAGCTGGTTGCCAAAGGGGCCTTGCCTTTGTCACGGCTCTGTGCCATGGTGACTCTGCAGCACCGTGAAGAAATAGGGATTCAAACTTTTAATCTTCCCTTGGTCCCCCGGGCTGATTCCTCAGGGGAATTCCATCTGCAGTCTTCAGGTGAGCAAGGCTTGTGGGCTTTCCCTTCATGTGGTAAAACCAGGCTCAGTTGAGGAAACCTCTGGGCAGCACAACAGTGTTTGATGGTGTGTTAGCAAAGGACAAAGGAAATGGCCTCAAGTTGTGCCGGGGAGGTTTAGGTTGGCTGCTAGGGAAAATTTCTTCCCCCAAAGGGGTGTCCACTCCCGGCACAGGCTGCCCAGGCCATGGTGGAATCCCCATCCCTGGCAGGATTTAACAGCTGTGTAGATGTGGCACTTGGGGACGTGGGAGAGTGGTGGCCTTGGCAGTGCTGGAGGAATGGTTGGACTCCATGATTTTATGGGTCTCTGCCAACCAAATCAGTTCTGATTCTGTGTAAAATTCTGTCAAATTCTTTAAAAATAAAGTCTGTTTGCCTCCAGGGCAAATAAAAATATGGATCTGCTTTGGCAGTTGAAACCAACCAGGAGTGGTTTTCCTCCCAGCTTTCACTAAAACCATAATGAGTAAAAAAATCAGTGATTGAACATGGGAAACCTTCAAACTCTCAAAAAGTTGAGTCAGCCCCCAGGCTTGCTGTACTGGGGATTGTCCACAGGAGGGCACCACTCCAGCCCCCGGACTTGCTGTGCTGGGGGTTGGCCACAGGAGGGCGCCACTCCGGCCGTTTGCCCCCGGGCTTGCTGTGCTGAGGGTTGTCCACAGGAGGGCGCCACTCCGGCCCCCGGGCTTGCTGTGCTGGGGGTTGGCCACAGGAGGGCGACACTCCGGCCCCCGGGCTTGCTGTGCTGGGGGTTGGCCACAGGAGGGCGACACTGCGGCCCCCGGGCTTGCTGTGCTGGGGGTTGGCCACAGGAGGGCGACACTGCAGCCAGCAGTGGCGCTGGCGGGATGCGATCCTGGAGGATCCGGTTGTACCCCCAGGTCCGGCTGTACCCCCCAGATCCAGCTGTACCTCCCAGATCCGGCTGTACTTCCCAGATCCGGCTGTACGTCCTGGCTGAAGCGCAGCCCCTTGCACTGCCAATCCCAGTGGATTAGTGGAGTTATTTTTTTTAGAAAAATACTTGTTAATAGAGTAAGTTTTGTATTAATAAGCGTAGCTAAATATAACAGCATCCAATATAAGTTGGATGTACTTGCATTAAGTGCTGGCCATTGAAACAGAGTAAAAATTTAACAGGGTAGAAATCTATTTAGATATAGGTGAAATGTGAGTAATGCTGTTTAGTCTGGTAGCTCTGCAGCTGCCCAAGCTGAAGCGATAAGAGAGTCCCCTCGAAGTTTGAAACAGACAGGGCACGGTGACCCAGGAGTTCTTTCTGTACTTTCTGATAAAAAAAATAGCTGCAAGTGTATGAATATGCATGAAACTCGATACATATGTAAACTACAAGGGGAAATAAAAAGGGATCAGGAGTTCTCAGACGTGCACGTGGCTTTTGAAGGGGAACTATCCCTGCACGTGCCCAGCGGTGCAATAAACATACCGGCTTTTACAACTTTTTACAAAGTTGTGGAGTTAATTTTTCTTCCGCAATTCACCATTTCTTTCCTTCCTTTCTTTCATTTAATCCAGGTTTGCTCGATGTGAGTGTGAGGTACCAGCGATCCATGAAAACAGCAGCTGGAATAACTGCTCAAGCTGTTTCACTTTCTGTGCGAATACACAGGGCAGCTGGTTTGCAAGCAGCAGCCAGGTAAAGCCTAAATCAAAAAGGACTTTTCACTTAAAACAGCTTTATCTGGAGGCAGCAGGCTGAGGCATGAGATTAGATCAAATTCTTACTGGCCAATTTTCCATCTGCAGAGACCAAGATTCAAAGTGGGTCCTGCTCCAAAGTGAAAATAGCTTTATAAAGACCCTCAGCAGTTATTCTGGTCCCTGAAGCTGCAGTACAGGGTGGTAGCATTTGTTCTGCAGAAGGATGCAGGTCGGAAGGGCATCTCTTCCTACATTTCCACATTTTTTTACACCAAAGACTGATAAAAAATTGGCTGATGTAAGATGGTGCCTATTTGGGCAGTGGATCCTGGTGTTGCTGATGCTATTTAAAAGCTAGCTGAGGTTGTTTTCTTGCATTTCACTGTGAAACCTCAATAAACTGACTAGGAAATGAAACATGTCCCTTTCCACCTTAAGGCATCTGCTGCCAGTGTTTGGTATCAGCTGGACATAGTTCCAGAATATGTGATTTTCAAGAGTCAGGAAAGGGCTAGAATAGTGGGAGTCAGTTCCACAAGAGAAGGATGGCTCCTGTCATTCCAGAGCCACGGTCTGACCCTTTCTCAGTGTTGCTGTGAGACCCTGGTCCATCTTAATTCAAGCAGACCCTGAAAGGTGAGGATCACTGTCGTATGGTGCTTGGAGAAGTCAAGGGAATGGAATGACCTCAGACCCTTCATCCTTCAGATGTATGACCTCAGTAATACGTGGGTCTGGTTTACTTGTAAATTATTCCATTTCCTAATTTCACCTCCTTTTGCTGGTCAGTTCTGGTCTGCAAAAATAATTTGGCTTGGCCTTTGGCTTCTTTCTGGAGCAGGTTCTCTGGGAAGTTATTTTACAGTACAGTGTATCCTTAAAGGTGCTGAATACTTTCTCAACCAGAGATAAGAGCACAGCCAACAGTGATGGACCTCGTGAGTTCCTCTCACCATTTCATCTCTGTTCCTAGTATGTTCAGATGGACAGAAAAGATGAAAATGCTGTGCAGCCAGAGCTCACATGCATTTTAACTTAGAGCGTTCACTGTTAGTCCCGTCTTTGCACCTCTGTTTTAAGCATGTTGGTTCCTAGATTCCTGATACGTTATCTGCATTCTCTTCCTTCTTTTCTCTTTTTTTTCCCACGTGGAATGAAGAGCTGTGGCACAGAAGAACCCCTCTGTCCAGTACTATGCAGGGGTGGGGGTGAATGCCTACGTGTGTGTGCTCCTGTCCTTCCTGCCCCCGGCGCAGACACGCAGCACACGAGCCGTGCCCTGCTCTTTCTGCCCAGAGTTTGAGCATCACCTGGAGTTCCTTTGTAATCTCATCACTCAGAAAAGCAGTGGAGAAGCCTCCTCTCTGGGGGAGCTCTTGCAGTCTGCCAGTATTTTTTTCTCCATCTACCATCAGAGCACCAAGTCAGGTAAGAACAATGGGCGATTGCAAGGATTGAATACTGGTGCAGAAGTCCCCTTAATTTTATTATAGGAAAAAAATACTCATAGAATAATGGAATAGATTGGGTTGGGACTTGCAGAAACCCTCCTGCAATGAGCAAAGCCATCTTCCAGCAGGTCAGGTTGCTCAGAGCCCTGTGCAGGGAACTCTGCAGTTGCTAATAGATGTAATTATCTAAATTGTCTTTGGGAGAGATTGTTCCCCTTGTGCAAAGAGTTTTTGAGGCTCCCAGTGATGAAGATCACCTCTTACTAGCTGTCCTCTTGTCAATCCCTTCTAAACCTTACGTACCAGTTGGCTGTATTTACCAAATTATTTCTTTTCCAGCCACTGACAAATTGGCTGACAGAACATCCAGAGATTATCTTCTTGGGACAGTCACGATTCCAACCAGAGACCTGCTGGCAAGAAGATCAGGTAACACAGCAGTGCTGTGCTGATGGCATTCTGTGGAAATGCTGTTGTAATGCCTTAAAATTATTTCCATTCCTGTTTTGGGGGGATTGCTTTGGTTTTGGGGGGAGTTTCTGGGTTTTTTCAGACCAAAGTTCTTTCAGATGTTCCCCATGTGTTCATGTATTAGGAAAGTCACATAAAGGTTGTTGTTTGAAAATCTGTTTTCAGGGTGTAGGATGTTTAGTGGCTGAATGAATATTCTGGGACTACTATGAAAAAATTTAACTCCATGCCAGCTGAAAACAGCACCTAAAATCCTTAGGACTTTATTTACTGCTGTTTATTTTCTAGATAGAAAGTCCAAAAAGGATGTCAAGTCCATGAGTTGCAGTGTTTAGTGCAGGACAACTGACTGCTTTTCAGATGTCAAAGCTGGAAACAAAACTCTTAGATAATTAGGAAGTAGTAGGATTAACTCTTTTTTTTTTTTTTTTTTAAACTGTGTGTGAAATATCTCAATGCTCCTTTTGGGTCCCTCCCACTTTAGAATATTCTGTGAAATTTCTGTGAAAAAATTATTCACATATCTGTCCACTAATGATTTTCTCTATCTAGTATTAGTTTGGGATTATTATACCTTGTAATAATTATGTTTTTATTATTGCCTTGGTTATTTCTGCTTTAATTTCAGTGAAGTTCTCATTTTCTCCAGGCCAAAATTTTGAGGTTGTTTTTAATGGGAAGAGAGTAGGAAAGAAATGAGAATAAATCATTTTATAATTTGATATCCCAGCATATAGTTTCATTGTAAAATGGGTGTTGTTAATGAAGTGACAATCCTTTGGGATCAGAACTGCTGCTGAGGTTTTTAGAAGGCCAGTAACTTGTTGCTTTTTCAGATTAGAGATCATTTAATAAAATTCCAAACGAGAAATAAACCCCTGGCTTTCTGGTCCTTGACTGATGACCAGAGAGGTGACCGTCCTTCACTGACGTTTTTCGAGAGCTGGGACAAGTCTAACAGGATCTTTCCTCCCAAAGGTATTTCAGGCTGGTACCCAGTGATCCTCTCCGAAGATCCGATGCCGCCTCCACTCTGCGCCAACGCCGTGCAGGCCATCGTGGGAGGGCTGGAGCTCTCTGTTGCCTTTGCCCATCAGGGTGACAGGGAGCGTGTTTTGGAGGCTGCCCAGCTCTTGGGGTGGAGCAGCGAGGAGATCCACGAGGACAGCGAGGACAGGGGCGGTGGCTGGGAGCAGAGCGCCAGCGCGGTGGCCGTGACCATCTCCACGCCGAGGGTGTGGCTGCCGCTCCACTGTGTGCTGCTGGCAGGCCAGACACACCTGCACAAAAGCACTTACTGCTACCTCAGGTACAAACTGTACAACCAGGAGGCCACCTGGACGTGCCTCAAGCGGCCAACACTGAGCGACGACGCGGAGAACGTTACGGTGAACTTCAGGAAACCCAGCAAGGTGACTCTCAGAAGGAGCCAGGGGCTGCTGTGGTTCTTCAGAGAGGAGAAATTAGAAATCCAGGTGTGGTGGGCGTATGGCAAGGAGAATGAGGTGGAAAGACCCCTTGATACAGATCGTCTTATTGGATCTGCCTACGTCGACCTGGCAGCGTTAGCAGAGAGCTCAAGGAGAACACTGAGTGTCAGTGGTGAGTCCCTGAAACACGGGGTCACACTTCATTCCTCCTTATTGGCAATTTAATCTGGTTCCTTCTCTGGTCACTTTAAACAAAATCTTCACAGCTTTGTTTTGTCCTGCACAGAATCCCAGGGTGGTTGGGGTTGGAATGGATCTCTGGAGATCACCCAGTCCCACCCCCTGCCCAGGCAGGGTCACCTGCAGCAGATGACACAGGAGCACAGCCACGTGGGTTTGGGACGTCTCCAGAAAGGGAGACTCCAGGCCCTCCCTGGGCAGCTGTTCCAGTGCTCTGCCCCCTCCATGGAAAGAAGTTCTTCCTCACACTGAGGTGGAGCTTGTGTTTTAGTTTATGGCTTCTGTCATCTACATAGTACTCATCAGCTACCAGCTTTGTGGGCTGATAGGCTCTTCTTTTAGATACACTCAGGAAAGGGAGAAAGAACAAGAGTTAAAACAAATTTTTATGCAGGGTATGTGTTGTATTCTCCATATATGTATATAAAATTATGCGGAGTCACTGTTCCCAGGGCTCTCAGGAAGTTTATGTGCTTTAATCTGAGTTGCTGGGGGGAAATGAAGGTGTACCAAACCTGGGGATTGGTTGTGGTTTTTAACGTTTCCAAGCTTGTACTTTTGGATGATAACTCACATAGAAATTACACTGAAAATCAAAATTCATTCTGCTGGGCTCATGTGAGATCTCTGCAGTAATAAACTGTAGCAGGTGTTCTCCAAGCTCCTGCTTTTCCTTTGGCTCAGTGCCTGGCTGTTGGTGCTTCTCCTGCAGGCGTTTATCCGTTGTTCAGATGCAATGCTGCAGACCTGGCAGGAGCCGCCGTGCGCGTTCACGTCAGCCTCGCTGCCGCTCCCCCTGCTCTGCCCAGACTTCCCTGGGCCGAGGAATGCAGCAGCAGTGAAGATGAAGGCACAGGGGAAACCCCTGGTCTGAGCCAGCAGGTCTCTGACAAACAGCAAGTGGATATTGTGAGTTCAGGGGTCACCAATGGCGAACCACAGGAAGAAGACGTGATGTTCCTGGAAAACACAGTTGCTGTCAACATCCTTGTGGAAAGAGCAATGCATCTAAGTTTAAAAGGTAACATCTCACACACACACCCTTTCTTTTCTTTCTTTCTTTCTCGCCTTTCTTTTTTCTTTCTTTGTTTTCCTCTGAGATCTGTTCCTACTCCAGCAAAGTGAATGGCAGGGACAGATTTTGAACTTGGCTTTGTGGTGTCACAACCCCAATCACTGTGTAAGTACAGGGGAAGCAGGAGGCTGAACTATACAGCCTATCTTCATGAATGAACTCCAAAATATAAATAACTTAATGTTACCTGTTAGAGATGACAGCTGAATTCTGAAATGAAGCATTATTTGAATAGCTCAACTCCAAGTTAAGCATGGACTGAATAACTAAACCCCAAGATGCCCCTATCTCACAGACTCCTGCAAATTATTATTTGCTCATGATTTAAGGGTATGTAATTCTAAAAGATTCTGAGCACTGCAGATGGATTTTTATAATCATTATAATCATTTTATAATCATATGGAATTCATAGTTTTTGGAAAACTGATGCAATTTTATTTGTTATTGCAAAGTTTTTGATGCTGTAAAGGAGGTTTCTTTTGAATATTGCAGAAATATTTAAGTAGTTCTGTCTTGCAGCATGGGGAGTAGCTCAAGGACTGGAATAGGGTCCTCAGGACCTGGGTTGTATTCCTAGCTTTACTTCTGACTTCTTAGATGGTCTTGGGCAAATGTTTTTCTGTTTCTCCCTTGAATATTCCAGTTTCTGCTCTGTGAAAGGTTCATGTAATATTTTCTTCCATTGTAAATGTAACATACTATCAGCTCCACCAGTGAAAAGGAGTATTTTCTAGATGGTGGATTTCTTTGCCAGCTGTGTGGTCTTAATTGCTGAACTGCCTTTAGATTTTGCTGTTATTAGTTTAAAAATCTGTATTTAATTCTGTATCATTTCAGGAAGTCCCTTGACAGAACGTGAAGTAGCAGCCCCCAGCAGCTGTGTGTCATTTGCTGTTGCTGGTGCAGATGCTCCAGTAACCACTCCAGTGATAGGAAATACAGACTCACCAGTCTGGGACTTCCAGCAGCAAGCAAGGTGAGAGATGGGGATTCACACAGATCTGACAGCCAGGCCAGGTGTGAAAAGGACCTATGGTTTGGGGGTTTTTAGCTCAGACCTGGGTATCTGAGCTTAAATTAAAAAAGATGAATTGACTGCTTCAAGGAACCTCAGCAGATTAAGTCATGCATGGCAGTATTCAGGAATTAACCTGTGTGATCCAATCTTGTGTCTCCTCCAGTGTTTCTAAGATCAGAATCCCTTCAAAGAACTTAAAAACTGTTCTACATTTAAAGCTTCATTTTTACATTTGTTTTTTTTTTTTTTATCTCCAGCAGTGAACTTCAAATATTACAGCTTTGAACCATAACCCCAGTGCTTTGCTGTCACTGTGTTATTGAGTCATGAAATAAACTGTATTTCTGTTCCTTCACAATTTCTTTGTCCTATCTTTTAAATGTACAGCAAGAGTGAGGAGCAGGAAGTACTTCTTGAATAAGCAGAAGCCCAAACTATGTAGAGATGTGTTATGCTTTGAGGCTCAGTAATTTTGGGGTTCATTTTGTTCCTGCCCCTATCAATGCAGAAAGAAACTGGTTTATCTGGGTAGACAAAATGGCATTGAGACCTCAGAAGCATTTTACTGCTTTTTCCTGCTTTGCATAAAATATTATGGGTTTTGTTCCTAACAGATTATCCAAAGAGCTTCTCCTGGATCCACAGCAAACCTTGGTCTTCAAAGTGTGGCATAAAGCAGGTAAAGTTTGTGGTGCAGTATTAAGAGGAGTGTGTTTTCTGCATCCCCTTCCTTAGGTTTCTTGTATTTCATGCAAGGAAAATAAAAAATTCTGTCAAGTGAATTGGAGAGTGGAATTGTAATGCCATCTTTTGCCTTGTACAAGAAGAATGCTAGAGATAAATACCTATTGATTTCCTGGCCCTTGGCATCCTCCTTTTCCCATTAATCATCTTACAAGATTTGGTTCATCCTTATTCTTTCTGGTTTTATTTTGATGGTGCTTTAGAGGCTGGATTTTCCTGCTGAAAGAAAGTCTTAACTGCTTCCTTCACGTGCTGTTTGTTGTTGCTGCAGTTGGTTGAAGTGTGGCCAGCCAGTTGTAGCCAAATACTTTGTTTTCTTTCTTTTTACATATTGAAATTCAGCTGTCTGATTTTTGCTTCAAAAATAAACTTCCTGAGTATCCAGAGTACTGTGTGTACACAGTGGTTCTCCTGCCAATCCCTCTCCTTGCCCTGGGCTTTCTCTGTTCTGCGGGGACATTTTTAGCTGAACGTAACCGAGGTAATCCAAATAATATCCCCCTGTTGGACAGGATTGTTCTGGACAACTTCCAAGCCATATTTCATGGGCTGTGTTTTAGCATTCCTGAAAATGATTCACATCAATGTACATGTGCTCTGTGTCCTTCTTCCCCAGAGTCGGAGCGAGTGATAGGATTTGCATCCGTGGACCTTTCTCCTCTCCTCTCTGGCTTCCAGCTGGTGTGTGGCTGGTACAACATCACAGACTTCAGCGGGCAGTGCCGGGGGCAGATTAAAGTGGCCGTGTCCCCTCTCCAAAGTATAAATCATCTCAAAGAAGAAAGGCAGGCCAGGGCCCGGAGCCAGCCGGAAAGGTCTTCTGTATGTGCTTCCATTTCCTCCCCTCTCTCACTTAATTGGATTGCCAATAATCAGCACTCTGGGTTCCTGAGCAAATAAATTCACCACAAATTCACAGCACTGTCATGCACCGGTCTGCATAAATGTACCAAAACCACCTAATTCCTTAGGAATTCTGCTCCGGGTTTCCATGGTAGCTGCTGGCCAGTTACAACACCTCAACCAAGTCATGAGCCTCCCCAGTGGCTTCACTCTGTGGTTGCTTCATGGGTGTGTGGGATTTTTTTTTAGGAGAATAGTCTGTGCATTTGGATGTCTGGGAGCATGGCATAGTTCTGTTTGCTGCTTTGGGTGACAGCTGGTTCTCAAAAACATACAGTAGATTCAATTTTTCATTGGTTAGGAAACATCTAATTTGGCAGGAATCTGTTTTTCTGGGATATTTGCCATTTTTCTGGGTTTTTCTTTATTCTCTAGACTTCCCAGATGTGCTTGGGTGTGTTATAGACATGTAATGCAGCCTTTATCCTACTTTCCATCACTTTACTCTCTGATAGCATGGAGGGAGTTAGCAAAAGAGTCTGAAATGAAAATGTTGTGAAATAATACTTTGGCTCAGTGCTGAGAAATCATTTGAAAATTTAAAGCTATTTAGAAAGCCTAAGGTTTTGTTAGATCAGCAGGATAATACCTTAATTTCTCTTATTTTCCTACTGTGAAAGACTCATGTACAGTGTTCCTTTTTCCTTTTCATCCTAGGTGAAGGTCAGCTTTCCAGCATGTCCTAGTAATTCTGCAAACTTGTCCAAGCAGATGTTGAATCCCTTGTCCAAGGAAGTCAGCGTTCCTGTTCGAGAGCAGTAAGTCCACAGGCTGACAACCTTTTTGGTTATTTTCAGGTCTCAGAAATATCCCTCTAAAGCCAATTGACTCTACTGGGAAAATGGTACACCCTGTCAAAGTGTGTCCACTGTGTTTGGGCTTAAAAATTAGTGGACATTCCCTTTCCCAGTGAGAGAGAGGTGCAGGAGGTAGCAATCCTGGGAAAGGTTCCTTTTGGCACAGCCCAGATGTTCTTTTCCTTGTCATTGATACTTCCTGATTTGTTTCATTTGCACCCTGGTAAATAAGGATTTAAACGGTGCCATGGTTAAAGCTGGCAGGTACTTTCTCCAGGCCCTGATAAGAATGAGGGTTGTGTCTGTGTTTGGTTTTATTTTTAGTAAGTGTAAATTAGGATAGAGTATTCCTGATGCATCCCCTTTATTTTGCCTTGATTTGTGTCCATGGCCAGTGAATGACAGCTGGTGAAACACTGTAGTATTGCATATTACAGGAGTAAGACTGTCAGATATCCTGCAGTAATTCCTGTTTCTGTCCCTTCAGATGAGTGAGAGTGTTTTAGTTTACTATTTGTTTATTTAGCCTACAGAGATCTTCCTCTTCCCATATGTGTCTCTGAAGTTTAGAGGGGCTGTAGGCCACCACTATGGGATCGGAACAACTGGCTTGGGAGCTGCCAGCAGGCATGGAAAGCTCCCTACCAGCCCCACTGTTAACTTGACTTTGGTATAAATCTGAGACAGTAAATGACATTCCTGTGCACATTTGGAAGAGCTAGTTTCATCCATCGGTGGCTCTTTAGTGGGTTTCAAGACGTTGGCTCTTCTTAGTTGGCAGACTTTGCACAGTCAGAGCTCCAGGCTGGTTTTTGGTATTAAACAGAGGCCTGTTTTTAGCAGGACCAGCCCCCCTGGCACACGGACGCCTCGGCACGAGGAGCACATGCAGAACGTGCGCCGGTTCCACGAGTCCCTGCAGCAGGCGGACGGGCGGGCGCGCCGCGCAGCCAGGCTGGACTCGGCACCGCCGTCCTCGCGCGCCGCCCTCCTCACGGCTCTCAGGTAAAGCAGGGCAGGGACAGGCCTGAGGGCAGCAGGGAAGGGCTTGGAAGTGACAGATCCAGTCCTGAGGAAGTGAAAGGGAAAGAGCACGATAACCGAGGAGGAGATTCCCGTGTCATTGACGGCGGGCTGAGGCGAGGCTGGAAAATCAGGGACTGGATGGGGAGCTCCGCAGCGGGACTGAGATGCTGTAGCAGTGTGGTGAGCTGTTGAAGGGGGACAGCAGCAGCAGTGTTTCCAAATCTGGAGGGAATGCTTGGATTTATCCATCCTGGTGCTGCTGTCACAGAACAGGGGCTATGAAGCCAATAGTCCCTTCAGCTGACTTCCACAGGTACCAGGACAAGCCCGTGAGCATTTTTGGGGTGCACGGAGCAGTGTATCCTTTCCCATCAGGATGTTTTTCTTCTTGCTAGAAGCACTGTTCTCTTGACTAGATTCTAGGTTTAAAGGAGGTATAAATTTAGAAGAATACTATATATTATCTGTAGGAATATAGGAATGAAAGAGACTTCCTGAGGTGTTTCATCCCTTCCTGTGCTACCACAAGCAATGTATCTTTATATCCCTAGATCTTGAACACATAGAAATCCTTGGATTTTTATCAAGCTCAGCTATAAGTCACATAATATCCTTGGCTTTATGACTTTTATTGGAAGGTCATCTCAAATCCAACTCCTTTGATTAAGTAAGTTTAGAACTAGCTCTTTTTTAGCTTCCAGCCCAAGTTTCATAGCCAAGTCAGGATTTGTTCTGGAGTGTTATCCTCTTAAAGCAACCTCAACACTTGCCTACTGATCTGCTTTTCAATAAAAGCAGATCTTTAATCTTTTATTTACATGTTGTTGACTAGAATGATGCAACTTAAACCCAACTGCCCCAGGCTTATTTTCCCCCTCTGACCAAATTTCTGACCCCTGCTTGCAGGAAAAACTTGAGCGAGCTGGATGAGGTTCAGAGGTACTTCAGTGAGAAGCTGACCAGGTCTTTTCCCGACTTCAGCACATCCAAACCAAGCCATGAGGAGTGGGAGAGTGACCACCAGGGCTCAGTGAGCAGAGAAGTGGATCCCAAAGGCTGTCATCTTCTGGAAAAATCTAGTCTGTTGGTGTCTCAGGTCAGCAGCCTAATCAATGGTAAGTTGTTGCTGTGAGTAGCAAAATGACAAGGAAATCAAATCCCTGCTGGTGCTTTTAAAACAACTTACCAGAGTAGAGAATAAAGTGGAGCCCAGAGCTGCAGTTGCTGCCAGTTGGAAAGTTATTCCATGCTTTTCCTCCCCATGGCTTCCTACAGGGAAGCAGCATTTCCAGGAGATGAAGGGCACATCCCTATTATGCCAGAATTTGCCATTCCTCTGCCACTTTGATCTTCTCTTTTTTCCTGCTCTTTATTCTCCAAGGTTTTGCTCTCTTTATGTCCTTTCTCACCCTTAGCAATTGTTTTTACTGCTTTTTTGCATGCCTTCCTCTACAATCTGTTCCAGACTCTTCCTTCTCCTTTTCCAAATGTCCCCACCATTCCCTTGGAGCAGGACTTGCTTCAAAATAGTTGGTCACTTTACCCAATACTGGTGAACTCAATTCTCAGAGGATGCAAGCAATGAATAGGATCTGCTCACTGGGAAACAAAAATAAGTGATTGTGGGTTTTTAAGGAATTTGTAAAATTTCCCATTAATTTCATCCTTAATGCTTCTGTTTTTTCCTTAGCATTTCTGTTCTTCTGGCCTTGTCAGTGGGAAGCAGAGCAGAACATGCTCACATCAGCAGTGTTTGCAAAGCTGTGCATGTTTAGCTCCCAACCATCCTTACATCTAGGACTTTCTGCCAAAAACCCATCAGATTTAAGCTGAATTGTTGCTCCATGCATTTACTGATGCTGTTTTTTGTTAACCAGACTTGCAGAGTATAACTAAAAATAGCAAGGAAGCTTCTAGTGTGCATCAGGAGAGCAGCAGGAAGCTGGGTGCTTTGGATGTGCCCAGCTGGAAGGAGGAAGGAGCCAGAGCTGAAGTTGCTGAGGGCCAGCTGGAGCCAGGTGCGGCCGGCGTTTCGGGCGACACGCAGCAGCCGTGCAGCGCTGGCAGCTCTGTGTTTGAGAGACACATGTTGCACCAGCTTCTAGGCCCCATTGTCCCTGGAGATGAGCATCCAGTGGGTTATATGCAGGAAAACGAAGGTGCTTTTGCCATCCAGGCACACAGTGAAGAAGAATACGAAGAAGATGTTATAGAACCACGAACTCTTAATGAAATAACCACCCTAACAGACAGGACGAGCCCCTGGTCCAGCGTGGTCTCCGAAACAGGGCAGGGGCCTGAGCAGCATCCCCTGGAGCCCAGGCCTGAAGATCAGCACTCCATAGATGTAGGTTGTTTCCAAAGAGGGAACAGCAGCACCTTGTCCAGCATGCTGCAGGGGGACAGCCAGAGTGTGCTCAGCGCCCTGAGCCCGCCCATGAGCCCCCACGTGGGTGGGAACAGTCCCTGGGGAGCAGCAGGAGACTTCCAAACCTTCAGCAGCAGCACGGGAACAGCGGAGAAGGAGCCGCTTCTGCCAGCTGAGCGGAGCCTCTGGAACAGAGCACTCAACACTGAACCCATAAAGAAAAGTGTGGAGTTCCATGCAGGCTCCAAGGAGCTGCTGCCATCCCCAGGAGACATGGGTTTGACCAATCAAAAAACCACTGAGAGAGAGGAGGAGGAAAATGCTGAGGTTGTAAATGGAGATCATCAAGGCAAGGAAGGAAGTGGTTCTGATGAGAACTGCGTTCGGAGTGTGTCAGCCCAAGCTGGCTCAGAAAGAAATAGTGAGAGCTTCCCTGATGACAGCAGTGAAGACCCAGTGGAAGGCTCAGAAAACCCCATCAAACAGAAAATCACTTTGTATCCTTTACTCTTTTCTTAAACACTCTTGCATTGGATGACTCTTCTGCTTAGTTAGAATCTCCCTGGCCTCAGGACAGAGAAATTTGCTATGTGAAGCTCTTCCCTGGGAAATGAATCCAGAGCTGGTGATCTGGGAAGGTGTTGGAGGACCCCATTACACTGTTTCACACGCTGTAGTGATGACTTTCTTGAAACTTGTAGCCAGCAAATTTTGTGATTTGTGAGAGTTACTTCATTTTGGGTAGTTCTGACATGTCTTGTTGCGTTTTCTCTCCATGTTATTTTTCCCCATGTGTTAGAGCTTTTGTGTTTCTCCTGCATTAAAAGAAACATGCTTTATTTTGCTTTTAAAACACTTCCCAATGTTTCTTGCACAAATTACAAATCTTGGATTAAGTGTTGCAATCTTTGCAGGATGAAGTCCTCCGCAAATTTGTGAGGTATTGTTTTCTCTGCGAGCCCAGGTGAGAGAACCAAGTGTTCAGAACAATAGAATATTGATTAAAACAAATGAAATTTACTATTTGGGACCTGTTAACAGCTGAGGCTTTTTCCACATCTGGACCTCTGTGCAACTGCTTGCTGCCAAAGGTTGGTCCTTAACAGTTCTGCTGAGATCTGATCCTGTTGTTGTTCCCAACTTCTTCCTTCCACCCGAGGAGATGGAAGCCTCCATGAGACTGCTCTGCACTTCTTCTCATCCTTCTACATCTCCAAAAGTAAGTATGGGATGTCCTTTCCTTTATTGTCCTACTTAGTCCATTCCTTAAAGCAGGAACCAAACTTCTCCCTTCCTTTGCCTGCCAGCACTCAGCTTAGATGTGATGGCTTCCAGCAGTGTCAGGGGGAACCTTCCTGATACCTCTTCTCTCTGTGAGGATGGTTTTAAGCATCCATGGCCGTGTTGTCTGTGATCTTTATGCCCTTATATCAACCAGTTGTTCAGCATGCTCAGAAAATGCTGCTCCCTCAGGGTCAGTGGAAGTGGCAGGTTCTCATTCTGCGCTTCTTTGTGCTTTAACGTGAGGTGACATGTCTGGTTCTGAGGAGTTCTGACTTGTACTTATGGCTTCAGTTTATCTCTTTTAGATCAGGGTGAAATGAGGGAGTCTGCAGCAGGAGAGGGTTCCTGGAGAGGTGTCTTGTAATGGTTCTGCCACCCAGGGAGTAGTAGAATGACTTGAGTGGTTGTTCCTCCTGCGCTTTTTTTATGTTCATAAGGATTTATTTACTGTGAGAGGTTTGTGGCTCAGTTGTTTCAATGTCTACATATTTATCTTATTTTCAGTTCATAAAGGAGGGGTTATAAAAAAGAGAGAGTGTGACTTTTTACACAGGCATATAGTGATGGGATAAGGGGAAACAGTTTTAAACTAAAAGAGGGGAGATTTGGGTTGGATATTGGGAAGAAATTTTTCCCTGTGAGTGTGGGGAGGCCCTGGCACAGGGTGCCCAGAGAAGCTGTGGCTGCTCCATCCCTGGAAATGTTCCAGGCCAAGTTGGACGGGGCTTGGAGCAGCTTGGGACAGTGGAAGGTGTCCCTGCCCATGGCAGGGGTTGATATGACATAAGATTTAAGGTCCCTTCCCACCCAAACCATTCTGGAATTCCATGATCCTTTTCCAGGCCCAGCTCTGCGGTGGATGTTGATGTGGATCTGGGTGTGCAGCAGCTGGGCTGTTTGTTTACCACTCCCAGATAAGGTGATGCCTTTATTCCTCTCCATATGACCTATGGAACAAACACTTCAAGGGACATTTATGTCACTGGGAACAGCTTGCCTGATGAATCAAAACAGACTCAGACAGGCTCTAACAGCTCTGAAGTCATAGAAACCTCTGGTTTAATACTAAACCAGCTTCACTTGAATCCCCTCTCTGCAGCTCTGAGCTGAGTGGCTGCAGCTACAGCCCTGGAAATTATTACTGATTAGGTAAAATGTTAGCAAGGCACTGTTTGGATATTTTGATCTTAAAGCACTTAATTTGAGGATTAGTTGGCACTAATCCTTTGCTGCAGCACTTGTAGGATGTGCTGAGACAGGATTTGGTTGTGCCTTGTTCATCAGATTCTCTCTGTGAAGAACCAGTTTTTCACTGCTACCAATACATAGAGTTCAGAAAAAATGCTTCCTCATAGTTTTGTTTTTAATTGGCCTTTGGAACATCAGCCTCTAAATCTGGACTTGGTTTGGTTCTGCCCAGGTCAGCAAACACCAAGTGTGACAGCAAGGCTGAAATCCGAGCTGTCCTCTGGACATCACCAGAGCCCTCTCTCACGTGGCAGTGGCAAACGTCTCTCCTGGCCTTCCTGCTGCTCCTGCCACCTCTCCCTGGCTTGTCTGACTCCCTGCTTTCCCCATCTTCCTTCCTGGAATGACAAAGCAGTGGTGAGGTGTGGAGCTGGGCAGTCACAGCAAAGCAGCTGGCAGCATTTGAGACAAAAATGTTGTCTCAGCTCCTGCTGTGAGAACACAGGGCCCTGAGGAGGTGCAGCAGCAGGTCAGGCTCAGCGTGGGTGCTGTGACCACCTTCCAGGGACCAGAGTTTTGTAGAGCCTCACAAAACCTCTTTGTATTGTACTTCTTTTCTCCATTAAATCAAACTAATGCTTCCCATTCTTGAGGTCTTTCCCAGCTCTTGTCTTCCACACTGCTCAGCTGCTCTGAGTGGGGGTTAGAGGATAGGTTTGAAAAATCAGAGCATTAATAAACTTTTCCATAAAATGCCAGAATTCCAGAATGGTTTGGGTGGTAAAGAACCTCAAAGATCCTCTTGTTCCACCCCCTGCCATGGGCAGGGACACCTTCCACCATCCCAGGGTGCTCTAAGCCCTGTCCAGCCTGGCCTTGGATCCTTCCAAGGATCCAGGGGCTGCCTCAGCTTCTCTGGGCACCCTGTGCCAGGGCCTCCCCATCCTCACGGGGAAGAATTTCTTCCCAGTATCCCACCTAGCCCTGCCCTCTGGCAGTGGGAAGCCATTCCCCCTTGTTCTGGCACTCCAGGCCCTTGGCTAAAGTCCCTCTCCAAATGCAGTGATATTTTTTTCCCCCTCACCTCTAGGAATATTCCAACAGGATAAGAAACTTACCTGGAAACCAGTTTTACTCAGAATAATTCATATTTGTGTGTACATAGACTTATCTTCAGTGTAAATTAGAAGTAACACAGCCTTGGGCAGATTGACAATAAGAGGCATTATATGTTCCAAAAATGCCCACAGCAGCAACTGCCAAAACATCCTTTCTTGGCTGTGTCGTTTCCTCTTGGTCTGCTGGATCTTCCTGATTTCCTGCCTGGAAAGCAGGAGCAGGTGCAAGGCCACTGCCAGGGCAGGTTGTAGCCTGTTAACACAGACCTGTTCGCCCTCCATCCCTGTGCACAGGCAAAACTGCTGGCAAACTTGCTGAGCCACAGTGCTGAAACATTCTCTGCCTCCAAGACTGGAATTCCTTGACCTTGGAAGAGGCCATGCCCCCCACCATGACCTGTAACATGCTCGTGAATCTGCTTTAGTCCCTGGCACACGGGCACTGAATAATCCTTGGCTGCTTTCAGTGTCACTGCCATTCCTGTTAAAAGAAGAGCGGAGCGTGATCCTCGGTGCACGAGTCCCCCTTTCCTCTTGCACCTTCCCCGTGGAACACGTGTGCTTCCTGGCTGAGCACCAGACACTTGGAGCCTGAGAGACAGAGAGGGAGAAACCTGGGATGGGCACTGACCTGAGGCTGTTCCTGGGGTGAGGAGTGCTGTAAACACGACACTTCAGATGTGTGCTCTGGAAACTATGCAGGAGGATCAAACTGGCAGTCAGAAACTGCCTGTGAGATGGATCAAAGGAAGGTTTGATGTCCAGAAAAGAGCAAGGGGGCTGGGGAAAGGTCTGGAGCACCAGGAACAGGTGAGGGAGCTGGGAAAGGGGGTCAGCCTGGAGAAGAGGAGGCTCAGGGGGGACCTTGTGGCTCTGCAGAACTCCCTGACGGGAGGGGACAGCTGGGAGGGTCAGGCTCTGCTCCCAGGGAACAGGGACAGTCAAGCTGTTTAGCCAGGGGAGGTTTAGGTTGGATGTTAGGGAGAATTTCTTCCCCCAAAAGGTTGTCCAGGGCAGCAGTGAGTCCCCATCCCTGGAGGGATTTAAAAGCTGTGTGGATGGGGCACTTGGGGACTTGAGGCACTTGGGATAATGGTGGCCTTGACAGTGCTGAGGGAGCAGCTCCATGATCTTGCATGTCTTCTCCAGCCTCAGTAATTCCATGATTGTATGATTCTGGTCATCTGTCTGAGCTGGGAATGTTAATGGTGCTTTTAAACCTTGCCCATTTTGAGTCACACCTATACATGTAAAATAGCAGCAAGAACTGGCGTTAAACCTTTCCCACAGCTGGAAGTTCATTTTTAGGAAGGTCGTCAGGAGAGATACACACATCTGAGCACCGCTTCATCCTGCACATTGGGCAGTGGCAGGAAGATGGGAGTTGGTGTATTTCAGCTGCTGATCTCTGAAACAACAGCCAGTGGTGTGTTTTCCAAGCACACCTGCTTTCCTGACTGTGGGAGCAAAGAGACTGCTTCCTTCACCTCGGTGACATCAAATGGCATCAGGCACCTGCTCTTGTGTTGTGGCTTTGGAGAACAGAGCATTTTAGGGGTATTAGATGTTAGGAAGGAATTATTGACTGTGAGGGTGGAGAGGCCCTGGCACAGGGTGCCCGGAGCAGCTGTGGCTGCCCCTGGATCCCTGGAAGTGCCCAAGGCCAGGTTGGATGGGCTTGGAGCAACCTGGGATACTGGAAGGTGTCCCTGCCCATGGCAGGGGTGGCACTGGATGGGCTCTAAGGTCCTTTCCCACCCAAACCACTCTGGGATTCTATTCCTTACAATGAAAATGGGAGGTGCTGCCTCTCCATCCCTGGCTGTGCAGGACATGTGGCATATGGGAAAGGGGAGCTGTGGGAGGCAGGAAATGCAGTTTCATGCACCTTTGAAACAGGGTTAGTCGGCAGACTGGGGGAATTTCCTAGAGAGATGCTTTCAGGTGCTGTGCAGAGCTCAGGGATCAGCACAGAGCCTGGTCACCGCCCCTCTCCAGCCACTCCTGACCTTGCACAGCTGGGCAGAAAACAGTGTGGGAAGAATGAGCTACTGTCCTGGTCTCTGGACAGTCCTGTCCAAGGGAGGTGCTTTGACCACCAAGCAGCTCTTTCTGCTGGTTTTTAAGCTTCTGCTGTGGCCAGGCCTGCATTTAATCTCTCTTGGCTCCTTGTATTTTGGTTTAGGAAGTTCATCCTGGAGAACTGTTTAGAAGAAAGAAGAGCAAAGCAAAGATTCTCCTAATTATCCGTGTCTGTTATTTCAGTGCAATAAGAGTGGGAAGTGTTTTAAAGTGTTTTACCTGCAGGCTGTAATGCACAGGTTACCAAACACAAGGACTCACTTATTCCTAAAAAAGCCATTTCCCCCTCTGAACGGTGCCTCTCAAAGTGCACCAAAACAGGCTCCTGGTGCTGTTTCTCTTGGGAGGGAGCTGGGCACCTCAGGAGACCTTTCCTGAGGCTCAGAGAAGCAGCCCGGGGATGTAGGTGAAAGGCCAGATTGGCAGATCAGTTTTCCAAAAGACCTTCCTGGCCCCACAGCTTCCTCCCTTAAAGGCTCCCGGGGCAGGATCGCATTTCTCAGTGCTTCACAGGCACAGCCCAGCTCTAAACTAGCTGGGGAGAAATGTGTGTCTTTGTATGCTGAAATTACTCATCTTCTAGTGCTGCTGGAACATCAGGGACAAAGCCAGGCTGCTGGGAGGCTGCTGGCAAAGCACAGAGGAGGTGACACTGGTTAAACCAGGGCTTTTCCTCTCATGGGCTGCTGCCTTGGGGTCCCTGCAGACAGCTGAGCCTGGCCCATCCCATTTATCATGGACTCTCAGTGATGGTTTGGGCTGGGAGGGACCTTAAAGCTTATCCAGCCCCATGCCCTGCCATGGCTTCCAGTAGCCCAGGTTGCTCCAAGCCCCATCCAGCCTGGCCTTGGACACTTCCAGGGATCCAGGGGCAGCCACAGCTGCTCTTGTCAACCTGTGCCAGGGCTTCACCACCCTCATAGGGAAGAATTTCTTCCCAATATCTAATCTAAATCTCTCCTCTTTTAGTTTAAACCCATTCTCTGCCTTGTCCTGTCATCAAGCTTAAGATTTGTTGTTGACAGAGCATTGCCTCTCCCCTGTGAGATTTGGTCCTCAGGGTTCTGGAAATTATAAAGTAAAATAATAATGGAAAGCCAAAATGCAATCAGGTCCCAGTGACTACACCGCTGTCATTCCTTTGGCTTCATACAGGGAGACTTTGGCTGAGGATTGGCTCTGAAAAGTTCAGAGGTCACACACCGGAGCCCCATCCCGGGGTTCAGATCATTCCCTTTCTCATTGGGGTGTTTTTTTCTGTGTATCCAACAGCCCCGTGGTTTGCCATGACATGAAACCAAGCGCTGGGCAGAGCCCTCACAGCTGGTCCCTTCTCTCCGCAGAGCAGGAGTGGAGCAGCGCCCGGAGGAATCCCCTACCGAAGAGCAAATTGTCCCAGGCCCAGCCCCGAGCTCTCGGAAGAGGAAGCCAAAAGAATCGCCAGGATCTTCTCTGCTCAGCTCTCCAAGAAGGAATAGTGTGGGCCAGAGACCCTCCCCAGCAGAGCTTCCGAAGCCAGGGCCGGATGCGTTGGCAAAGGTGGAGCCCCCCAGTAAAGGGGAAGTGGAAGCCACAGCTTTCAGGCTCTGGTTTTAGTTTGCCTAATTGGTTAGTTAATGAAGTCCCCTATTTAGAAGGGCTTAAAGCCTGTGGTCACCCACAGGGAGCTGTGTCTTTAGGGGCAGGTCCCCAGTGAGACACACCCATGTGGGTAACCCATGACCTGCTCTCCAAGTAGCCCAGTTTTAGGATTTGTTCCTGTGAAATGGCCCTTTCAAAAATAGTTGGTGGGCAACACAGTTCTCTGTTTCCACAGGTGCCCAAAGTGCTTCTGTGAACAAGGCCAAGGGCACTGTAAAATCTGGTGGGTGTACAAAAGAGGGTGACTAGAAAGATGAGACTTTTATATTTATATTTAAATTATTTTTGTACACCTTTCAGAGACACAGACTTTGATGCCAGCAGAGCTCAGTTATTTTTGTACTGCTCTCTCCAGTGTTTGTTTCAATAAAATTCCCCTGGTTTCTTGTCAGCTTCTGCAAAGTGTCCCTATGCCAGGGCAGGAACCTTTCCTCAACAGTAGACAGTAGTGTCTCCCACATGAGCTTCCAAGTCAGAGGAATGCTGCTGGAAGCTGGGGTGGCCAGGAGCACATGGAAAGATCACAGCTTTGCCAAGGAATTGAATATCACCCTGCAGCACAGCCCCATGTGGGCTAAGTCGCTTCCAATCTGAGCTCCTTTGCAAACCATGCAGGGAATTCAGGATTTAAGCAGCCAAAGGATCAGCATCCCCCTTTTCTCCCACTTCTGCAGTGTTGTTTTTCCCAGGGGCCACCCTGAATGCGTCAGTCACTGCTGGCACACCTTGCCCTGTGATTGTGGCCCCTTTCCCTGCCCTTGCTGGGTCGGGATGGAAGGTAAAGGCACCCAGTGTCCCCTAGAAGGACAGGAGTGACGTGCAGGCTGCTTTCTCCTGGTGGCATCCCCAAAAAAAACTTAGGCAGGATGCCAGCTGGGCTGTGATCACTGTGACAGAGGAGGTCACAGCACTGACCGCTGAGCTATATCTTGAGCATGAGGTAAACAGCGTCCTCCTTTCAGGTTTAGGTCAGCCGTGGAGCCGGGCAGGAAAACAAGGCAGGAGCCAGCTGGAGAGGGGTGTCAGTGCCAGGCAGTTTTTGTCTGGAGCCTGAGGGATGGAGCAAAGGTGGCTCCAGGGTGTCAGGGCCACTCAAAGTCCCTCTTGTGCACGGCGAGCTCAGGTGCGAGGCTCACAGCACATCCTGAGGGACCCTTGTGCGTGTGGGGCTAACGAGCACCAAGGGTTAAACACACGGAGTTTTTTAAAAATGGAGGAAAAGGGGCCTTCCTTCACTCCACCTTGGCCTCCAGCCTCTTGTCCTGATCCCAGTCCTTCCAGCAGCCTCAGATCCAGTGCCTGGCTCTGAAGGGTGCCATGGGTTTGATGGTGGATTTTGCTCCGAGGCGAGGGTTTTCTGCATCTCGTCCTTCCCAGAGTGGTTTTAAGGTAAAAACCGACATTCCTCCCCAGTCCAATGCAGGGGGTCTGGGCAGGACCCCCCTCCCCATGCCTGAGCCCCGGGAGGGGGGCAGAGGGCTGAAATAGCCACCTCAATCGTGTGCCAGGTGACCCAGTCCCATCAACTGAAATGCCACCGGGGGAACACTGTTTTCCTGTCACCCGATCCGTGGCTGCTGGAATGTCGTCCTGAGCGCTATATAAGGGCGGGGCCAGGGGCACGGCTCTCAGGGCACTGTCTGTGCAAGGCAGGAGCTGGAACACTGTGCCGACGTCCCTACGGTGAGGCCACGGAGGGACATGGCTCCGGGCAGGTCACTCTGGGGGAGATGATCTCACCCAGCAGCCCCTGTTACGGCTGGGGTGGGATAGGGAAGGGTGGGCATTGGTGATCCCATGTTGAGCAAGCCCTGTGCCTCAGTTTCCCTGCGATAGAAGAGAGGAGACAGGGCAGGATATGGTTTTTGGGATTGACCAAAGCCACCAAGAGCCACCATGGCACATCATCACCTCCGTCGCCGAATAGGACACCCACTTGAAGCCCTGTCCTGATGCACCCTGCTGGCTCCCCCACAAACTCCTCCTCTCCTTCCAGCCCCTCTGCCACCATGGTGGGTCTGAAGCCCCCCGAGGTGCCCCCGACAGCCGCCATGAAGTTCGTCAGCGCGGGGATGGCCGGCTGCATCGCTGACCTGTGCACCTTCCCCCTGGACACCGCCAAAGTGCGGCTGCAGGTACGACCCCCAAAACCCCGTGGGCCAAGGGACCACCTGGTGACATGACGTGGGACGCCCCACGCCACCTCTACCACAGAGCTGGTGACACTTGGGGAGGAACAGAAGGTGGGCTGATACAGTTGGCACCCCACAGATCCAGGGTGAGGTGAGGATCCCCCGGACCATCAGCTCCGTGGAGTACCGGGGTGTTTTGGGGACGCTGAGCACCATGGTGAGGACGGAGGGAGCCCGCAGCCTCTACAGCGGGCTGGCAGCCGGGCTGCAGCGCCAGATGAGCTTCGCCTCCATCCGCATCGGGCTGTACGACTCTGTGAAGCAGCTCTACACCCCCAAGGGTGCTGAGAGTGAGTGTCCAGGCAGTCCGGACTTCCCTGCGCACCCCCTTCCTGATGCACAGCCCCTTCCCAGAGAGAAACTCACCCTGGGGGGCACGACCTCCTGAGATCACCCTCTGTGAAGCAGCACAGGCCACTCACCCGGGGGTCCCTGCAGGGCTGGGGGGCCCCGCAGGGCCAGGAGTCCCAATACCTGCCCTCTCCAGACACAGGCATGGCCACGCGACTCCTGGCTGGCTGCACCACGGGGGCTGTGGCCGTAGCCTGCGCCCAGCCCACCGACGTGGTCAAGGTCCGGTTCCAGGCCAGCGGGGCCCCGTCGGACAGCGCCCGCCGGTACAGCAGCACCGTGGATGCCTATCGCACCATCGCCAGGGAGGAGGGGATCCGCGGGCTCTGGAGAGGTAGGGGTGGGCAGGGATGGGCACGGGAAAGGGATGCGGTGGGAATAGAAATGGAAATGGCGATGAGGAAGGGAAGAAGGATGGGGACAAGGATGGGGACAGCAGGGCTGGTGCACCTGCCCAGGATGCTCCCAGAGGGGCTGTGAGCAGCAGTCCCAATGCCATCACCCTCTTGCGCAGGGACGCTGCCCAACATCGCCCGCAATGCCATCATCAACTGCGGGGAGCTCGTCACCTACGACCTCCTCAAGGACGCGCTGCTGCGGGCACAGCTCATGACAGGTGAGGACGGCGCGGGGGGACGTGGCCAAGTGCCATCCCTGTCCCTGCAGCATCCAACCCCCGGCTCTTCCCCACCTTTAGACAACATCCCGTGCCACTTCGTGGCCGCCTTTGGCGCCGGGTTCTGTGCCACAGTGGTGGCATCACCGGTGGATGTGGTGAAGACGCGGTACATGAACGCCAGCCCCGGGCAGTACCGCAACGCCCTGAGCTGCCTCCTGGCCCTGATCATGCAGGATGGCCTCGCCGGCCTCTACAAGGGGTGAGTAAAGCACCTGCAAACTCGCTGCAGTGACCGCAGGGAGCCGCGGCACGGAACCCCAAATACCCCAACCCACGTGCAGGGCGCTGGGGATGGCGATGTCCCCGGCACGTCCCCTTCAGCACTGCTTTTGCCGGCACAGCTTCGTCCCGTCCTTCCTGCGGCTGGGCTCCTGGAACGTGGTGATGTTTGTGTCATACGAGCAGCTGCAGCGCACCATGGTGCTGGCACGGCCGGCCCTGGCCTGAGCCCCTGGGCGCCTCTCGCTGGCGCAGCGAGGCTCAGCATCAATTATATTAATTGCCGAAGCGCCGGGGAGCAGCGAAGCCACACGCTCGGGGAGAGACCGGAGAGACGGAAGGAGAAAGGATGCTGTTTGAGG
>VXBC01010202.1:11298-41869 GCA_013399945.1 Ploceus nigricollis
AATTTTCCTGGGGAAGGCTGTGAGAGAAGTAGAGAAAAGAGAATTAAAACAATTTTTATTTTATTTGTTGTTCTCGTGTTTGTGTCTGTGTAGAATGCATTTAGAGGTTGTTTACTTAAGGTGATTGTTTAATTGGATTTTGGTGATGGTGTTTTAGATTTATTGATTAATTGGATTTATAGTTGTGTCGGGACTCTCAGTAGAGAGAGTAATTTTTTAGTTAGTAGTTAGTGATAATTCTTGTTAGTGTAATATAGTTTAATATAAGTATAATATAGTATAAAAAGATAACAATAATTGATTAATTTTTGTAATTATGGAGTTAATGTTAATTATGACTCGGCTGGGGGCTTGTGGTAGCAGAGGAGTGTCCTGCTAGGGGGACAAAGGGGATGTGGCTTATTTCAGTTCCTGCCTTCCCGTGACAGGGAGCTCCTGGGCAGCAGTGCCCCCCTTCCCTGGCACTGCCCGGTGCTGCTGAGGAGGGCTCTGTGCTGGGCTTTGGGGGGTCCTGCTGGATGGGAAATGGCTCCAGGGCGGGTTTGTTCTGCTGGAGGGACTGCAGAGGAGGAGGAGAGTGCAGGGAAAGCTGTAGGAGGATGGTGGGAACTTTTTAGTTCTGCAATTTCTCATCCTGGGGTGGTGAGACATCACTGAGGGCTGCAGGACAGGGACCCTGGGTGACATTCCCTGCAAGCACAGGGTGGTGCTGGCTCCAGCAGCTGGCACTGCCCCTGTGTGTTCCATGCTGGGCACTCCACACTCTGCATATCCTGTCTTTCTACCTGTTCCTGCCCTTCCCCAACCCTGTGGCCACTCTCCAGAGCTTCCCATGCACCTCCTCATGCTCTGCCATGGGAGCAACTAATAAGGTACACGGGCACATCATTTAAAATGATATTTAATACCACTGGAAAAACCCTGAAGACCTATTGACCATGCAATATCCCGTGTCAGTGCATTTTACAGGGGGTGAACATCAATAACCCTGCACAGGCTGTTACTGCACAGCCCACCAGGAAAACCCAGCTCAGCAGCAGCAAGTCCTGCTCGTGTTCCTCCTGCCATGGTGAGCCCAGAGCCTGGGGGAATCCACAGCACCTTTCCCAGATGGCTTTTGGCCCCACATTTAAGGAGAGAATAATGGAATAGTTTGGGTTGGAAAGGATCTTAAAGTTCATCCCATTCCACCCCTGCCATGGGCAGGGACACCTTCCACTGTCCCAGGTTGCTCCAAGCCCCGTCCAACCTGGCCTTGGACACTTCCAAGGATGGAGCAGCCACAGCTGCTCTGGGCACCCTGTGCCAGGGCCTCCCCACCCTCACAGGGAAGCATTTCATCTGAATTTCCAGTCTAAACCTACTCCCTGTCAGTGTGAAGCCATTCCCCCTTTTTCTGTCACTCCAGGCCCTTGTAAATTGTCTCTCTCCACCTTCCTTGTAGGCTTCCTTCAGGCACTGGAAGGCTGCAATTAGGGCACTCCAAAGACTTCTCCAGGCTGAGCAATCCCAATTCTCCCAGCCTCAGAGGGCACTCAGGCTCATTCCTTTCCTTCAGGAAGGTGGATGCTCTGTCCTAGATACCACAGAACCCCCCTGTTTCATAAGACAGAACTCCAGCAGCACCAGCCATCTCAGAAAGTGAAGACTTTCTTTTTTTTTTCCCCTGTTGCCTTCAGGATATTAATAAAAACAGATTAATAAAATCAAAGGCAGCTCAATTAGACAGGGCATCAAGGAAAAAAATGTTTGCTGTACAGTCTTTCAATTTCCATGGCAGTTCTCACGCTGAGAAAATCTGTCTGCAGTTTCTGATGAAAAGATAGAAAGCTGATGTGTGAAACACAGGGGAGGGAGGTACAAGCAAGGCTGCCTTTGTGCTCCTCGTGTACAGCACTCCTGTGTGGTGAAACCCCCAGGCTCCCAGCACACATCCCCGTGTGTCCCTCTGGGGATGGCTGCAGGATGGTGTTTGACGAGCTGGGCTTAAATAAAGGTGCGGGAAAGGGCTTTGGAGGGGGGGAAGGTCACCTGCTCCCAGCCCTGAGGGTGGGCAGGAGCTCATCTCCTTGGGGAAGGATCCTGGGGAGGCTGGGTGGGTGCCAGGGCTGGCAGAGGGCTCACTCTGCTCTCCGTGCAGGCTGCTCACTCTGATCACTCTGCTCTCTCCTGTTTCCTGCTTCTCCCAGCACTGCATCATAAGGAAAGCATTTGTTTTCCCAGTGTTGCTGGGTTACTCCATTAACCTGGACCCTGTTTGGAGCAGCTCAGACAGGCTGGCAGGGCTGGGGGAGGCTGGGCTGGCTGCAATCACAGCACACCTCCTGATTGGAGTGGGTCTGGCAGCAGGAATGATCCCAGAGTGCTGTGGAGGGATGGAGCCCATCTTCCAGGGGAGTGTCCCATGCCAGAGACTTCTCCAGACACGTGTCCAGCTGGATTCTGGTACCTGTGGCTGTGTGGGCTGGGCTGTTTGCATAAGGAGGCTGCAGGGACTTCCCTCACCCAGAGCCCCCGTGCAGCAAGAGTGAAGGCAGTTCCAGGCACGGTTCTATGTGCAGGAAGACACCTCCTGATGGTTTTCTGTTGGGAAAATTCCTTCTTGGAGGAGCTGCCTGCTGGGTCTGTGTGTTACTGCTTCAGTCAGTGCCTGTTGAGTCTGGAGAGGAGCAGGGACAGAACCTTCCCCTTCTCCCAGGCTAAGATATTCTCAACCAACACATCACTTAGGCTTTGGTGGTGTTTAAATTCTAGAAAGTTTTTAAACACTGGGAAATCTGAAGCCAGACAGAAGGCTGTTGCTGAGCCTTCAGTCACCCCCTCAGAGCAGGGCTGGGCTGGGGGCTCTGGTGGAGCCACAGGGTGGGCACATCCCATCACACACAGGCACCACGAGGTGCCCTGTTGGATCTGTCTCACCCCTGAAACTCCTCATTTCCAGGGGTGAAGGCAGCAGAAAGAGGCCTTGGCTGTTTGGAACTTTATGGAGCCGTTTCTTTGTTTGTTTGTTTTAAAGGCAGCAATAAATCTGGATCTAGTTTTGCAAGTGTGAACAGGATCCGGTTCCAGGGAGCTGATCTGGAGCGTGCTGCTGAGCCTGGCACAGTCCCTGAGGCTGCAGGATGGAGGAAAAGGTGCCTGGAGCTGAGCCCTGAGCAGCAGGAGCTGCAGGGGGACAAGGGGAGGATGTCTGTGACCCCAGGCAGGGTCCCCTGGAGCTGTGTCCCCCACTCCAGCAGTCCCAGGGGAGGTGTTGGGCTGCACGTGGATCCCTCCTGTCAAATGCAGAAGCACTTTGTGGAATGATGGTAATTATTACAGCACTAAAACAAAGCATCAAAAGCTGATTGCTTGGGAGAGATCACTAACTATCTTTGTCTAATTACTTGGCTCCAATTAACATTTTACCACAGACTCTCTGCAAGCACTTTTCTCAGAAGAGAAAAACAAAAAGAAACAACCAACAGAGTCAACAGCAACATAAAATAAAAATACAGTAGCCTTGGAAATAGTCCTTGACATCACACTGGAAAAACAGGGGGAAAAACAGTTTTCCCAGCCAGGAGCCTGGTGAGGGGAAGGCTGGCATAGGGGGTGAGGGAGGGAGGAACTGATGGAGCTGGAGGAGCCCAGATGCCCTCAGCACCTCTCCTGGGCTGAGGAGCAGTGGCAGTGGGCTCTGGGATGGGCAGAGCCACTGGCATCCCACCAGCACTCCCAAAGTGTGCTCTGCTGGGGGCTGGGTCTTCTCCTGCCTGCAGTGAGCTGGGGCTGAGCCCGCTCACTCCTCAGGAGCGGCCAGAACCCACCCCCTTGTGGCCCTCGGGCATTTCCCAGTGCTGAGGCACAGCTTTGGGGGGTGGTTTCAGCAGCTGGAGCTGCAGGGCAGAGGGAGCACAGCCCAAAACCTTTCCAAACCCTGCTTTCCCCTTGCCCAAGGCCCAGGCAGGGCGGGGACAGGCGTCCCCTGCACGCCCAGGCTCAGCAGCGCGTGGTGCTGCGCTTCCTGGCGCTCCCATATTTACATACATCCTATAATTACCATCTGCACAGCCAGAGGCATTTGCTGGGAATGGGTTGATTCCATCTGTTGGTGCAATTTTCTCAGAGGAATTTGCATTGATCACTTTTTTATGCAAAGTTTTTGTATAGATCATTTTTCCCCTATTTATTTATTTTTTTTTTTAATACAGCTAAATAATTTTAGGGAGGGCAGGGGTGTCTGGTGGCAGAGTGGGCACTGGTAGAGACCCCAAGTCTTGGAACAAGTTGCTGCTGTTTCCCCACCCTTGCTCAACATGGACTAGGGAGTTCAGGCTGCTCCAAGGTGGCATTTCTCAAATATTTATCATTTTCTGTTATACTTGAGGTGGTAACTCATCCTTAATGTGTTGACCTTCAATTAGGAGGAAAGAGGTGTGGTAATTAGTCAGTCAAGTGATTTCTCCAGATCAGAGCTCAGGCTCAGACCTGGTGGGACCAGATGGGACTTTTTGCATATTTTTGACAGCTGTAATGAACAGGGCAGTGTATGGATCAACTGGCTGGGAAATTCCCACAGCCTCTGGAGTTTCCTGAGGTGCTACAACTGCTCCAAGACTCCTCAAGCTGATTCTGTCTCATCCTTGTGGGAAGGAGGTGAGCTGGGGACAGGACAGCCCTGGGTGCAGCACCCTTGTGGTTGGGGTGCTGGGGGAGCTGTGGGATGCAGGGACACCCTTCCCCAGGGAATGTCACCAGCTGGCCCCAGCCTCAGCTTTGGGACTGTTGGATCACAGAATCCCAGAATCATTTAGGTTGGAAGAGACCTCCAAGACTGAGCCCAACCTGTGACTGATCATCCCCTTGTCACCAGCCCAGAGCACTGAGTGCCACATCCAGGAATTCCTTGGACACCTCCAGGGATGGGGACTCCAAACCTCCCTGGGCAGCCCCTTCCAGGGCCTGACCTCCCTTTCCATGAGGAAATTCCTCTTGATTTCCAGCCTGACCCTCCCCTGGCACAGTTTGATGCAGTTTCCTCTCTCCTGTCCCTGGTCCCTGGGAACAGTGTCTGACCCTTCCCAGGTTGTCCCCTCCTGTCAGGGATCTGTGCAGAGCCAGAAGGTTCCCCTGAGCCCCCTTTTCCCCAGGCTGAGCCCCTTTCCCAGCTGCTCCTCACAGGAGTCACTCTCCAGACCCCTCCCCACCTCTGGTAGCTCTGGGTCCCCCGCAGTGTCCCGGGCTGGGCTGGGAAGTGTCGATGCCATAAAGGTGGGCAAAGGGGCAGTGGGACCCTGGGGGCTCCCAGCACAGCCCAGTGCCTCTTTCTGCAGGGCAGCAGCTTCAGCAGTGAGGGGAAACACTCCACAAAGCTCTAAACAAACAAACCCAGCTGTTCCCCTGCCCTGAGGGTCTTGATTAAAGAAGTTACTGTAAGGAGTTGGTTGGACTTGCTAATTGGGAGGGTTAACGGGGATCAGCCAGGTTCTGCCTCCTGAGCCAGGGAAATAAAAAAATAAATAAACCCACAAAATCCATTGTGCTGTAAACAGTTCTTGGGAAAGAGCAGAGAAAATGAAGTGAACTCTTCCAATGCATCATGGAATATTACTGTATTTCATTTACTGTGGCACCAATTAGATGAGAGCCTGTTCTATTAACGTGCACCCTTGCAGATCCATGCTAAATTAACTGCTGGATCTTCACTACAGCAGTAAAGCGATTGATTTCTCCCCTTAATCAGTTTATTTCATTAGTTCTACATTTATTTTTACACGCATTTTGCCGAGCTGCAATGAAATGACCTATCAAGGTATGTGACATCACGGACTGATTTGAATATTAACCAAATAGCTATTACAGCAGTGCTGGTGCTTAAAGATCATATGTAAATCAAATGTCAGGGGATAAAATTGCAGCAAGGGCTGTCAGAAAACAATTTAGCAGTGGTTAAAGGGACAGCTCATGGCTGGGGAATGGTGAACTCTGTAAATGGATAATCTGCTTCCTGCTTCCACGGGAGCGGGGAAGTTTTCCCCATACTGTAATTTTTTGTTGTGTTAAATTAGCTGCAGTTCAAAATCTTTCCCTTTTGTATTCAGCGTCTGGCTCCCAAGCACAATCGTAACTTTAAGGTTGAGCTGGGCACGGAATAATTTCCATTTCTGACCCAGGAAGCTGAAATATGTAAAATATAAATTGCTGTTAATGGTGAGAGGCAAAAATGGCTTCTCTGGTCCTGTAATTATGAAGAACACGCTCCCAAGGGGAGAAGGCTGGAGCCTGGGGACATCTCCTCTCCTCTTTGGGAGGCAGGAGTGTGAGCTGCTCCTTTTCTCCTGCGCAGGGAGGAGCTCTGGGCTGCTGGGGTGGTCCCTGGGCAGGTCTGGGAGCAGCAGGGTGGCTCCTGTGTGCTGCCATCGGGGCTGGGGGGACGTGTCCCACAGCTGGCTCAGCCCCCTCGCCATGGGCACACCGCAGGGGCTGCCAGGGGATGCTCCTGGGCTTGGAGCTGGGCTCACCAGAAACACCCTCCTCGGTGCCAGGGGTGCCCAGGCTGGTCCCTCCTTGCCCTGGATGTCCTTGGGGCACAGCAGAGCCTCGCTCAGGGGCACGGGGGCATTGGCTGTGGGCAGAGAAAGGGAAGGGATGCAGAGCCTACCCATCAGTAACGAGGGGGCTCTGGGACACTACGAGGTCCCAGCAGGACTGGGGGCTCTTGGGCCACCAGCACCCATCAGCACCACCAAAAGGAAGCTGGGCCAGCTGCAGCTCAAGCTGGGAGGTCTCCAGGCATGGGCTGGTGCCACCTGTGGGCTTGGAAGTGCAGAAATGGAGCAGTTTGGGCAGAGTGGAGGCTCCAGGGCAGAGCTGTGTGGCACCATCAGCACCCAGCCCTGTGTTTGTCTTTGAAGCAGCAGTGGAGAAATGAGGCATCAATGACCAATAATCAGAGGCAGCCAAGGGAAAAGCAGTGGCAGATTCCCCTGCCCAGCAAACGAAGAGCAGCAGGTTGTGATGTGAGCTGTGCCATAAAGCCATACAGTGCTCCTTTCCCAGGGTTTAAATCCAACTCCCGTGTCCCTTGAGCACAATCTCACAAAATCCGTCTGCACTGAGTAAACATTGAAATTATATAATTAGCCCCTCAGAGGAAAGAATTCTAAATTCATGGGAGCTTAAAGTTAAGAGGGAAATATTACAGCTCTTCTGCCCTTCCCTCTCATCTCTAAACACTGAGTGGTGCAGTGGGAGAGGAGATTCCAGGAGGGAAGGAAGGCCTGGGAGGGCTGGATGCACCTGAGGGGCTCACAGAGCCCCCTGTGCTGGGGGCCTGGTCCTTCCGAGGGCTGCAGGTGCCAGGGTGCAGCACAGGGTGGGTGGGCTCCAGCAGCTCCCGGGGAATGGGGGGACAAGGGCCGCATTTGGCCTGGGTCTGCTGGTGTCTAATCAAACGCCAGTGCTGGCAATAACCCGGGATTATAAATGGGAATTGTACTCCATCAAAATTGATTCCAGGGTAAATTGAATATTGAGTTAAATTCCAGAGCCTGGTGAAGGCTCTGCCTTCCCAGTCCAGCACTGAAGCAAATCCATCGTGAGTCTCCTGGATATAGCGCGCCGCTGTCTGACCTTGGGTTACTGCAGTAACCTTAAGTGCACAGTAATACACTTTCAGTCACTGTTCAATGCTCAGGGGAATGGTTTAAGGCCCTTGGCTGGAGTGAATATTTTTATGCAGGCTATAATTTCTTTTAAGACCTTCGCCAGCAGCCAGGCAGCCTTCAGAGCGTCCTTCCCCCAGAGCACCCCGTGGAGGGGACCCCCAGCCTGGGCAGGTGGGCTGGGACAGCACTCCAGGTGTGGGGGATGCTGAGCGCAGGGAGAGGCTCAGGACAAGTGAGGAGCTGTGACCAGAGCCCCCTCCTGGGTGGGCAACCCTCCAGCACCTTCCCGTGGCCTCCTCCAGCCAGGAGAAGGTGGACATTGGGCTGTGTGTGGTCTGGAGTGAAGCCAGGGCTGGGAACAGGCAGGAGAGGAGGGAGAAGCAGCAATGCCTGAGAGAGTACACATGGCTTTTCTTCTCTGCCTCGCTCCAGGGTGCCAGCAGCAGCCTCTTCTCTCCTGGGAAAGCTTCTCCATGCTGGCTTTGGCCCCAGCTTGGGGATGTGCCACTACGGAAGCCCCATTCCCCTGGAGCCCCTCAGCCTTGCTGCTGATGGGGGCTGTGGGCTGGGAAGCACTGCTGTAAGCACCCTGTCCATCCTGTGGGGCTGTCAGGGCTGGATCCATCCCCGTGGTGAGGAGGAGGAGGAGGAGGTTTTGGCATCTCTCTGGTGATTTTTGGGCTGAGCAGCCTGGCTGGCCCATCCCGGGCTGTGCAAGGCTCCGTCCCTGCTCCCTGCCCAGCTCTGCACCTGGGGCCTCATTGCAGCTGAGATTATGCTAAATTCAGCTAAGCTGGACAAATGCTCACTGGAGACCCAGAGAAGAAACCCCCGAACTGATTTTCATCTGTGGATCAGGCAAAATTTGATTCACAGTTCAATTCTCCAAAGGGGAAAATTTGCACAGAATCCCTGCTTAGATTTTATTTTAAGCAAATCCTATAAAAATCCATCTGAAGGAGACGGTGACTCCATCTTTCAGATGCTGCGCACTGTATCTGGGAACACGAGTTCTGCTTTTATATAATAAAAAATGTAGAGTTTCCTCATGTTGCCATATGTTTTTGCATTTATCCGTGCACTTGCTATAACCCTCTCCTCGGTGTGTGCCTACAGAGCTCTCTGTGTCAGCGTTGAAATGCAACAAGCCGGTATCATTCATGCAAAAAATGAGCCTAAAATCTCCCTGAAGAGGGGAATATAATAGAATACAATTGTATCATTTAAAAAACTTTGCATCATATTACACAGTCAAAAAGATAATGTATGCTACGAGGGAGGAAGCCGATGAAATATTGGGTTAACTCTTTAGTTGCCCTTGCTGCAGCAAGTGGTGTCAGCTCAGCATCCCTTTTCCTGGCTCAGCATCTTTCCTGCTCAGCAATCCTTCCTGGCTTAGCATCCTCATCCTCCTCATCCTGTTGTGTCCCTGTTGAGGGCCTGTGGCCATTCTCAGATGGGATGTGTTCCTTCCTCTTTGCTTCCAGTTTCACCTTGCAGGACCAGGCAAACTGCCCGCCC
Organism: Ploceus nigricollis; assembly: GCA_013399945.1. Taxonomy (NCBI): domain Eukaryota; kingdom Metazoa; phylum Chordata; class Aves; order Passeriformes; family Ploceidae; genus Ploceus; species Ploceus nigricollis. Next base: position 20,469 of record VXBC01010202.1, read on the forward strand.
ATCCATCCATCCATCCATCCATCCATCCATCCATCCATCCATCCCCTGCCTCCTGTTTTGGCTGGAAAGCCCTGGGGGGATGAAGGTGGCACCAAGGAGCTGTGTGTTTAGTGGAGGGGTTACTCCTGCTGCTCGTAGGTGTCTGATGGGCACCTTGGACCAGGTGTTTTAGGGAAGGTGGCACCACCCACCTGGTCCTACCGAGTGCCCACAGCAGCTCTGTGCCCGTGGGAACCCCTTCATTCCCTCCAACCCAGCCCTGCTCTTCCCTGGCTGGCGTAAAAAGGAATATTCTCTTCTCTTGGAATCCTATCTGTTCCCAAATCATGTATAAAACATTTGCAGAAACCACTTACTCCTCATGTATTTTTTATGAGTCCGATCCGAAGTTAAAATATATAAACATAAAAATATCAAGAAGTACTTTAGGAAAAAAAAAAAAGTTATTTCATAAAATATCAGGAGACCAATTTAGAACCTCACCAGAGCTGCTGCCCTCCCTTGCAGCCTTCCTGAGTGCTCCACCAGCTCCTCCCATGAGCAGGGACCCTTCCCAGAGCTTATCCAGCCCCTCAGGCAGGCTCAGCCTTTCACGCTTGACAAACACACCCCAAAATTTTATTTAATCCAGGGGATAATCTTTTTTGTAATGTGCCAGGACAAAGATGGGAAGTTTTATTTCCAGAAGACCAGATTAAGGCGGTTTTGTGCTGGCAGGAGAGGCAAAGTGCAAAACCCAACAGATCCTTCAGCCCGGGCTGGAGCACCCGGGGGAGCGGGGCCGAGCCAGGCCCTCCCTGCTTCCCAACCCCGCTAACGAGGAGGAATTTACAGGCAATCCCAGAGCCCATGATTTATTTTTTCCTTGTCAAGGACGTGCATCCTTGAAGCCTCCTCTCGCCGTGGATCATATCAGCCACAGCCAGAGTGGTGCTGGATGTCTGCATCCCAGAGTTCCCAGCCCGGAGTGGTGCTGGATGCTGCTCTGTGGGCTGGATTTCTGCATCCCGAGGGTGTTCCCAGCCCCAGAATGGTGCTGGATGCAGGACTGGGTGCCCTGTGGGACTGGCTGGCAGCAGCACAAGGGTGCAGCTTTGGGATTAATGTGCCCACCAGGGTTCCTGCGTTTGGTGCTTGTTCCCAGGCACAGTGGGGACGGCAGAGAACTCCATCCCCCTTGGCTCCACACCCTCATTCCCACCACACCCCTCCAGCCCATCCTGCTGGTGACACCCCCTGCCCTGGTCCTGCCACAAAACCCAGCCCAGTGTCCCCCACCCTGCTGCTCACCCCCCTCCAGCTCCTCCCGAACCACCTCAAAACCTCCAAACCCCTCCACAAACTCTGCTGGTCAGGGCTGCCTCTTGCTGTCAATTCCTGGAAGAATTCCTGGAAAAGTTGCAAATGTTTTTGCCATTTTTCTCTCTGATGAGCCGAGTTGGAGTTAATTGGGGGAGTTGCCACCTGTATTGGTCACTGTGTTTGGTTTGCTGAGCACTTTGTGCTTGCTTCCCCCAAAATCAGCTCTTGGGTTTCTGTTCTGCCCTTTCTTGTGTTTAACTGGGGAATAAAAGAGCCCAAGCCCTCTGCAGCCCCAGACTTTTCCTGAAGTCCTGCCTGTGGGTCTGAGGGAGATCCTGGGGCCTGCACAGCCCAGACCTGAGCTGAACCTCTCCAGGGGACGTGCTCTGGAATATTGTCCAGCAAAAATCCCAGACAGGCCCATGCCAAAGGCCTCTCCCTCCCTGTGCCCTCCTTCTTGGAGTGGTTGAATCCCTCCTCAGAAAAGCAGAGTGTTGTTTCATGTCAGGGCAGTTTTCCTGGGAACCCCTGAGACAAAACCTTGCTTTGGTAGGTAAAATCTGTTACTTTTGTTAATTTTGCCTCCAAGCATTATCAGCTAAATATTGTTTCTTTAAAAATGTATTTAATTTAAACTAAAATGCTGGAAATTTCCTTTTGAGGGCACTTTTTTTTTTTTCATGCACATGAATATTAATGCCTTTCTCTGAGAGATCTACTTGAAAAAAAACAAGAATAAATTAAATACCTACAGATTTTTCTAATTCCTCTTTTTGGTGACATGCCGTCATTACATCAAATTACCGAGATGTGCTCCCNGTGAAAATTATGGAATATAAAGTATATGTAAATGCAGCAAAAGGCTGTGAAGAAAGAACAGGGACAGGGGAGGCATTAGGTATTCAGCCAGCGTCGTCGTGAGCCAATTAATCAAGCAGTGGCGAGGAAAGATGCAGAAACGATGAGTTCGCCCTTCATGTTGATGAGGCCGGTCCAGGGCAAATGCTGCTGCACCTGAGCTCGTAGTTAGGCATGCAGAAAGGAATCATGGGAATATCTTCACGCCTTTGTCTTTCTCGTGAAGGATGGAAAATGTCAAGCTGTTGTTTGGCTGCATGTGGGAGACTCGCTGAGAATTCGCAGTCTGGCGAAGCGGCTTTAACTCTTTGTGGCCGGGCTCTGCCGGCACATCTGCAGCCGGCGCCGCGGGGCTGGGGCAGGGAGGGGGCTCTCCACTCAGCAATTCTGGCCTCTGCCCCTCCTCGCAGCTGTGCCCTGCCCAGGGGGTGCAGGGGAAGCCCCCAGCCCACCCTTTGCTCTCACAGAGCTCTTCCACCCACCCACCTCTGTCCATGCCCATCTTCCCGCTGGATCAGCGGCTCAGGACAGCACCAGAGGCCCTGCCAGCCTCTCCCCTGGTGTGTTCCCCCTTCCCCTTGCCCTGGACAGTATTTCCAACCTGGCCAAAGCCAAGGTGATGTCAGGTTGGTGCTGCTGTGTCTGCAGGGGGTGCCAGCCCGAGGTCCTGACTGCTCCATGTCACAGCCAGGTGTCCTTTCCTTGTTTTGGTTCTCCTGGGATGGCTCCTGGGGTGCTGGCAGAGGGGAGGGGGGTGCACAGAGCTGTGGTTGGCAGCACTGGGAAAAGAGCCCCGTTCCCAGGGGTCTGCTGTGGATGTCCCTGCAATGTGGGATTGCATGTCAGCTCAGGGAGTGCCCCAGAGTAAGGGATGTCATGGAAAGGCTCTGTGCACCCTGGGCAGTCCCAGTGTGGGGCTCCTGGAGCCATTCCCAGCGTTTCCCTGCCCTGGATCACAGCTTTGCACCTTGCATCACAGGGATTCAGATGGGAAGATGAGAATTCCCCAGACCTTCATCCACCCTCCTTGCCCAGGCAGAGCATTGTGGGTCTCTGATCCTTCTCCTCGCTCCCTTCTGGACTCTGTCCTGGTGGCCCCTGTTCCCAAACCTGGAACAGCCTCAGCTGCTCCTTGGCATTGCTGAGTTGGTGATAGAAATTGCATCCCGCCCATCACACATGATGCTTTTCCCTTTTCCCTGCAAACCATTTGCTTTTCCTTTAGCATCATGATATTGTTGGCCTGATTTCAACTTCTGATCTGGAATAAGTCTGAGATCCTTTCCTCCTGTCACACCAGTAATTCCCCAATTACGCTGAGCTCCAGGGGCCATACTCTGCACCTGGATCCAGCAGATAAATTCTCATTTCTCTCACCTAACTCCAGCATTTTCCAAGACCTTTGCCATTCAGATTCTGCTCTCTAATGCATTCAAAGATTGCAAATTTAATAATTACATTTTTCCCATCACACAGACCAGATAGTGAGTGGCACTGGGTACAGAACAGAGCCATCCAGCAGTTCTCATTTCATCCAACCATCCCTGACTAGTCTCTGACTGCACTTTTTCAACTGGTTTTACCCTCACCAAATAGTATTTTCATCTCGACTCTGATTCCTCAGCTTGCTTGTGAGAATGTCATATAAGACGGTGTCAAAAATCTTATTAAAGTCAAGATATGACATTTACTGCTTCTTTTCTATCCAGAAGGCCTATTACCCTGTCGCAGATGAAAATTAGATCGGTTTGCCACGATTTGTTCTTGACAAACCCATGTTGGCTGCTACTCACCCTGTTATCTTCTTGGTGCTTATAAATAGTTTGTTTGATCATTTGTTCCAATATTTTTCTGGGAACTGAAGTTGAACTGACTTAAACTGATGATAATTTCCCAGCCTCTCCTTCCCCTCTGCAGAGCAGGCAGAGCAGAGCAGCGCTCGGTGCCTCCCGTGCCCACCAGGGACCACCAGGAGCCACGCTGGGATTCCCTCCTCCACTTTTCCACGCCCTGGCATTCACTGTTCCAGCTGCCTGATCGGGGCTTGCCCTTTTTTAGGTATGGAAAAGCAGGTTTACAGCCCCCATCTTCCCTGCACCACCCTTCCATCTCCTTCTCTTCCCACTCCTCAGCACCAGCTCCTTCCCGTGGTCTCCCCCAGCACAGAGCAGGGAGATTCTCTGTCCTGTGCCTGGCTTGGGGACAGGGACCCTGGGACAGCCACCCCTTGGTCCTGCCTGCCCTCGTGGGGTGGGTGGTCAGCACAGGGCTGTGGATCAGTGCTGCCTTTGGGGAATTCTCCTTGGGATCCTCCACAGCTCCACACTGCTGGCTTCAAACAGAGCAGGAAAGGATGGGTGCTGGATTTGGGGAGAACACAGGGAGGTTTCTTGTTAAATGGAGAAGCCTTTCCTTGTTTTTAATTAAATATAAAGACTATCTTACAGTTATAATTAGTACTGGGTGGCCAAGGATTAAAGGGACAGCATCAAAGGCTTGCCTGGGAGGTGTAAGGGCCAGGTTTGCTCCACCATAAATCACCAGGAATTTCTGTTCTCTGGAAACTCCTCGTGGATGAGGTGCTGCTGGGCTCCAGTCAGCAGCTCTGAGCCTCACAAAATCCCTCTTCCTCTTTTAAAGCAAGGGGAGCAGAAGGACAATATTTAATAGACATGGGTCTGCTGGGATCAAAAGTTTCTCTGAGCAAGTTGAGGGCATCCAGAGAAAGCTCACTGGGGCTGACATCCCACTCTGGCTCTGGGCTGCACAGGGCGTTCTCCTCACCAGCCAGGCAGGGATGCAGGCAGGGATGCAGGCAGCAAAAGCAGCAGCAGGAGTTTGTGGTGCCTTGGGGTGGGTGATCCAGCCTGGCAGGAGGCAGCTGGGTGTCTCCCCCAATCCCAGGCTGTGATTTCCCTCTGTTTTTAATTTTATTTCCCACCTCATTGGCTTTGCTCTGCTCAGAGCCTGCAGAGCCCATCAGCGCTGCAGAGGGAGCTGACAAATCCATCGCCCGTGATGGATCGTGCAGCCTCCTCCCCAGCCAAGCCACCCCAGCAGCTCCTGCCTGTGCCCCCTGCCCACCCCTGGCAGCACCCACAGCTGTGCCAGCACTGGAAGGGGCTCTGTTATTCCCACCCTGGGCTGCCATCCCTGGGGACAGCCAGACAAACACACAATAAGCTGTGACACAAATGGTGTTTATAAAATATTGCTCCTCTGGGACCCTCTTGCTGACAGCCACTGGGACTCTACTGGTTGCAGTAAAATGGAGCTGCTCTGATGCTCCTCACGCAGTGCTGGGCCTGTTCCTGGCAGAGCTGGGCTCCCTGTGAGGAGGCTGAGGGAGAGGGAGCTCTTTTCCCTCCCGTTCCTGGCTGGCACAGGCAGCCCAAGGAACCCTGCGTGGCTCTGCCAGACCTTTCAGCGCATACAGAGCAGCCCTGAGCCCCGGCTGCGGTGGTGGGATGGAAATGTGAGCTCTGCTCTGGGATCCTGGGGATTCTGGAGTCGGGATGCAATAACATCATTGCTGGACTTGATCTTAAAGGTCTTTTCCAGCCTTAATCACTTTGTGATTCCTGCTGCCTGCACATCCCAGCTCCTCAGGGGGTTCTCACAGAGGATGGGAACGCTGTCACCGTGGCTGGGGGTGCCACCACCTGCCTTGCTGCAGACCCAGCCAGTGACCGGGTTTGCTGTGAGCACCCACCTCTGGCATCACACCCTGGGAGAGGGAAAGCACAGCCCTGGCTATCCAGGGGAACGCCAGGGGAATGGGAGCCCAGCTCTGCCAGGAGCAGCCTGTGCTCCGATTGCAGCATAATTCATTTCACAATGTATAAGAAAAGTTGAGTTATTGGGACATGTGACATTTATTTAGTTACATATCTCCTGTGGGAGGTTTCCAGGGCCATTAATGTAGTGTATTTGCATGGCTAGTTTACATGCCTTTGCTTGTTATTGCTGTCTATATTCCATGCACCTCACACTCAATTTCAATTCAAAGTTTGGCAGTTGAGGTGTCACGACTAAAAAATGGAATGGCCTCCCTCAGAAATGAAATAATTTTGTTGTTCAGTTCCGAGCGATTTTGTAATTTCATGCTTGTGTATGATAATTTTATGCTGTCCTGCTCCACGTAACTCAGCTCTGCCAAGCCCTGACAGGTGATAAATACAATCTTTTCCACCCGGCATGCGACAGGCCGGGATGAGGAGAAGGGGGGCAAAAAAAGAGGTGGCGATTTCCCATCTGAGGTCGCGGCGCAGCCGGAGCTGCCGCAGCCCCGGCCCTTCATCATTTCACGCCTGGATTCCGGCACTCGGCCCCTCGGCTGCTGCAGGGGGACCTGGGGGTCAAGGAAAGTGTCCTGGCGATGGAATGCTGCTGGAGAGGAGCCAGGAGTTGTGTGTACCACGGGGAAAGTGATGACTTTGGCGTGTCCCCCCGTGAGGGCTCTGGGACGTGGCTGTGATTTAGAGCCCAGCCTCTCTCTAATGGAGTTCAATAGAACCGTAACCTTTTGGAGAAATTATTTTTACAAATCTGTTAAACATTTGAAAGACAGCAATTTCCAATAAAAGAATATGAGTCCTTAACATTTATCACCGGGCTACAGATTTTATAACTGTTACTTCATATTGTTCTTGTAAAAAATGTTTCTCCTCCTGAGAGCAGATGAGTCAAAAGACTATTAAGGAAATGCCAGAGGTACAAGGGGGATCTAATGGGTGCCAATAAAATGAAAGCAGAAGCAAACCATTTAAATTAAATTCAAGTGGTGATGAGAATCATCATTCCAGCGACAAACCTGGAAAGCTAAACACCACTGGGGAGCTCTGCAGCCTCTCTGAGCCCTGCCCTGCCAGTAGGATGCAACCTGTGGGATCAGCAGTAGGGCCAAGCCCGGATCCGTGCCAGTGCCAGGCAGGAATGGGAAGTGCTGTCAAGCCTTGCTCCATCCTGGAGTCAGACAGGGATTAGCAGTGGTGCCAGACCCTGCTCTGTTCCCTGTGGGGATGCAGACAGGGATGGATGCTCAGTATCCCTGGTCAGCAGGCAGGAAAACCCCTCCCAAACTGGAGACTTTTGGGGGAAGCTGCTGAACTACAGGAGAGGAGCAGCATGAAGGGTTGAATCTCTCAGAGAGATGGTTGGCAATTCCTGCTGGAAGGGCTGAGACACCCTTGTGGGAAGAAGCCCTTCAGCAGTGGGAAGGACAGTGACATCTCTCCTGGGGTCTTGGCTTGCTCAGGTTGTGTCTTCCCTTATCCCTGCTCTTGTGGTGCCGTGTCCCATCCTCACACTCCCATTGCAGGGTCTGTGGGACTTCCTGGGTGCCAGTGGTTGGTGGGGAAAAACATTTTGTTTCCAGCTGCTGACAGCAGGAGGAGAGAGCAGCTGGGCCAGGGCAGTGCAGCCCCCTGCATCCCTCCCTCCTTCCCTGCATCCCTGCATCCCTCCCTGCATCCCTCCATCCCTCCAGCCTCCCTGCCTGGCCAGTGGCCAGCAGCCAGCCTGCCCAGGTGTCTTGACCACCTCCCATCTGCCACCCGGCCCACGCCAGGAGCCACCAATTGTGTCTTCACCTCAGCCATGGAAAAATTGCTTCCAGCCCTGAGTCACCAGTGAGGGCAACTACCCTGCCTCTCCTTCTGGAATTTAGGCCATTTAAGGAAAATCTTGGAAAAATGTCTGGGTTTTTTTGTCTTTGTTTTCTCTTTCATTGTGGGCTGGGGGTCGGTGGGGATGTGCTTCATACCCCAAGGGATGGGGAGGCTCTGCAAGCCCCAGCTGGGAGCACCAGGCTGGATTTTGGGAATGACCCAGCTGGCCAGGTCAAAGCAAGGGGCACAGCCAGAACCTCTCAGCAGCCTCGGTTGAAGTGGAGGGGGAATATCTCCCAAACAAGCTTGGGAGCAGCAAAATATATTAACTTGGTGAATTATTTCATCCCAAAGCTAATTGGGAAATTTTGGATATTTTATTTTATGGATCTTAAAAAGATATTTTGGGTTTTGTGGGGTTTTGAAAATTATTTTTTGAAATAATTTTTTGAAAATTCTTTTCCTTTTAACAAGGCAGATGTATTTGCAAAGAGTACACAAAAAGAAGGATTTGGTGAGAATCGTGGGATCATTTAGCTTTGAAAAGACCTCTAAGGTCATGGAGTCCAGCTGTTAGTGACAACTGAATTATTTCTGTTGTCTTTTCCTGTTCACATCCCTTTCCCTCTGGGATAACCAGGGTGGTGACTGGTTTTGCTTTGGCCAGTCCAGAGCCAACCCCTGGCTCTGGGCTCTGCGCACAGGATCCGCTCTTTGGGCTCCTTTTGGAGTTCCCTGTGGAATTTGGGGCAGGGAAAGAGACTGGGTGGGAGCCTGGGCGACCCTGTACGGGGCTACCATCATCCCCTCCACCCCACCAGGTGTCAGCTGGTGGCCGGGAGGGTGACAGGGCGCTGTCCCCCGTGTCCCTCGGTGTCTGCGCTAATGACTCGCAGGAGGGACAAGCGCCTGTCACACCCCCCGCTCCCGGCCGTGTTGGCTGCAAATACATTTTTCTGAGGACACACATGAAAGAGATTCTGAATCGACATGACTACAGCTCTGTTAGGGCGGGTTGCCCTGCACCAGGAGGTCACCTCACATCGCTGTGCTCACAGCACCACTGACAATGTATTCAGCGCCAGCCGCGCAGCAGCGCCCGCCCTCCAGGGCGCCCCTCCCGGCCTCCTCGGGAGCAAGCTGGGGGGATTTACAGATTTCTTATTACTCTGAGGGTATTACGAATAGCTGGGAAGTGCTCAGGACAGAAAGGGTGTAAAAATCTCCCTCGTGTCCCTGACAGGAGGCTGCTCGTGGCGCAGCAGTTACAGATCTGTAATGTGCAATTAAAGCTTTCTCAAGGGTTTCTTAATATATTTGTGCAAGCTCAGCCATTCTCGGGTGGCATCAAGAGCCTCCTGGTGAACCCCATGCTTGGTCTTCCTTGTCTGTGTACCTCTTAACTGGGGGTTTATTTCTGTGATGAAGTCTCAGCTGCTGGGGATGCTCCAAATCCCCTTTGACTTGGAGGCCGTGTGATCTCCAGCCGTGTGCTGTCACAGCTGGACATCACCCAGGACAGAGGGCACCTCCCAGGCAGGATCTGGGCTCTGGGTTGGGAAGGACTGAGGAGCAGCCAGCAGGGACATGCTCCAGGTCATTATTAGCACAGGACACCCCACACTGCTCTGTGCCACACCAGGCAGGTCCCAATGCAAGGGGAGAAGTTTTGCAGCAGAGTCCCCTCTGCAGGGACACAGGAATCCGTCACACAGGCACAGGCAGCAGCAGTGTTTGTGTGTGCTGGAATATTTAGGGGGAAGGAGCTGCCTGCCAAGGATATGCCTTGGAGCTGGAGAGATCTCGTGTCCAGACCAGACCTGAGCGGAATTGATGAGCCTCTGAAATCTCCTGATGCATTTCCCTGGTTCCTAAATAAGGGAACCTCAGAGCAAAGTGCTGCTCCAAGCCATAACTAAGGTTCTCCAGACACTGCTTCCAGCTTTACTGAGTGCTGTCATCAAAAATCATCCTGGGCGCTCCTGCTCCTCCTCCTTCCCCAGCCCTCACCCAGGCTTGGAGAAGCCATGGGAAATGGAACTCCAAACATCCAGGGAAGCATGGGTAGGGTCAGCCCAGGGTGCTCCATCACCCAGCTGTCCTGCACATGAGCCTCCTTTGCACCTGACAGCACTGAAAACATTTTTCCCCAAAATTTTCACCCCCCTGCTACCCTGGGGAGCGTGGCAGTGACCATCACAGGTTGTACTGGGATGAATCCATTGGGAGCTCAGGATCCACAGTCCCCAAACCCATTTAGCCAGCTGGGAATGAGCCTTTTCTGCCACGGCATGAGAACTCCAGGGATCTCTTCTGGGCTCGGGGCTGTTGGCTCGGACTGACCACAGGAGGCTGCTCTGGAGTAAGAGAGCATTTGTCACTTGGGAAGGGTTTGTCACTCCCCTGTGTGTGTGTGTGTGGCTCTCCCGCTGCTCCCAGCCCCCTCCTGGTGTCCCAGCCCATGTCACACCCCTGTGCCCAGCTCAGCGAGGACAGAATGTCCCTGAGGCTGCACTTTGGGGCATTTCAGCAAACCCAAACGTGTGGGGGCTCAGCCCCTTCCCCAGGCTTCCCAAATTAACTCCATATGTAACGCCGCTCCGAACGGAACAATAAATTAGGGTTGATTTTTATTTTTTTTTTTTTTTGGTTGCGTATTTTTACACATCGCATCTTTAATGCTTCTCCGAAAATATAAATAAAACATTCGTAACCATTAGAAATCCTTAGAATCTGGGAAGCGCCGAGGAATTTATTTGTTTGCTGGAGGATCATACATATTGTATTAAAACTATATAAAGGGTTTAATAAAATGGCAAAAATAAAGCAAGAGCGAAGGCTCTCAATCTGCGCTGAGAGGAGGGAAGTGATCTTTCTTTGATGCCTATTAAATGTTCCAGCAGATGAAACCCTATATTCTGCCAGGAAATGAGTTTGCCACGAGCCGATTGGGCGCTGTCGTGTGTGCTCGACTCTACCACTGTCATTCCTCTTCCTCGAGCAGCAATACATTACCCCGCCTCCATTTTTCATTCCTCACTGCCCGAAATGCAAATTTTCTCTCTGTTGTTTATATTAGGTTTTCAAATATATGGAAATCCAGATATCTGGAGGAAAATGTCAGGGCCAGGAATACTCGTGATCTGTCTTTCCCCCAGCCTGACACTTTTCTCCATTGCTTATGTGGGAGCCTGTGAGGAGCAGTCAGGGGAGAGGGCCAGGGGTGCTGAGGGGGTGCAGGGGTGGCTGAGTGCTGGGGGTCACTGTTTGCAGGGCTTTGTCACCTCTGTAAAGCTGAACATGTGGCCTGGGGAGCAAAAGGGACACATTGTGCAGGGATGAGCAAAGGGGAGAGGGGTGGGCTCTGCCTGGGGCCCAGCACCCAGCTGGGCTCTCACTGCCTGTGCTCCAAGGAGCTGGCCAGGATGGACATTCAGGCAGTGGTCACTGGAAAGGGCTCCCAAGCACGCTGTCCTCACACCCTGAGCCCGCTGGGTGCCCTGGGGATCAGCAATGAGCTCCCACATTGCTGCTGCTCCTGCTGCTGCCACTGCAGAAGGGAGGTGCCAGCAGGCACCAGGTGGGGACAGATCCTGCAGCTTCAGGAGGAGTTTATGGCCAGATCAGGCTGAGCTGCTGCAGTTCCCCTCAGGTTTCTCAAGAGAGAGGCATACAAATAATCTGAATAAGGGCAGATGTGGCCTTGCAGAGCAGAGAGCGCTGTGGCTGTGAGCTCAGGGGTGTTTGTGAACTGCTCATCTCGCCCCCACTGACCTACTCTACCCTGCTACACCTTTGCTGTGGTGGTCCAGCCCTTAGGGCTTGTGCCTGTGCTGGTTTACACCGGGCAGACCCAGGTCTGCCTTGCCCTCAGCCCAGTTTCAGGGCACAGCCTCTCAAACCCCGCCCAGTTCCAATCTCCCAGTGCTCAGCCCGACTGGTCCCAGTGGCTCAGCCCGTGCTGGTGGCACTGCTGTGGCTGGGGGTTAGATGGGAGCAATCCCTGTCACCAGGCACTGTGCCATGCCCTGCCAGCCAGGAGGAAGCAGTGGAGGTGTGAGGGGAAGGGACAAACTTCCACGTGGGCACGGACTGTGACACTCTGATAAGGAGTGAGAGTTGCATCCATTGCTCCTCTATGAGTAAGAGTTATTTTAGGCTCTGGCAGCTTGAGAGGATGATCTGAAGGCAAAAATCACTGTCTCCCAGTGCTGGAGAGAGCCTGGTGTGCCTCATATGGTGTCACCATAATTCTTCCAGCAGCTCTGAGGAGGTTGCACATGCAGGAAACCATCACTGGAGTCAGCACAACATTTGTTCCTGGGTTGTCCCTCCATGCAGGGACATGAGGAGCTGAGGAAACAAAGTCTAACAACAAATCCCCTGTTAACAGGGGTTTATGTTCCTATTTCTGAATGAGTGTGTGAGACCTGCCCACGCCAAAGGCTCCTGCACGTGGTTGTCATTGCTCCTGGCTCATCCCGCAGCCCCACGTGGAGAAACCAGCCCCAGACAGTCCTGATTTCAGAATTCAGCAGCCAAGGGGAGGCTCTGGGACTTGTTGGACACCTCTGAGCACAGTCTCTGCCTTCTCCATCAGCCAAGCTGCAGCACTCAAACATGTTTGCAAAGAGAATCATGAAAGGTTGCAAACACAATCCCACTGAAATCTGTGTCAGAATAATTACACACACAGAAATCTTTTCATCTGCTCACTCAGCTCTGCATGAGCACTCCTCCAGCACAGAGCAGCAAAGAGGTCACACAGTCTTAACACACACAGAGGCCACAGTCCTTTTACCTGGAAGTTTTAACACCCAGCAGAAAACAATATTTCTGAAATCGCAGGAGAAATGCCAGGATTAAGAAACAAACAAGCAAGAAAAACCACCCCCCTCTGCTGAGCATGGCTATTTGCCCCATCCCAAACACACACAGAGGAGCAGCTGCTGCAGATCCTGCACCCAGAGCCCACGGGAGGGATGGCACTGCCTGTCCCTGCCTGTCCCTACCACGGCTGGGGACACTGAGGCTTTGCACAGGGACCTTGCCAGGGATCTGCAGCGGGGATTTTGCACAGGAGCTGCCTCTGCTTGGACCCCCTCTGCCACACCTCTGTGCCTGGAGGTGTTTGGTGACACCACAGACACCCAGGGAGATGTTCACCCTGTGCACCCAGGGCACAGCACATGTGAAACCAGCCCCCAGACTGTGATTGTGTGGTTCAAGAAACCAAATTGCCATGCCCAGGTTTTTCTTCCTTGAGTGCCCATCAGAAAGAATGCTCAGCAAAGGGAGATCAGATCCAAGGGAATTTTTGGGGAACAGGGCTTGCATCCTCCATCACCTCAGCTGGAGACGCTGGCATTTCCCCCAGAGCAGAGTTAATATTCTCTGTGCCTGCAGCAGCAGCAACCCCAGCCCTCTCCTCCTCAGCTCCCCCTTCCCAGGCTGAATGTTTTGGCAGACTTCTTGTTCCAAACCAGTGGACCTTGTAACGCCTCGGAATGCATAATCCAAACCTCCCTGCCTAGGAAAGGCAGGAGTTGGGACAAAGCAGCGTGCACTTTCTATCCTTTAGTTACCAGTTCAAGCTGGTGGAAGGAAAAAGGGGTTTTCTCTATGTTCTCGTTTTCCTCCTGCCCTGGCCTGCCCCACTGAGTCCCTCAGATCCACAGAGGCCTCAAGGAGCTGCGTTCCCTGCTGGGAATGAGCCAGCTCTGCAGCCAGGAGCATCAAAGAACATCTTCCCCTGGTGTTCCGTGGCTTGTGATCCCTGCTGAAAGGCAGCTCCAGCTTTTTTGAAGACCTCAGAGCTGCTCCAAGGCCACACGAGAGCGATTAAGGGAACAATCAGGAGTCTGTGACAGACATTTCTGCTCCTGTCTGCCAGGACAGGTGAGCCCAGGTGAGTGCTTTGCCTGTTCTGCTGCCTCTGAGTCTCTCAGAGCACAGAAACAGCTACTGCACGTCCTCCTTTCCTCTGAGCAATAAAATGATCACAGTTCAAAAATTAAAAATGTTTAGAAAAGGAATCCCTTTGGCCGTGGTGAGATCCTGAGCACGGACAGCAGATCCCTCACAGATGAGCAGCAGGAGCTGTCACACACTGTCACCCAGGGCAGAAAGCACTGCCCACACCCTCGACCCCAGCATGGGCAGCTTTAGGCTGACAGCAATTTGCAATGGGTTTATTTCACCAGGATGAATTAATACAGGAAAATAAGTTGCAGATTACAACAATTCCTTCAGCAATGTATGACTCAGAGGCAGGCACACAGCCAGCACTGAGACTCAAATTATTTGCAGCTCCGCTCTCTGGCAAGGTCTGGTTTGAAGCAAATCCTAATGAGATGCACGACTTCATTCTGGGCCACATGAACACGAGAACCTGAACCTCATCCTGATGGGCCACTGCCCTTGACAGCCCAAATTTCCAGTGCAACTGGGGCTCACTTCCTGCAGGTGAAGTGTCTTGGTCACCAGAGCCTGGGCTGTCCCTGCAGGCTCTGCACAGCCCCCAGGACCTGGGCAAGGATGTCAGCTTTGCCCCTCAATTCATTGCAGCTGCAGGTGATGCATCAGAGTGAAGGCTCTCCACTGATGATCCGTACAAACAGGCCATCCATCATTAGTGAAGGTCAAGTTGCAGATGAATTCCATTATTTTACAATCATGCACTTCCCCCCCCTTGCCCTTGGTTGGGTCCCCAGCAGAAGGTGAAGCTCTGGGGGTGTTTCCAGCTGCCTGGAGCTCGGTGCTCTCACTGGAGCAAGTGGTGGTGGAGCACAAGGTGTCACGGGTGGCTCTCCATCCCTTCAGAGGCTGATGAAAATAAATCCCAAAGCAATGTGCCAGTTCTGCAGGTGGAACCTGAACTCCTTGGTTCTGCAAAGACCCCTTGAAGCAGAGAGCAAGGAAAAACTCTTTTAGTTCACAAGAGCCTGTGGTGGATGAAGATTCCAGGTCTGCTTGTCAGCTCTCCCACAGGTAGCTCCTGCTCAATGGCTTTGGTGACCAATCCAAGCCCCCAGGTTCAGCCTCAGCTTGGAGTAAAGCAGGTTCCCTTGGTGCAGGAGGCAGGAGACCAAGCTATCTCAAGATCTCTCTAACTCACAGATGTCTCTGAACATGCTGTTTCCTTCTAGCCACCAGCAAGGCCTGAAAATAGGGGCCCAGCTGGCTCCTGAAGGTGCTAAAGCTGGAAGAACCGTGGAGTGAGGGGAGGAGACAGCCAGGCACGAACTCAGCGTGGGCTGAGCTGTGGTAGGGAGAGCCAGGAAATGTCAGGGTGTGTGTTTAGGTGACTCTTTGTGTTCCACCTACTTCAACTCTGTCTTACAGGAACTAGAGTTTAGCCAGGCTGGTCTGGAAGCCCAGCTTTAGGAAGGAAAGAGTCCTGGGGCTCTTCAGCTCCACGCCCCAAGCTGGAGGCTCAGCACACCTTGGACCTGTGCAGGGTGGGAATAAACCTCCTCCTCCTCCCCTGTGTTCCTTTCTTCTGTCACAGGACAAACCAGAACAGAAGAGCTCCTGCCTGGCTGTGCCTGGCAGAAGTGCTGTGTGTGAGCACGCCGGGGTGATGGGAGGTGTCATGTGTGCATCATTTAAATTAACGTTACTAAAACAACAATGCTATTTTTAATATTTAAAGAGCCCCTTTGAAGAGTAGGAGAATCTGTCACCTTTCCTGGTGGATTTGAATCCTGTGTTCTGAGGGTTTTTCTTCTCTGATTAAAGCAGTTGCCTGCACGAGGAACAGCTACACATGATGTGCTGGGAGGGGGTGTGGGACTGAGGCAGATCCTGGGGAGCAGCTCCTGCTTGTGGGATGGATTTTCTGGGTTTTCTTTGTGGAGCTCCCACCCCAGTGTGCTCCTTGTGCCAGAGGCAGAGGGCAGCTGGCCAGTCAGTGCTTTCCTGGGTTCCTGCCCCTGGCTGCCCCTGACTGTCCCTGCTGGGATGCTGACAGTGGGTTTGGAGCATCCTGGGTCTGTGGCATCACAAGTGGCATCACTCTTTGGTTTTGGTTTGATGGGGACAAACTTCCTTCCCCCCTTCTCTGTCCCCAGTCCACTCCCCAGAGTCTCTCCAGACATCCAAACCTGATGGGACCTGAGTCTAACCCTGACCCAAAACGCTCCTTATCCCCTGGAAAAGGGATTTTTTTGTGCAAAACCCACATGGTTCACTCAGGAGAGGTCCAGCTGGTGCTGAGGGTGGCAGGTCCCTTCACCTGCCCTGCAGGTGTCACCACTGCTGTTGTGGGAGCACAGTGCTTGGCCTGCCCACCCTGCTGGGTGCTCCTGCTGAGCTGCACCACCTGCACAAGTGGAATCCAAGTTTTGCTCTGCTTTCTTTTGGGCCAGGCCTGCCATTTGTCTATAGGCTTCTGATTTCTGATCTCCTGCCGGTGGTTTTATGCTCTGGACGGCCATAAATATTCTGCAAATGCAGAAGGTTCTCCTTTCTCCCACAATGAGGTAGTGGGACATGGAGCAGCACCTGAGCCACCTTTCCCTGCAGCCCCTGCACAGGGGACAAGAAGAAGGAGAAGGCTCTGCTGACATTGGATCAGAGGAGCTCCTGTGACTGAACTCATGTCCAGCTGCTTTTCACCTCCCTGGATTCCCAGGAGCCTGAGGAGGTTTGCTGAGAGCCAGGAGTGGGAGCTGCCTCCTGAGCTCCTGGGGTGACCAGGGGCTGGGATCCAGCCTCAGCCCCTAACGTGGGCTCCCAGGGCCCTTCCTCTGCTGGAAATGCATCTTCCCAAGTGGAATGCTGGGAAGTGGAGGAGAAGGGCCCATTGTCAGCGTGGCCACGGCAGGGAGAAGAAAATAATGTTATTGGAGGGAAAAGACTATTAGGATTCTGCAGCTCCAAAAAACACAAAAGTCTGAAATAAGACTAATGAGACCTTTACCGGTGCGGTTGGATTGCATCAACGACCCTGTGGAGAATACAATTGCCAAAAGCTTTCACTGTAATTACCACGCTAATGGTCGGCAGTGACATCACAGCAGCCCAAACGCGATGCTTGTTTTGGATGCGTTTCAGGAGCGGGGCTTCTCCACGGCTGGCCCATCAACCTTATTGCCTGTGCTGTGCTGACCATCCTTCTCAGCTGCCTCCTTGGCTGCTGGCTGCCCTCCAGCCCGGCCCCGGTGTCCAGAATTTCTCTGCTTTTTAAGGCGCTTCTGGGACCGCGAGTTAAGGACGGGAATTTGTCAGCATCGCTGGGCTGGAATCGGTGGAGTGGGAAGCTGGGAGAGAGCCACGCATCCCTTTTTATTCCTCAGGCATCCTTAAAAGGCTTTTTCTAAACACTGATTTACACTCCCCTGGCATGGCCCGGAGCACACCGGCACCTCGCAACCTTTGGGCGATCCCTGCTCCCGGCGCGCATCTCACAGCCGGTGGGGACAGGCTGATCCCCGGCGCCTCTGGGCTTACAGGAACATATTAATTAACCTCATTATCCGGGATCATTTCAGCACTCACACAGACAGGGTTTTACTGCTCCGAGGAGGGTTCTGGCTCCCAGGGGCAGCTGGAGCCGGAGGGGCCGAATATTTGCCTCTACAAGGTGGGCAAGGGAGGGATGGAGGTGCCCAGCGGTGGGGGCTCATCCCAGCCCCTCCACTGACCCGGCCAGCCCTGGGTGCTCCTGGAGGAGGGATCTGAAGGAGAGGCAGCCCCAGGAACCAGCTCCCCCTCGGCGCTGCTCTCCGGGTGCTTTTCTCCCGGGATGGGGCCGGCGGTGCCTGCGGGGAGTGCCCGGCTCCCTCTGCTCCTCCCGGCAGCAGCTGGGGACGGATTGACAGCGGCTTGTTAAACCTGACAGAGCATCACCTTTAAGGAGTGGGAGAGCGCAGGGCTTTTAATTAAAAAAAAAAAAAAAAAAAAAAAAAAAAAAAAAAAAAAAAATTTAAANGGGGGGAGAGGGGGGGTTTTAAAAAAAAAAAAAAAAAAAAAAAAAAAAAAAAAGAAGAAGAAGAGAAAGGCAAGTCATGATTTCTGCCTTTCCTGTTCAGCTCCTCTGGAAGCAGCATTTAAAAACATCAAATTGATAGTCCTGTCAGCTGTGCCCATGGGCTACTGCTCCCTGCCCAGCCCTCCCACCGGGCTCTGCCTTTGAAGGCGAAGGCACCGCTGTGTGACTGTCCTCAGGGACATTCATTTTCTCCCCTACAGTCTCGCCGGTTGTCACCAGCAAATATCCAGCCGGGCTCCCGTGGTCCCGCTGTTCCCAGCAGATCCTGGCACAGGTACCAGGTACTGAGGCTGGCAGGGAGCTCCCCGCAGCACCGGGAGCACACCTGGGGGTCACAGGGACACCAGAGCAGTGCGTGCAGGATGCCGAGGGGGTTTTTCATGTGATTCCTGACAGGCAGGTGGAGTTTCCTGATTGTGGGGCTCCTTCTGCCCCCAGAGCAGGTGAACAGGGCAGTGCTGTCTCAGGTGAAGGCGCCTGCAGCAGCAGCCACAAACCGCTGGTCTGCAGCAGAAAGGAGCTGTGGGAGCAGTGATTAAAGGAGCTGCCTCCTCCCTTCCGTGGGAGCCCAGCTGCCAAGGGCTGCCCCGTGCCCAGCTCCTTCTGATCCTGCCCATTTCCACAGTGCCTCCAGCACCGCCAGCAGCGGGAGGGAGAGGGCTCAGCTCTGCACAGGGGGCAGGGGCTGTTCCTGCTGATATTGTCTGTGAAAACACCTTTTCACTCTTTCCTCAATTCTTCCCAGATTTGGAACAGGAAAATATCCACTGTTTGTTCCCTTTTTTTCTTAGAAAACCCTCATTTTAAAAATAAGGGGAAAAAAACCAACATAAACTTCCTTTACTGGCTTACAGGGGAAACTGCCCCTTGGAAAAGGCTCTGAGCAGCATCTCTGAGGGTCTCACCAAGGCTGTGCCTCCTGAATCTTCAATCTAAGGGGAGTTCACCCACACCAGAGCGCCCAGCTCTGGAGCACTGCACTCCTTCAGCCTCCTGCCCTCGCTCTGTCCCTGGTGTCACCAACCTTGTGGCCTCATTTGCAGCCCCCTCTCGAGGCTTGGTGGTCCCCAGGCTCTGCTGGAGCAGGGAGGCATCAGCACCAACTCAAGGTCTGTTGCTGCTTGAGCGATCAACATCATTTCCATACTATAATTACATTGCCCAATCCTCTCCTGATTTTACTGCTATCTTGTAAGGCGTCCCGGTTGTGAGTAATTTAAAGCTGTATGAGATGTCAGGCTCTGTGAAACAATCACCCCTCAAAGAAATATGGGCTGAGATAATAATTGATAAGTCCCATTAGGCAGCGGGGCCCACGTTTCCCACTCGGCCTCCTCTGCCACGGCCTTGCTCGTCCCCTCAGTGCCACCTTTGCTGCTTGGCATTTTTGGGAGCCTGAGGGGAGACCCTCGGGGTGGAGGAGCTGGGGGAGAGGATGATTTCTCCCCCCTGGAGTGGCTGAGCTGCCTCAGCTCCAGGATTCCAATATTTCAGCCTGATTTACAGGTGTGTTTGCACAGAAAGCACGTCTGGTGTTGGTTTCCACCTGCATTGGCTCTGTGGGTTTGTCTCAGTGGTTTCTCCCCATCCTCATCAGCAATCAGTGGTTTGTTTTATTTCTGTCCTTAGTTTGCATTTTTTTAACACCTTGTCTCCAAATTTTTAATGGTTGTACGGTTTACAAACTCCCTTTAAACTTCTACATTTTTAATTAAAGAATAGAATGTAAACCTAACTTTGTGTTGTCTGCAGCCAGGAGAGGTTTTACCCGTGAGCAATGAATTATGCAGGTGTGAGGGAAAGGCTGGCTGGTCTTGATGTGCTATTTCATAATTGCATAAACTACTGCACTCCCAAATCAGGCAAACATTATTTTACACATCCAGTAGCCTTTAAAAAAGAGTGACAGATAATTTGTGGTGTTCCATAACAAAAGAAAAAAAAACAACCAAAAAACAACAAACCAAAAAACCCACCAAAGAACAAAACCCAAAACAAAAAACAAATTCCAACAGGAATTTTTTAAAGTTACCGAAACTCAGGCGTTGTCTCCAGCAAAGGTGAGGAGTTTGGCATGGGAAAATCTTTCTGAAAAGAGATTTCTTTTCCCTTTGCATGTAGGAAGAGACACCACAAATTGAAAGATGTGGTCATGGAGGACTTAATCTGGGGAGGGGTTTTACCTTCAGGGCAGGTTTGCCCTCTGTGGTCAAGTGAGACCCTCAGCTGTGAGACCTGAGGCACAAAATGAGCATTCAATACTCTGGGGGTGACTTTTGGGGTGAAACTGGGAGCTCTTCCTGTCAACTTCGACCTGTTTGGAAAAGAAGGTGCTTTAACAGGAGGGAGTTGAGTATTGGAAATCTTTTATCTTTCCCCTAGAGTGAGCTCTTAGAGATGGAAATCTGTATTTCCCAGAATGGAAATCCTGGAGAAACGTTCCAATTCATAAACACTGAAACAACCTTATTAGAATGACACGATCTGACAGCTGTTAAAGCATTATAATAAACCAGAGGAAATAAAGAAATATCCCGCGATTCATTACTATCTTTGAAATGTTTAAGAGAGTGAAGAAAGCCAAAATGGATCAGTTTTGATCTTGGATTGTTTAATTGAAAAACTCATCAAGCTGAGGCAGTCCCGTGGGGTGTTTTGATGTGGATGTAAAAGTGCTTTTGCAGGAAACATCTGCCATGGGAGGGATTTGATGGTTTCACTCAAGAACCCCCTGAGCTCCTTTTGGCCAATGGGGCACAGACACCAGCCCTGGTGCTGATGGAATTATACAGAACTACAGAATATTTGAGGTTGGAAAAGACCTTTAATGTCATTAAGTCCAACTGTAAATCCTAATTTGTTTATCCTAATGGAATTTCAATTAGAAATTCCCACCAAAATCCATCAGCTCAGCCCCACTGATGCCAACAACTTCTCTGGAGATGGCTGGAAACCCTGCATTTATAAAGGATGTGCAATTCCCCCAGCAAAGCCACCAGGTACAAGCAGGGGCCGTCCCTGTGCTGGTGAAGCTCCACTTGGGAACTGTAGCAGGAAAATAAAAATGCAAATGTTTATCTCGACTTCTCTTTCAGGCTTGAGTGCTGGTGAAAGCAGCTTTACAAATTCCGAATCCATTGCCTCCCCGGAGAAATCCCAGCGCTGTTTTGTAAGCAAAAGTAAGAGTCTTTGGCACACAGCTGCTGTGGAAGTTTTGACAAGAAAGCGACTGCTTTTCAAACACCTGGGTGGGGGCATCGATCGGGGATCACTCCCTGTTTGCCGAGGACAGGCTCTGGCAGCATTCCCTGCTGGAAAAACAGGCAGCATCTGGCATTAAACTCTCTCCTCTCACCGCGGGGACTTGGGCTGCTGATGCCACCCCCACCAGGTCACCTGTGGGGTGGGATGGGCAGTGGCCATGGGGCAACCAGCCCCAGAGCCAGAGCCATGGCCAGAGGAAATGCCCATCTCTCTGGGCTGAATAACAATAATCATAACCATACATTTATATTATATCTATTATATTATATCTATTATATTATATATATTATAATATATAGTATAATATATTATTATATTGTTATATTAAATAAAATTATTCTAATATATTATTAATTGTTATATTAAATATAATG
>VXBC01010202.1:41892-52635 GCA_013399945.1 Ploceus nigricollis
TGTATTATTAATATATTAATAATTATTATAATATTGTGTTATAATATAATTATATATAATATTATATTGTTATATTAAATAAAATTATTCTAACTTGCTCCGTTGGTTTTGCCTAAGCTCCCGCTGTCACCCAGCTTCTTGCTCCAGAAGAACTGAAACTGGACAGACCAAAAGAAGCTGTAATTTGATATTTCAGAAGCTGAAATTTGGGAGCTATGTGAGCCAAGCTGAGGGATGGAAGTGGGACTGTGGAGCTGGGTGAGTCCAGCACTGCTGTGCTGAGAGCTTTGCTGGGAGAGTGACTCTTGCTTGGCTTTGCCTGTTCCAGGTTCTGCCTTCACTTAAAAATAATCTCTCCTGCCACTTTCTCCCTCTACCTTTTGTTGTAAATTTGCTGCTATTAATTAATTTATAATTAAGTTCCGTACAGCAACCGCTCGCTCCGAGAGGGATTATTTCAAATAATCTCCATTTGTCAAAATATGTCTGTCTGTGCTCAAAGCCACGAGGAGAACATGCTCCAGGGGGTGGGATGGGGAGCAGAGACAGAGGAGAGCTCAGCTGAGGAGGACAGAGAGGGAAAGCAAAGCTCTGGATTTGGGGGTGGGATGGGGAGCAGAGACAGAGGAACAGCTCAGCTGAGGAGGGACAGAGAGGGAAAGCAAAGCTCTGGATTTGGCAGTGCCCAGCATCCTCCTTCCCTGACTCCAGTGCTCCCAACAGACAGAGCTGCCATGGCCTCCAAAGCCTGGTCTAGATGGAGCTTGAGCACAGCTGAATTAAACACTAACTAATCCCTGCAGGAAGTGTGGAAAGTCATATTTAATCTGTGCCAGCCCATAACCCGTTTGTGGTCTAATTGCTGCCCACTAAACAAGCAATAGATATCCAATTATGGGAGCATGTTCCCATTGTCCCATATCCTGCCGTAGCTCAGAGGCTCAGAGAAGCATTTAACTGGTAATAAACAAGGTGCAGGGTTTAATTTGAAAGGTTATTGCAATTTCATATGAGTGAGTGGTGAGGAGTGTTGGCAGGGGGAGTTGCAGGAGCTCTCCTCACGTGTGTGGCAGCCTGGGGCAGGTGAGGTGAGTCCTGGCTGGGTTGGAAGGAATATGGAAGCTGGAAAAGACACCCAGGAATTCAGGAAAAAACCCTGGCTGTTACTGTGAACGGCTCACAGAAAACTCCTGTGCAGTGAGTGGGAACTGAGGAGAAAGCAACAGGTCAGGGTCTGCAGGAGAAAATAGTGCTGGAAATATCCCAACAGCCTGGAGCTGAGCCTGGCCTGGCACAGTGCCTGCTGCCCTGATCCCCATGGAGAGCAGGCACAGCAGAACTGCAGGACTGGGCATGGCAGGGATGAAGGGCTGGAAGAACTTCTCCTTACATAAGGAAATCCTGGCTGGGCTGAGGCAGTGCAGGACAGCACCCTGAGATGGGGGCATTGAGATGGGGAAGGGTTGCAGAGTCAAAAATGAAAGGTCTCTTCCAGGGAGCAGCAGGAGCAAGGAAAAACAAACAAGCCTAACGAAGTGCTTTGGCAATTATACAGACAAACAAATCACTTTCCCAAATTGCTTCTTTGGGGAATTACAGCTCCTGGAAATGAAACACAAACAGATTATTAAAAAAGAGCTTCCCGTTGGGAGAGAAGCAGTATTTACCAGAGAAGATGTGCCTAGCTGGACCTCTAATTGCTGTTCATTAGCTCATATTGATTTAATTAGTTGCTGCACTCAGGTCTAAATTGCCTGCTGGCCTCAGCAGGGATTTAGGAGCCAGGGCACATCCCTGACCTGCTGGGCAGTGATGAAGTGGGGTCCCCTCTGCCACAGTGGGGTCCCCTCTGCCGTGGCAGGGATCCCCTCTGCCACAGTGGGGACACAGTGGCAGGGCAGGGGTGCCTTCTGCCATGGCAGGGACACAGCAGAGGATTGGGGTCCCCTCTGCCATGGCAGTGGTGGGCAGGGACAGCAGCACATCCTTGTGGGTTGCTCCTTTGATGAACCTGTGGCGCCATCAGAGCGCTAATTAACTGAAGCAATTAGAGAGGGCGTGTTCATAACCTGGAATTAACGTGTCTGTGTGAAGGCGTGGTGAGATCCATCGCTGGATGGCTGTGGGAGTGGGAGGTGGTGGAAAGCAGGGGCTCAGTGTGAGGCTGTGGGGTCACAGGCAGTTCTGGGGGCACAGCCCTGTTCTCTGCTCTGGGACATGCTGAGAATGCAGAGCCCAGCCCTGGGCTCACAGCCCCAGGCACTTCCCAAACCACAACCTGAGGACTATTAATTTCCCTGATTAGCAACCTTTGGGGAGTGGCTGTTTGGCAGATCCCTGCTTTCTAATTGCAGGTGATTAATGGGGAGCTGCAGCTCTGCTCAGAAATATCTGTAATTCCCTCTTCAAGGAAATCCTGGCTGGGCAGGACACTGGGACTTGCACCCTCAGCCAGCACTGAGCTCAGGCCTGGTGCTCCTGCTGCAGAACACATTCCCTGGATAGAGGGGCAGCAGCAGGTACAGGCTGGAATCCCAGGAATCCCTCCATGAGTTCTTTCCCACACACACAGGCAACGCTGCCTTATCCCAGCCATCATTCCTGCAAGTTTTATTCCTGCACCGAGAGCCAGGGATGCACAGAACAGTGGGAGCTGGAGGAAGAGGCCCAAGGGCAGAGGGGGAGGATGCACTGTGAGCCATTCTCTTGCCTTGCAGTCGGATTGAAGGGAGAATTGGATCAGAGGACCTGGAGGTGCAGCTGCTGTTAAAAATGATCCTTTGTGCATCAAATCAGTATTCCAGGAGCTGCTCCAGATTCAATACATCAAAGGTTGAAGGATCATACAACCCTATTAGCTCCAAACTTTAATTTCCCTTCGGGGCTGGTGTGTTACAATGCAACTACAGCAGCAATTACAACTTTTCCTTCACTGACAACTTGTTTAGATCAATAATGCCCTCAGCATCTTGAATCGAGATGGGCTCCATCAGCTGGGCAAGGAAACCAGCCAGAGCCCACGGTTCTCCCCGTGACTCCATGGCCAGGACTGCTCCCCTGCCCAGTCTGGGCTCCTGTGCCATGGCACCCACAGGATTTTGCAAAGTTTGCCCCTCTCCCCCTCTCCTCACCCAGCTGAAGAAAGCCTCACCCAGGCTTTCTGTTTTCTCTCCATGAGCTCCATCCCTTACTGGTGCCACCAGCTTCCAGCTGCCCCTCTGGAGCTGGGGATGGGGATCAGGATTCCACAGAGCATCTGTGATGCCACACCAGGGTACTGTGTCTCCCATGGCACTGACACACTCAGGGCACTTTCACAGACACACAGCCCCTCGCCAGGGCCCTGCTCCCCCCCACAGCTCTGGGATGAGTTTTACTTTCACCCCTCTCACACCCAACATTTCCAAGCCATCCTCAGACAAGTCAGGGGAATCTGAAGCCCTCCTCCTGTACTTTGACACAGCTGTGACACCCCCGAGACACTCACCAGGGCAAGGAGCAGAGATTTGGTGCTGATCAACACCTGTAACACCCTGACACAGTGCCGGCAGCACAACACAGTGCCCGTGTGCCAGCCCAGGATTGCAGTTCCTGGCCCTTGGAATATTTCCTGAGCTGCTGTTCCCTGCTGTGGCACAGAGCCAGGGAGCACGGAGGAGGAGTAATAAATCTCCCACTGAACGAGAGCTGACTTGGGAATTGGAAAGGAGAAAATCCCAACAGGAGTGAGTGTGGTCTCGGGCTCTGAGACAGATGGGCTGGCAGAGTCATAAAGAAAGGGGTGTTGAGCTCGTGGGCAGACTGGGAGGCTGTAATTGCAGTCCTTCAGTGAGGGACAGCACAGCATCTTCCAGCTGATCCCTGCAAGGATCTCTCTGGGCAGGTGGGGAGGGAGATTTAACATGGGTGTGTGGGAGTTTTTACTGCAGCAGATGAGCTGAAACCATTAGAAATGCCCACGGTTTTTGCTGGCACAAACTGGGGCTGGCGTGCCAGCAAGGGCAAGGATTACTCAGGGCTCTGGGTGGGAGCTGGGAGCTGGCAGGCTGCACATCAAGTTTATAAACCAGCAGAGAATGAACCATTTTGCAGAGCATTAGAGGCCAGGGAGATGGCCTTGAAAGCCCCAGAGTGTGATGGATTGGCTCCGTGTCCCTCACCCTGGTACAGGCTCTTCCTCCCAGCAGATGTGCCAGAGTGAAGCACAGGGATACCTCATCAAAACAGAAGTTTAACATCTCACTGGAAATGTTACAGACCTCCCTTCACTGAAGCCAACAGCCTTGTTTGGGAAAAAAATGGGATTTAACCTTAAAACAGTTGGCTGAGCTGAAAATCGCTGGCCCCTGAGTTTGCAGAGGGGCAGAGGCAGCTGTGCCCGTGGGCATGTACCTGCACACATCTGGGCATGTACCTGCACACATCTGGGCATGTACCTGCAACATCTGGGCATACACCTGCACACATCTGGGCATGTACCTGCAACATCTGGGCATCCACCTGCACACATCTGGGCATCCACCTGCACACATCTGGGCATACACCTGCACACATCTGGGCATACATCTGCACACATCTGGACAAGGCTAATACACGGTCAAATGAGTCACACCACTGGCTTTTTCGCAGGGAAATTGATACCTGCAGGTTCAGAGGAAAACTTGCAGCAAATTTAAGTTTTCCTGGAGGTGGAGCAGATGAAAGGCTGCGGGAGAGGAGGTTTAGGGGCAGCAGCTGGTCTCCTGCAAGCTGCATGGGTGGAGAATTCTAGGTTTGGACTCTGCAAAGGCAGAGGCTCCCACTGGGCTTTGGGAGGCTCCTCACAGCCCAGGTCAGAGCGTGGCTGTGTGAGGAGGAGCCAGGGCCCTGCTCTGGGCAGCAGAGGCATGAAATGACTTGACCAAGGTCAGGGGAGACGTGCACTGGTGGGGGAATGAGGCTCCCATGACAACACAGCCCTGCCTCTGGCACAAATCCCACACCCCCCACCCTTCCTGCCAGCTCCTCCTGCTGCTCCAGTGCCCAGGTCACTGCCTGTGCCAGACCCTGAGTGGGGACAGGCCTGTCCCCAGCAGACCTGGCCCTGCTGACGCTGATCTCTTGTGTGGAAATCACCACCCCAAGGCCCAGCAGCACTGGGTGTTCTCTCAGGAGGTCATGAGGGCTCTGAGGGACGTAAAGTGCTTGTCAGAGAGAGGCTGGTGCTTCCCTAACTATGGGAATGGATTGCCAGCACGTACAGAAACAGAGCAGGAGAAGCCAAGGGAGCATCAGTGAAAGCTGGGGGGAATTTGAACTTTTCCATGGCAGAGCTGCTGCGATTCCCACCGAGGGATGAACACACTGAGGTCTGAGTACAGAACACCCAGAGATCATTCCTTGCTTTGGAAATGCTCTTGGGATGGGACAAACAGTGCTCTGGTCAGCTCAGATCTGGCAAGGACGGGAGGCTCCCTCCAGCCACGGCAGCACAGGCAGATGGATGTGGTTCCCTCTGAGCCTTGGAGCCTGAGCACACCTGGACCTTGGCCAGGATCTGCCTCCATGGAAGTCCAAGGCTGATGTCCAGCAGCTTTTCCTTTTCCAGACTGCTTGGCACAGCCTTGCGGGGTCATTGGCTGACCCTGAGAGCTCCTCAGCCTGACCTGTCAGCACTGCTTGTGCTGAGATCTGGGGCTGAGAGCAGCACTGAACTCTGCTCTGCCAACCCTCACCCGACCCCAGCGCAATTCCTGCATCAGCTTTTGGATGCTTCACCCCCCTCTCCGTGTTTTATCACACCCCCTGCCTGATTGCAGGCAGGAATGGGCACGGTTTGCTGGGTTTGGGAGCTTGGGGAGGATTCTCCTGGTTTTCTGTCACCATCCTGGGGACACAGGGAGCTGCAGCCCCCTGCACCAGCAGGGAAACACTGGAGTGATCAACTTTTGTCGCTAAAGAAATAAAGTTTTACTACAGAGAATGACTCAGTATTACAACATCTATAAAAGCCTGAGAAGTGTTTGAGAGAGGTTGGCTAATCCTGCTTCCACCTGGACCTGTAAATCCAATAAAAGGGTGGTACTTCCAGCTGGGTCACTGTGGCCTCATTACAAAAGTCCTGAGGTGCCAGTTCTCATGGATAAACAGTTGTTTTGTGGATGAAACAAATCAACGTGTTAAACACCCCATACAGCTTAAAAAGTTCCAACCGTTATGCAAATGGACCTGTTAAATGAAGAATATTCCTAGGTAAAATAATTATGCAGAGCAGTTTCCCCTCTGCATAAGGTGCCAAAAATTATCTCAGTGATGCCAATTATCTGCTTGTTAGCACTGACATTATCATAGTCATTACACAGAGCCGGTGCAGTTTGTGTAAGATCTACACTGTGTTCTATTGTCATTTTTCCCTCTATTTACAACTCTGTATAATAAATGTCATTTTTCAAATGTTAAGGTATTTGGTATTTAATCTATCATTAAGGCTCTGAATATGTCTAGCCTCTAATAGGAAGGCTGGTTGTAACACCCTGTGGCACTAAAAATAAAAATAAAAGGGGGGAAAAGGGGAAAAAGAATCTGCTCAGCTTGGGTGGGGAAGATGTGGGAGTGAAGGAGTTTCAAAGAGGGGACTTGAAGCCAGAGGGTCCCCAGGATGGGATCCTCCCCAGCCCATGGTCCACAGCAGGAGCTTGGAAATGCTGCCTGTGCCACCAAGGGGTGTCCCTGAGTGTTTTGAGAGAGATAAATTCGCCTATCTCCTTGATTCTAGAAGGGCTTTTGAAATGTGCTAAACCCATCTCTTAATTATTCTGAAATTACTGATAACTGCCTCTGCAACAGGTTATGAACCATCCCCTCATTATATTATAGCCACAGCATTCCTATGAATCATTAATTAATTATCCTCGGCTCTCCAGCATGAAAAATTGATGTCTAGAGAAAACAAACAGAAAAGGAGAAACTG
The DNA here is from genome assembly GCA_013399945.1 of Ploceus nigricollis. Lineage (NCBI taxonomy): Eukaryota > Metazoa > Chordata > Aves > Passeriformes > Ploceidae > Ploceus > Ploceus nigricollis. The sequence goes on from VXBC01010202.1 coordinate 48,842, forward strand.
AAGACAGGCACAAACAGGCAAGAGAAAAGAAGTCCAAACGCCCAGAGAAAAAGCAGGGGTCTGTGAGGGAGAGGAGGATGAAGGCAGCAAGCAGAGAGGAAGGGCTGGAAGTGGAGAAACAGGATTCCCCCAGCTCCTTTGGAACCCTGCAGCAATTATAATACCTGTTACTAAAAAAAAAATAAATAAAAATAATTACACTCTAATTACTTTGACACAAGAAATGAAGCAGATTTTTATCAGAGTGAGATAAACAGCAGCTTCAAAGCAGTTTTACTCTGGAAGTCATTTACATGCGGGGAGCACATGGAATCTTGCCTGCAGGGGCTCCAGGATTTGCTCCCAGTCCGTGTGGGACCGAGCTGCGCCGGTGGCAGCGCGATCACCCGTGGGAACTGGCTCCTGCTGACCCCTCGGACCTGTGCCTGCTGGTCATCCCTGGCACAATTCCCTTTGGGATGTGCCCAGCCAGCTGTGGCTGCTCACAGGTGCTGCAGATGTGCTGCAGGTCCCTCCAGGTCCCGAGATGGCGTGGGGACAGCAGGGCACCCGTGAGCAGGGCAGGCTGCCCGGATCTTCTCCTTCACTGATGGGTGCAGGTCACTCCTGAAATGCCAGGGATTACAGGCACTTTTTGGTTAAAACAGAGAGCGGGGATGGTGCTAGTCACACAGCCCTGCGAGGGGACCCACCTGGAGCAGCAGGGACACACAGGGTCCTCCCAGGGTGCCCCCAGCAGCATTTGGGGGTGACTTTGCTCTGACACTCCACAAATTGGCTCCCCAGGGAAGTGACGGAGTCACCATCCCTGGAGATGGTCAAACAACGAGTGAAGTTGGCCCTTGACTATGGCATGGGACTACTGGAGGTCTTTTTCAGCCTTAATGGTTCTGTGGCTCTCTAAAAATGGATCTGTCCCCGTCAGGCTGGGACAGGACCCGGGCAGGAGCTTTGCCTGAGAGAGAAGCAGCTGCTTTCCCTCTCCAGACACTTTGGGACAGTGAGATGGATCCTGTCTCTCAGTGACACCATCCCGCGGCCACGGGGTGGGTGTGATGATGATGATGATGATGATGATGATGGTGATGATGGTGATGATGATGATCACAGAATCACAGAATAATGAGGTTGGAAGAGACCTCTAAGATCATCAAGTCCAACCTGTGCNTGCCCCGATGTCCAGGAGCTCACCCGCCCGCCGGCACCGCTCGCTCCGGGACACAGCGGCTCCTGGGAGGGGGATCAGCCTGGAGCTCCGCCCGCCCGCAGCCGCTTCCCCGGAGCCCTCACAGGGCTCTTGTTTTTATTACCTTTCCTTTGGTCTCTGAGAGAGAAATCACACGTCCCTTCAGAAGTGTCCCCTTGTAAAGGAGGGAATGCTCAGAAACGCACAAACCTCTGAAGTCTAAATGCCTTGAGATTGTTCTGCCGTTGCAGCTTTGATACAAAGGAAAGTCTGATGGAAATGTCAAAATATTTGATATTTTACAGCAAAAAGAAAACAGTTCTCCTAATGGAAACTCCGCTTCCTTGTGCCTCGGCGCCACTTGTTTGATCATTGAAGGGCAAGAAAATAAATGTTTCCTTGTGGCTGTGGATTTCAAATTCCAATGTAAAATCCAAGCAAATATACGCTGACCTGCAGAGGTGTGAGGAGGGAGTTTAACTCTGCCTTGGCTGTGCTCAACCATGGTCCCAGTGCTCCCAACACTGTCTGTGGCACAGCAGCTCTGCCAGGGGTGAGTGGCACCTCGGTGGCACCGGGTGGTGGCCCTGGATGGTGACAGTGCCAGAGAGCACAGTTTTAAATACTGAATCCATACTCAAAGGATGCTTTGGATGCAGAGAACAGGATCCATCTGATGGACAGACGGACACAGAGTCCCTCATGTCCCTGCCAGGCAGGGCTGGGTGGACACACGGCCCCGACAGGAACCTGCAGCTCCTCATGGGCCAGGATTTTATTAAACAAACAAACTGGAGCAATTCCTCCAGATTTACGGACACTTCCCCTGCTCTCACTCCCATGACCTGCTGCAGATTTACAGCTCTGCATTACCCTCGTGAGCACTCGTAAAGCTGGCTGAGATAATGTTGGCCAGGAGGGTTTTATGGGCGAGTCATAATTACAAAATGCAGAAGAACTCCGGGAATGTGTTTATTCGTCCTTAATACTTGGTCAACAGCTGCACTGTGCACCTCATCCCTGCCTCGTGGAGCACCTGCCTGCACGTCTCCTCCTCAGATCTATTGTTCTCCGATATTTTCCCTTTCTTCCTTCCCCTCTAAGAGAGCTGGGCACCTGTTTCAGCAGAATATGGTGCGTTTGAAACAGTTTGCGGCGAGGTCAGCTCCTGTGGGTGGGCAGTGCCCGGCAATCACGGGCAGCGGTGCCTGAGGGTGCTGCTGGTGAATCCTCCCCATCCCGGGGCATCCCCGGGGCATTCCCGAGCACATCCCAGGGCAGGAGCCGCGTTTGCGAGGAGTTCTCAGTCAGGGAACAGGGACTTTTCGTGCCCCCTCTCCGTGCAGAGCAGGTCACCGGCACATCCCAAATCCCCCTTTGCTGCGACTTGCTAGGATTTGAAACTCAAACAAGGCACATGAATAATGTAACGCGCTCCTTCTTCTCTTCTTGCCTTCAAATCCTCAGAGGGTGAGTGAAGCTTCTTGTCTGCCTCATTAGTGGCTGTTGAGCCATTTGATTTCTGTAACAATGAGTGCGCTCGCCAGGATTTTCATACCCATTTGCGTCATGGAGTCAACATGGAATTTTTTTTGAATCCACATAAAAAATTAATGGCGTAATCTGCATCCGTCTCTGTGGCAGGGGAGGCTCCTGTCCCCGCTCCTCCCTACAAATCGGTGAGGACCGGGACAGCAGCGGGGCCATGCAGAGCCTGGGGAGGGGACAAGGACACGGGGCTGCCACACGGGAGCAGCACAGCGTGCGGTCCTCCAGGCTCCTGTGCGATGGGACTGACCTCGGCCACGGTGGGGTGTGGACGTGGCCCACCACGGAGCAGGAAAATTGAAGTTTTCAGCCATGCAGGGCACAGGGAGTTGAGCTTGGTTATGGTGTATTTGCGTGCTGCAAATAAAATAACAGATATAGATAAGAGGTTCTGCTTCATCGGGTCCTGCTTTTCCAGAGTTACTCAGGAAATGTAATTAGAATTAATTTAAGGTGTGAATTAGCTAAACCTCATTAAACGTCCTCCCGCAGTGAAAACTTTATTTAACATTAGTGAGCTAAACCCAAGCACCGGGATTTCAATCCTGACTTAATGTCCACAGAGGAGTTTAATGTGGATTAATTAAGCCCTGTCCCATTTTCACAGCCGTTTAATTCGGATTCTTGTGTGAGCACCCCCACTTTGGCAGCAGGTGCCAGCCAGGTGTGGCAGGGCGGGTGGTGCCATCAAATATTCTCTAATGGGTACCCCCACCCCAGAACCCGGTGGTCGAGGTACAAACGAGTATTTTCAGGAATACAAATTCCTTTCAGGACAAACCTCGGCTATGTTGGTGCTGTCCTCGATGGGAAGGAATGTTCCTGCAGAGTCACTGCCTCTGCTGTGGTCTGAGAGGGATTTGCTTGAAACACTCTGAGTGGCACTCAGGGCATCCGGGCTCACTGTGCCAGGGCAGGACAGGGACCAGCACTGCCTGATGTGGGAGCAGAGGGATTATCCATGGGAGATGGATGGGAGAGGCTGATAACAAACCTGCAATGCAATCAGTGCCTCTGATGGTACCACAGGTGGAGAGGCAGAGGCTGTGAAGCTGCTGGG
>VXBC01010202.1:52674-65066 GCA_013399945.1 Ploceus nigricollis
TTATTTTATTTTATTTTATTTTATTTTATTTTATATTTTATTTCCCTTTTTTAAAATTTTACTTGAATTTATTTTACTCTATATCTCTCTGTTTTAACAGACGATCCGATTGACCTCGGGTCTCATTTCTGCTCTTCACTGTTTGCTGTGAAAGACGAGGAAGGAGTTTTTAATGACACAAGCGGGGACTCCTCTCCTGGCTCTGCTCCCTCCACATCTCATTTCCATCTTCAGGTGACATCAGCCCCTCCGGAGCTGCTCACACGCTGCTGCCCATCCCAGGGATCCCGGTCATCCCCTCAGGGCACAGCAGAAAATAAAGTTCCCAAACCCTGAGCTGGCAACCCATCTCCACTCCAGGTCAAGCTCTGCTGCTTCCCAGGGGAGTGGGGCTGTGCTTCACCCCTGCCCTTGCCCTGCAGTGTGCCCCAGTGTGTCCCAGTGGGATGGTTTAGGCTTGTGCTGGCACAGCACTGGCATGAGCAGAGGCTGGGCTGGGCTCCAGCCCTCGCAGCCCAACTTGGCACAGGCAGGAGCACGGCTGGGATTTTGGGAAGCACTTTATGGGGGACTTTTATGGCTTTGCTGGCCCCACGTTGGGCTTCTCCCTGGGGGCTCCCCGAACGGGGAAAGCCCTCCTGGAGCAGTTCTGTGTCAGGAACAAGAGACACATTGGACNGACCTTCACAGAATTATGGCTGCAAACAGAGAATTGCACTTGCAGCAAAGTCACTGACAAAAAAAAAATCAGGGGTAGCTGCATGGGACTGGCTGGGAACATCTTGTGCCAGCCCAACACACTGAAAGATACTCGGAGACAACTCAGGAAAATCCAGCACCTCTGAGCAGAACTCACAGCTCCATGGGTGAGATGGGAGTTATGGGAAGAGCAGAGTGGAATGGGCACAGCTGGAGGAGGCAGAGACCTGGCAGTGCCCAGCCATGGCTCTGATGGCGAGCGTGTCCACAGGAGGGGCTCTGTGCTTGGTGGAAAGGTGACAGCAGGTGACACGGAGCAAACCCCTGCTTAGCAAACCTCTCACAGCTACCCCACGAGGCAAAGCCCACCTGGCAAAGCCCCTCTGCCCTCCCTGGGCACTGCCAGCCCTGTTCCCCCCAGGCACAGCTGGGCCTGGCGGGTTCCCCGCGGCAGAGCCCTCACTGGGTGCCAAAACCACAAACCCAGCTACAGGTTCTGTTCCACCTGTAAACAGGATAAGTTATAAAATCCTATAAAGTTATAGAATGCTGTAAACCACAACAGAATTTCCCACAGCAAAGATGCCTTTGGTCTGGCACAGTCGGGTGATTGGTGCCGTTTCTCTTCCGCTGCAAAACGCTTCTGGTGTCTCAGAGTCTATCACTGGGGGTCACTGGGGATCAGTCCTGCTTTCTGTATGTTTTACCAACCCATATTTCCCATTTATGACACATAAAGCTTTGGATATCACCAGAGGAAATACTATAGTAAACCTCTAATAAATTATTACAGGCATAAGCAAACTCCAGTAATTTATGGAGGGTTTTGACTTTAATAATGTTTTGTCTTAGATTTGGCCCTAATTATAAATCATTTGCAAGGACAGTTTAAAATATAAGCAAATCTTATATGGCATTCTTATTATCTACTTAATATCTCAGCCCCAAAGATTTACTGGATTGCATTCTGGGAATTAAGCAAACTAGGAAACTAAGTAAGAAAGAAACACAGGAAAATTATAGTTTTGTCATAAAACTTTGATTGATCAATGATTATTGTAAAACTCTGGTAACTATGCAGATGCCAACATAAATCTGTAACAGAACAGGATTTATTAGGGAAAATACTATATTTTCCACTATTTTGACTATAGTGTTAATATGGGTCTGGCAGATTTACTGTGGTTTTAGCTTAATTAACTCTATTTGACTGTATATACCCTTATAATGCATGTATCCCAAGGTGCAGCTACTGCAGATCCAGTTTTCCCCTTCAGCTGTAGTTTAAGGAATATTTAAGCCTTGTCAGTGCTCTCAGGCTCAGTCAGGCTCAGCAGCACCAAGGCAATCCTTGTGTTTGTTCTCTCTGAGAAAGCAGCGATGTGATGGCATCTCTCTGACGGGCGGGTGCACCGTGTTCCCTGGGAACACCTTTCTCCTTGGAGTTTGCTGCAGGTGCCTGTCCCTGCCACTCCAGGGAGCCAAAAAGAATCCGTGTATCCACCAAGAGTGCAGCGTCCTGGGCAGGGATCTCTATCCATCACTGGTGTGGGGTGAAAAAGGGCAACAGCTCCTGAACACAAAGCTGTGCCAGTGGGGGACATGTGGGACCAGGTTCCAAAGCGAGCTGGGGCTTCCAAATCAGGGCGTTGCCAAAGGTTTCCATCAGCAATGTAGAAATACCCTTTTCCTTAGGTTTTGTTCCTTTGCAAGCCCCCAGCCTGTCTGTGAATGAACACTCTCCCCGTGCCCGCCCCGGCGCTGTGAAATCGGGGTTTGTTCCGTCCCTGCCGCTTCCCTGGGTGCCGGTGCCTGTTTTGCTTCACCATGAAATTACCAGACTGCCCTTAAATACACTCCTGCAAATGAGGACACCGGAAAAAATGCAATAATTGTGACAGTAACTCACTAGGCCAAGCCTGACATGCCTCTAATTGCCTGCTAAAATTGTCTCTGTCTCCTAAAGTGCAAATTATCACCCGAAATGACAAGAATAATGAATGAGTAACTCTGATGTAATGCAACAATTAGCCCTTAAAGACACTGTCTAATATGCTAATTCTGAACACCCACTCCTTGTTATTAAGTGGCTGATAATTATTTAATTATCTATCTGCCAGGATGATTTACTTGGTTTATTTAGCTGCAGATGCAGGGCAGGAGCTCTCAGGTTTGGGGTCAGGAGGAGGCAGCCCCAGCGCCGGCCGGAGCTCGGGCTCATCCTCCTGCCCGCCTGTCTGCTCTAATCAGCGGTGTCAGCCCCGGCAGCAGCAAACAACCGGGCTGTGCCGGTGTGCCGAGAGTCCCTGCTGCTCACAGGTCAGAGAGGTGTCAGCCCAGCTCTTGAGTGAGAAATTGCTATTTCTGCTTTTATTCCGTGCTGTCAGAGCCGTCCTGCTGACGGCTGAGCCCCGCGCCGCTCGCCCCGTGCGTTGTTTTCTGGCAATTTCCTGATGATCTCTTTGAAGGTGAGGAAGCCTCTCTGCGCTGGAGGTGTCTGCCAGCCCTGAAGAGTCTTTGCTGCTGCACGGCAAGGCACGGGAAGGCGATGTCTCCACCCTGCAGCGTTCCCATATCCCTGAGGAAAATCCGTCAGGGAGAGCAGGCTGAGCTGGGACATCCTGCTCACACCACCCTGGGACTGGCCAGAGGAACGAGACGGTCTTCAAGTCCCTCCCGACCCAAAACATTTAGGATTCTATGGGAATTTACTGACCTGGTCCAAGCAGGCTGACTTGGAGCTCGGGAGGGCCCATGGGAATGTTTTGGGAACAGAGGGTTTGGTCTGTGTGACACCTGGGAAAGAAATGAAAGTTACTGTGGGCTGTGCCTGTGGAGAGATGCTCCAGCCTTAACTAAAGGCAATCAGGGTGAGGAAAGTCAGGGACTTCCCATCAGAGACTCAATTCCTTCTTTGTTCAACAAATTCTTCTGAAAGATTCCGATTAAGCACAACCTTTGCAAAAAGAACAACTTCTGTGAGGTGTAAATAAATCCTTTCCTGCCCTGAGCTCTGCCCAAGGGGGACCACTCTGTCTGTGAATTAACACTCTCCAGCAGTCAGAGGCTTCTTTAATTAGCAGATATCCCGAATCCTGCCCAGATATATGTCCCACACCCCCGTTGGGGTATGACTAATGCCAGACACACGCCACAGCTTTGTTTATGGCAGATCTTCTCTCTCCTGGCCTCACCTCTCTTTGTCCTGGGTGTTTAAAGCGCAGGGTTTATACCTGAGTGGCCTGTCCCTGGCCAGTGACATCCAGGGGACACGAGGCAAGGGAGCACATCCTGGATTTTCCTCCAGGAGCTGCCACATCCGAGCGTGGCGCAGCACCACACACCCCTGGTGCTTTGGAGCGTGGATGTTTGATGGGCACTGGCAGCATTTTCCTACAGAACAAATCCCTCTCTGGCCTCAGCAGAGGAGTGATGGACACGGCAGGAGGGGGGGGAGCAGCGGAGCTCGTTCCTGCACCCCCCAGCAAGGCCCCCTGTGCTCCTGCCCAGCTGCAATTAGCGCTGCATTATTGAGGATGCTGGATGCTCCACCCCGCCGGGATGAAGAGGAATTCTGGTCCTCCGTGTCTGTGGTGAATTTAGTTGACTTTGGAGATTTTTTAATGCAGTAATAACTCCACACTCCCTCTTCCAGCGTGAAGCCGGGGAGCTGTTCATTATCCGGATTCTGTCTAGAAAGGACTTTTTATCATCAGATTCCCAGGACAGGAGCAGAATTTAATCTTCTGACTGCAGCTGAGCCAAAGAGCAAAGCCACCTCAAGGTCACCTGGCCCGAGGGGCAGCTGGGAGGCACCGAGGTGACAAGGAAGGTGCCAGCCCTGGCACGGGACAGCCCTCGGTGCCCGCCCTGCTGCCATTGACATAATTCTCACCCAAAAACGACACGAGGCAGGGGAAAGGCAGGAGGTGTGAGCTTGTGCCGGGCTCAAAGCGAGGCAGGGCCCAGATGGGGGGTCTGGGGAAGGGGAGAAGGGCACAACCCCCTCCTCTCTCCCTCCCTCCCTCCTCTCTCTCTCCCTCGCACTGCGGCTGCGGCAGGATCCTGCCGGGGGCCGGGCAGAGGGGGCAGATGCCATGCACAGGTGCCAGCACCGTGCAGATGTGCCAGCTGCTGAGCAGGGCTGCCATATGCCATGCAGGGGTGCCAGCTGCTGAGCAGGGGTGGCAGCCACTGCATCCCCAGCCTTGGCTCTGGTGCCGAGCCGGCGCTGTCAGCAGCAGGGGAGAGGCTCACAGGGATGAAGGAGGCTCCCAGCAAATCCAGGGATTCCTTCCTTTGCAGAGTGAGCCCCAGGAGCCAGCAGCTGCAGCCTCCCCAAAGGGCAATGGGCTGGACATTCCTGCTCTCTGCACATCTGCAGGGAAAAAAAGTCCTAATTCCTAAAATCTCTCTATTAAGGAGCAGGAGTGAACCTGGGCTCTGCACTGCTTTGGCCAGTTCTTGATTGTTCCCCACAATAATTTTTCTTTCTTCTTTCAAGAAGACTTCTTTCCTCCTCCCCGTTTTCCTGTGAGCCCCCTGAAGTGATGAGTTAAATATTAACTAAAAGAAGTCCAAAAATTCTGACATACCCCAGAGGCCCCGCACTCAGCCCAGGCTCTGCTCAAAGCAGTAACAATTAAGATCTGGACAGTTTGTTTCTTCCTTCTAAACAAAGAATTAATGATGCATGAGGACGTGGGGGGAAATTGCTCATAATTTATGAAGGCACTTTTAGGTGAGGGTGGGAAGTTATGTAAAGCAAGGGAAGGGTTGGGAAGGTAAACACTGTGAGCAGCCGCCTGCGTGGCTGCACTGACAATTTCAAATCTACTCCATCCCATTAACCCACCTAAAATAACTGTGATGGTAATAACCCTTCAGACACAAATGCTTGTGCAGACAAAGGTGTTATTAAGTTAAATTACCCTAAAAGTGTCGGATTGACAGAAAGGTTCACTCGGTGGTTTGGCATCCGAGGGCCTCAGTGATGTGAGTAAACACTCGCTCAGGCTTTGTTCCGAGGCTCAGTGCTGGGATTTGGGGCTTCTTCTGCTGGTGTTGAGCACACTGTCTGCTGGGAGATGTGTCTGTGCCTTGTGGAGAGGGCTGGAGCCCTGGGATGGTGCCTTGGGATGTTCTCAGGAAGTCCTGATGGGCTCCAGCAGCTTCTAAACTCCCCAGCCCATATCCTGGGGTCACACAGCCCCTTGCACATGCAGAGCGGATCCTTGGCATCCCAGCCCGACTTTGAGAATTCCCTCCATCACCCAGGGGCTGGACAAAGCACTGGTTCTCCTGGAGCACTGGCAGCTCCATGGGAGTGCCCTCCCCAGCCCCACAGCCCTGCAGGGTGACCAGGACCCCGGTGGCTGCACCCAGGGCGAGTCCCTCTGTCCCTCTGGGGGTGCAGGACGGTGCTCTTCCCCCCCGTGCCTCCCACACAGCTCCTTCCCCAGCAGCCCTGGCCAGGAAAATCTGAGCTGCACCCCCCCCATTCCCTCAGCAGCATCTGCCTGAGGAGCCTTAATTAAAGTTCTTCCCTTGCTTTTATTATCCAACACGCTCGGCTCGGCTGCGCGGCTCCGCTGAGAGCCCTCGGCTCCGGTGTCGAGCTGAAGTGGGAGCATATTTTAAGAGAGCAGCCAGAGCATTCCTGTTCCCGAGATGTCCCATCCTCCCTGATGCAGATTCTGACTCCTGTTCCACACTCTGCAGCAAGATAAGCCATAATTAATAATTAATACCATTATTTAATCCCTTACATTCCTAGAGCTCGGCTTGTCCTGAGGATCCCCTGGCTCGAGCCATTCCTGGGGATAGGCAGGGAGGGCAGAGGCCCCTCTGTGCCCTTGGCAGGGGCTCTAAGGACCCTCGAAGGGAGTTAGGTCAAAAAATTGGGAGTGATGCTCATGTCCCAGGCCCCAGCCACATGGGACAGAAAAGGAAGAGACATTCCAAGCTCCTGTCACTGCTGAAAGCTGCCGGTGTTGAACCACTGGGGCCAAAATTCATGTTGGGGACTGAAATGAGATGGACAGGAATGGAAATGTGGCTTTTTTAGGGGTGTGGAAGGGGTATTCCAATGGGCCTGTGTCACCCAGTGATGGATGCGTGACCCTCTCTGTGACACCTCCGTGCTGGGACAGCCTGTGGAACATCAGACCTCAGCAGGAACTTCTCCAGCCTCAGCTCCCTTCTCCACTACCCTTTCCTGGAAAAAACCAGACCATCTCAGTGCTCACAGACCACGGCAATCTTTGGGAATTTTAAATTCCACAGGGAATTCTGCACTGCTCTCCCCTCAGGAGGAACTCCAACAGGTGATCCCACACTGTTTCCTCCAGCTCTCTCTCATTCCTCTCTTTTTTTGGATGTTTTTTCCATCCTGGAGGTACCTTTGAAATCTCCCAGCGTCAACTGGAATCAGCTCTGGCTTCTGCCTGGGCTAATAAATTAGAAATGCCACATTCTCCCAAACTGCATTATTACCGTTTATAATTTTGATTGTTCATTTGCATACGAAAATGAGTCCTGTGACATGCGTGAATTTTATTTTATTCTTGGACTAATTATAAACAAGAATGCCACATTATTTACATAACTAATTATTGTTCCTTCTGTTCTCCCATTTTGAAATCACAGGCCCATTCTCTGCCGGTTAACGATGCAAATGAACAATCAGAGAACATTTCCAAACTTTCTGAATTTGTCCTATTTGCATCAAATACAAATTCCTTTGAATGGGAGATAATATGCTTTTCCATTTTAATGGAAGTAAATTAGGCTGATCTTAATTTATAGTTAATTTGAATGACTAATTTCAGTCTACCTGAGTGTATTTTTTCAGAGGCCAGTCGTAGATGTTTATTAACCCATAAATCTGCTTTTTGCTAGAAACAAAGGAAAATTTTGTCCCAAAAAGTGGCTTTATGCTTTGTTTTGGAGCAGATACTCTCCTTTTGCTGGCTGCCTACCCACCTCAGACCTGCTGCTCACCTGGGAGCTCCTGCTTGGGAGGGGGATGGGGTAGCACCAGCACTGGGCAGCCCAACCTGGCCTTGGACACTTCCAAGGATGTGGCTTCTCTGGGCAACCTCTGCCAGGGAAGGATTTCTTCAATATATGTGGATATTTGTCCCCCCAGGATCTCCTGGGGTGAGAGAGCAGCCTGAGGGCCGTGCCCTGGGACAGCTTGGGCGCCTCCTCAAAACAGCCTCTAAATAAATGTGTTCCTTCAAAAACAGCTCCACAAACACATCCCTCTGATAATGGCTGAATGGGCTCCCAAGGAGCTGTTATGTTCTGTGTGGTAGAAAATATGAATTTTGAGCTGGATCCTAAATACAGCTTTTATAGGAGGCGGCGTCACAGCTCACAAAGAGCCGTCACAGCCCAGCGGGTGGGTAACGCACAGCTGGAGAAACTCTCTCCATTCTCACACACTTCCACAAGTGATAAATCTCAGGAAGGTGCTGGCAGCGGGGCAGGAGGCCAGGCCTGGTGTCCCCAACATCCCACAGGATGGAGATGGTGCTCCTGTGAGGCTCCAGAGCCCTGCACCACAGGGAGGGAGAGAACGGGGCTGAAACCTTCCCACGGTGCCAGGACAGCACCAAGGAGAACATCCCAGGGTTTAAAACCCTACAAAGGAATCCCTGAGCTGCACAGTGGCTTTTACTCCTGCATAGACAGGGGTGTGTTAATGATTTACATGTTGGTTTCAATATTAATGTAAATAACAACAGAAAAACTCCCATGGGAGTTTTTGGAATTTGGAATTTGGGGATTTGGGAGCTCCCATGGGAGTTTTTGGTTTTGGAATTTGGGGATTTGGGAAACTGTGCTTAAAAGTTTCTCCTTATTCCAGCAAATTGGCAATTCCACACGAGAACTTTCTGCAAAGTGAAACTTTTATTTTATTGAGCTTAATTTTTTTAATTGCCTCAATTACAATGTCACATCAGAACAGGCCAGTGGGGAGGAACCTCTGTGTGAGGGTGGTGGCACAGGGTGTCCAGAGAAGCTGTGGCTGCCCCATCCCTGGAAGTGTCCAAGGCCAGGTTGGACAGGGCTTGGAGCAACCTGGGATAATGGAAGGGGGTGGAACTGGATGAGCTCTGAATTCCCTTCTAACCCAAACCATTCTGGGATTCCATGAACCCCTGGGGTGTCCCTGGGCTGACATCTGCCACAGCTCCCATTCCTGGGCTGAGAAGGAAACCAAATGCATCAGCCCAAGTTTTTATTCAGCTTTTCTCCAGCTCTGATCTCTGCACAACAAGGAAAGGGAGCTGTCCTGTCGCTCCTGTTTAATGTAACTGGAACCCAGAATAATTGTTCCTGGATTCTTCAGGCCAGATTCAGCTCCTATTAAAGTCAATAATTAGATTTTGATCACCCATAATTGGAAGTGCTGCCCGGCCAGCTGAGCTGTCTGTGCACACGGCTGGAGCCCAGGGCCTGCTCTGCTGCACAGCAACAACTGGCACCACCAGCAATTCAAACATTCTCGGGCTCTTTCATCCAAAATCCAAAAATTTGGGGAGCCTCTCTTCTTCCCAGTGCTCACAAGGCCATCAGCAGCATCTCCACCTGCCCAGTGGGATCGCTGCTGTCCCAGACCAGCAGCAGGACATGGGGCCATGCTGGGCTGCCAGGGATCAGGTGTCACTGAGGTCAGAAGGGTCTTGCACCCCTGGCATGGTCCCAGGGCTGCCAGCCCTTGCCACAGAGCCAGGGAGCATCTGGGTGAGTGTCACCTGTGTTGGCACTGCCCTGTGTTGGGCCAACAGGTCCTTGTCCTCGTGCCACAGCTCATTCCCATGGCCCATCCTCCCAGAGAGGAGAGAAGGACTGGAGCTTATTTAGCTGGAAATTCCAATCAAATTAGTGACCTGGAGCTAGTTTTTGGTTTTACTAATGCAATTAAAGAATCTAATTGTATTAATCAAAATCATATTATATTGCCAATAATTAAATTCCCTTTGACACTATTGTTTACACTTCCACTGCTTATTAATTAGCCTGACATCGTTAGTCCCTTATGGAACGGGGAGCGACTCCTTGGTGTGGTTGGGCAGGAGCTGGCAGGGACGGGGAGAGGGGGATGGGCAGAGGGGTGAGCAAGGGAAGGATCCCGGGATTTTGGAGCTCCTGGTCTCCGCAGGGCTCTGGGAAGTGATGCCCAGAGCACCCAGCGGCCGTGGCCGGGAGCCCCGGGGCTCGCAGTCGCCGCTGGAGGTCAGCGGCAAGCAGGGATTGAGCCTTTCCCGACAGCTGCCTGTCCTTCCTGGCCTGAAAAGCCTCTTTATCCTTCACACAAAGCCCAAATTCCCTTTCTTCCCCACAGGAGCCAGCGGTGCGTGACTTTCTTCTTCAGCTGCCTTTTGCATTTCCAAATCCATCCTCTCCTCTCCCCTCGGACTTTTCTTTGGCCAAACAAAAGCTGCTTCCTCTGTCTCTCCTTTCCCCCCTCCCATTCCAGGTTATTTCACAGGGCTCTGCCGAATTCCTCTGCACCAAGGCATTTGTAAGTGTAGCTATAAATACAAATGGAGAGGAAACTCTTCTGGATCTGGGGCTAATCAGCAGAGGAATGAGTTGGGAATGTGAAGGCAGCAGGCTGCTTGGGAATGGCTGTGAAAGAATGAAATTCATAATTCCTCGGAGGGAAAAAGGAAGGAAAGCCAAATGAAAAGAGCAGACTTTCAGAAAGAGAAAATTCACACAAAGAGCAGGAATAGCCAGGTTTTAAATAAAATTATTGTAATAAACAAGGTATCTCAAAATGCAAGGATCACGAGGGGCCATCACGGGACAAGTGCCAGCATCCCCAGCACAGACATTGCCACTGGGAGGGGACCTCACTTAGGAATTTGGGGAGGGGAGAGGCTTTCCCAGCAGAAGCCAGTAGCTGGGTGAGGGGTGTTTGCTCCATGGTTGCAGCACCGTTAATTCCTAATTGGATCTGCCCTTCCTTCTGATAGGCCCTGCCAAGTTGTATCACCACTGCTTGGGTGAGTTCAGCTGCTCACCGAGCTGCCATTACTGTAATTATAATTACAGATTTCATGTGCTCCTTCAGACCCCCTCATGTGCCCCTGCTCCTCTGCTCGGAGCACGCTCCTCCCATGTCACCAGTGCTCCCCAGTTCAGAGTGAGAGGCTCACTGAGGTGTGGACATGATGGGAGGGGGTGACCTGGAGCCCTCTGTCCCATTCTAGGACCTGAGGGCTTCCCCTGAGTTTCCTGGGAGCTCAGTAAACTCAAACTCATTTCTCCATGGACCCCATCCCAACTCCCTGTCCCCTGCCATGGACCCCTGAGCACGGAGCTGATGTTCCTGGGGGCTTTGTGCCCCACCAGAGCATGGGCACAGCAGGCTCCAAGCCTGGCTTGGATTCCTCCCATCTGCCCAGCCCCAGCTCTGGCTGTGCCTGCCTTGGATCCCACTTGTGATTAGAAATGGCAATTCCAGGCTGGGAACTTTTAATAATGGTGCGCAGAGGAATGCCTGCAAGGCTAAATTGCTTCATTTGCATTGTCTTGGAATATTTTTGCATATCATAAAAACCTGTATTTTTGCTTTGCCCTTTTCCCCTTGCTCCCCTCTCCATTAGGAACAGGGAGTGCAGAGCCCTGCAGGTCGGATCCCCCACAGGCTGCTCAGAGCCAGGAGCTTTCCTGATCCCATGCTGGGTGTCTGGAGGAGGTGGTGCTCCCCAAAAGCTGCCAGCTCAATTGCTGGGTGCTTCTGCATCTCTCCCCCTCCTCATCCCACGGGATCTTTGTCTGGTTGGTTTGGGACAGCAGGAACAGATCCTGCTTTGGGGAACGGGGTGTTTGCTCTCCTGAAGGTCAGCTCTGTTTGCAGAGGGGACACAGCCACTGCCAGGAAAGAAGGAGCAGCCCCCAGCCCTTCACCTTCTCCCTTCCCACACAGGATCCCCATCACCCACCTGGCAGTGCTGGGAGTGCACTGGGAACAGCTGGCAGATGCCACCTCCCTCCTGGGCCACCAAGGAGAGGGTGGCAGGTGTGGGATGGCTCTAAGACGTGTCATTTCTCTAAGAACACCTCCAGATTAACCTAAATATCTGCAGCCTGGCCGTGCATTCCCCCTGCCTGGCCCTCCTGCAGTCCCAGGCTGGAATTGCCGGCAGGAAGGGCGGCCGAGCCCGGCTCAGAGTGCACTAACGAGCACGGGGCTGATGGATGCTGCTGCACCGTCCTTCCCCGGAACAGAGGCCACAGGGAAAACAGAGCAAAGTAGGAGAAAAATCGGCTGGAATCTAATTGTGGAGGCGGGGGAGATGCAGGGGGAGAGGCGAGGATTGATAGCTGTCTGCTCTGCTGCACCTTGGAGGAATCATTAACATCTGATTAATTAGTTAAGGGCTGCTTTGCAAGTGTAAAGCTCTGCACAAGTGCAAAGGATAAATGGGATGATCTGGAGTGGCTGGAGATGGCACTCGAGGTGATGGAGGCACTTCAGAGGAGAGGGGGAAGAGAAAGGCAGTGACAGCGCCAGACGTGGAGCTGGGACTGGGATAAACTGCTCCGGTCTGGGCAGCACCGGGGGGCTCAGGAAGGGCTCGAGTGCTGGTACCAGCCTTCTCCTTCTCCTTCTCCTTCTCCTTCTCCTTCTCCTTCTCCTTCTCCTTCTCCTTCTCCTTCTCCTTCTCCTT
>VXBC01010213.1:0-61543 GCA_013399945.1 Ploceus nigricollis
TTTGTTTTGTTTGTTTTTTAAAGTTTGAGATCAGAGTAGATTCCAGTGGTACAACTGAAACAGACAGGTACTGTTCTGACATGGATTTTTCTGTACTAAATGAAAATGTCACTTTGTATCAAAAAAAAAGTTAAAGAAACTGATTACTAAATAAAGGTCAATTTCTGTAACTTCACTTGTGTGTAACGGGTGCACAGAGCTCATGCTCTTCTTAACTCTGTTTAGTTGAGTCCTCATATAAGGTTTGAATTTCTGACTAAAATTGGCATATCCACCTGATAGTTTCAAATACCCACCTTGAGAACAACAAGTTTGTTTTGTGCTCTTGCCTACCCTTGGATGCATGAATACCAGAGATGTTCACAAACTGTAGGACACAAGAAGTTAGATGTTGGTTTGTGTTAATGTTTTTAATGTTCTGGTCTATTGGTGTTAAGGATTTCAAATGGAAATGCAGTTGTTTGGATGGAGGCTTTAACTGAAGAATGAGTCTATCACTGACTGGGAGTGTCACTGGGGAAAAGTGAGAATATTAGCTCAAAGGCACATTGTAGAATGCTCTCAGTTTTTACACTTCAGACAGTCCAGCCTCTTTTGTTCACTGAGTTACCCAAAAGCCTAGGGAGGATAATTACTATGTACTAACTTTTCTGCGTTATCAGTTTCTTTATTCTCAGATGCCAGATAGTCAGCTTCAGCATGAACCCAGTTTGTGGATGGACAAGTCTTGTAATCTGCATAACTAGTAATAGCCTTTAGTCATAAGGACTTCCACTTTACTTGCTCTTGAAAAAACCACACCATGGTAACAGCATCTAATAGGGGATGAATGAAATGAGAATAGGCAGGTTCTGGCAGGTAGCTAACAGCCATACATTGCATATCTTCCGATCACAGCAAAGTAGAACTGAAGTCATGATTGAAGACTAGGAAGAGATGCCTTTAGCTCAGATCAGGAGTTTCCTGATACACCATTTTCTTTTATAACATTACATGCCAGACATAGATTTAGCCCTTGTTCTGGAAAGAGTAATTCTGTCCAGGTGTTTAAATAAAAAATGTAGTTATGTGGGTATTTTAAAAAGAGTTTCAAAATAGTAACATTCGAAACAAAAAGTCTGAAAATGTCACCCTTATGCTTGCAAGTCACAGTTGAGCATGTGTGGCTGCAGGTAGAGTTAAGTAGAAATAAAAATCTTTGAACTTTATTTTTCCACAGCTAAACTGACATAAAATGGCTGAAGATACTGCAGCCCATATATATGATTTGTTGTTAATATGTTGACAAACATCTACTTGTTTTCAAACCTTTCCATTCTGTTCACATTGACCTGAATTGCAGGGCAAGTGTTTGCCTGATCCAAAATTACCCTGTGACAGCTGCCAACCTCTCCGCCTCAGACAAGGGTTCTTTTTCAGTGCCTGATCAAGTTGGAGGCCATATCCTAATCCTTTGTTGTGGATGCAAACATTGCCTTAAGCAGTCTTGAACAGCTCTCCTAGGTCTGTCTCTGATGGATGTATTCATGGTTAAAATACAATCTTGTAATCTTTTCTAGACTTATGTTTAAGGCTCAATGTAATTTCTTCAATTCTGTGCCTACACTTCACATAGACAGCTTCTGTTAAAATAGACTTACATTGGAAAAATATGCACTGGCTTGGAAACTAAAGACAATACTATGAAAAATGCAGATACCCAATAGAGCAGACTTTGGTCTTGTGCAACAAATAGTGAAGGTTCCAGAACTGCAACAGAAGCTAAACAGCAGAAAAAAGGTGCTTGGCCTCTCGTGAATTTTCTTAGGCTGCTGTGCCTGTGAGTGTGAGAGTTTCATACTCATTTGATTGGGGTTTTTTCCAATGTGAACTCTGTGTCATTTTGCTTAGAAAATGGCTGAAAAAGTACATTTTTGATAACATCTGGCAGTAAACTTTTTAGCTTTTCAGTTTTTGTATTCAAAGAGAAATGACAGAGATGCTTTTGCGAACACGACACAGATGATGTGAGCATGAATCCAAAAACCAGGTGAACAGGGGATCCTGTTACTTAAGTGTGAAAGTACCAGCTTAATCTGGAATTATTCAGCTCTGTTTTAACAAACAATTCCTTACAAGCTTTTCTAAGAGTAATTGTTTTTTACAGTATCTATAATTTTAGATGAGGACTGGAACTTTATATTTAGACAACTTCATCAGTTGTCTGTCTACACAGATCCTTTTCTTGAGGCAAACTGTGGATAAACTGTGGTTAACTGTGGAAGCATACTATGACTAAAGAAATTGAAAACCTCCTCAGTTCTGCAGTTGTCTTGTAGATTGTCAGTTTGGAAGATGTTTTGGATAATTTAATTTTTAAAAAAATATTTATTTAATCTTATTACTTAACTCACTTGAAAAACAGTGAGGTGTATTAAAGTTTTTTCAGATTTCCTTAGATCTCATTCAATTAAGTGATTTTAATTAATTTTCCTCTACAAAATGCACCTGTTAAAGATGAAGAGATTTTATCCTCCTGTGTGAAGTGTGAATTTCTAGGTGATTTTTTTAACACAGATATACACACAGGTTTTTTAAACATGAGTGTTTGTTCTAAAAATGTAGGAGGGAAAATGGAAGGGATATAATAACTGTTTCAAAAATCAAATCAAAAAAATCTCAGTACTATATAACCTAATCACTTCATATTATGCTGAATTACCTGTCATTGATATGTTTTATTAACAGTACATTATATGCTGAATGTGTGTGTTCACAGAGATATTTTCTGTTTCTACCATATTGAAGAAAATAGCACCAGGGGCTGAGGAAGCTTTCAAAGATACAGTATCTTCGTTTATGACCTTTTTCCTTCCCTGCCTCACACTATAAATTGTCCAAGAGCTACACTGCTACTGCTGCTAGTTAAGAAAAACAAACCACCCAAGCCTGAAACAACAACACTCCCCCAGCCCTGCCAAACCCAATGCACAAAACAAAACAACTCCCTTCCCACCAAACCCCACTTCCAAAGTGTCCAGTTTGGCTTTTTTATGAGTTCATGTCCTTCCTGTCTTCCTGAAGATACATGAAAATTTAATAAGAAAAGAAAGACAGCAGTTTACTCTTAACTTAATTCACAAACATACTTCATATTTCTCCAGAATTAGAAACAAGTCTGTCAAAATCTTAAATTCTTTCAACAGCTTGAAAAAAAAATCTGTTTCTTGATAAAATCACACTTATATTTGCAATGGTTTTTTTTTATGTTAAAGTTTTTTTCAGTGCCAATGTTAATGACATTCCTTATGCAATATTCCCTATGGCCTTCCTCTGAAGGCAGGGAATGATCAGCTTTCTGAAGATGGTGACTTTGATCTTCAGAGTAAGTGACCCTTTTTTTTGCAACTTTTGCACCTCATTTTGCTGCAGATTAATCTTATCTTGTTAGCAGTAACAGCAATCAATTAAAATTATCTTTATTCCTTCATTTGACAAATCTGTTTGGTCCACAAATGCTTACCATTTGAGTTCAGCAGTTAACTCAATCATCAGATTTTTTTAACCAGGTTGAGATGATATTTGTAGCCCACTGTGATAAACTTAAGGTATTAGGTTTCAAGCTTGTCTTTTTGGCTGGTGTAAGAAATAAAAGGCTGAAAATGCTGCTTTGTTTTTTTTATCTAAATACGTGCAAGGGGTTTAAATGTGATTGTAAGTTTTATAGTTTTGTGATGAAAATAACTGTTAGTTACATCGTTTTGACAGGATAATTCCAGCAAAGTCAGCCAAAGTAACCTAAGGTAAGAGAGAGAAAATTGTCCTCTGCTGTGAAAATAGGATTTAAGAGTGCCACCAATTGCTCGTATCATTATAGTAACAAGTAGGTTTGTGATGCAAAGATGAGTAAGTGCAATTGCTGAAGAAACCAAACACATGGAGCTGAATTCTAGAAAGGTGATGAAAACTGCATGTCCTCAGCAACTGCCAAGGTTGGTCCCGTGGTGGCAAATGTGTATCACTTTTGTCTGGGGTTGGCTGAACTGTATGGCCTTGAAGAGCTTCTGGCTGAAAATATATTTCTAGCATTCAGATGAATTCTCACACTTTTATATCCTGACTTTAAAAAATGTGTTGTTAATAGCTGCAATTATAATGTGATATGTTGAAACCCGCTTTGACTGATTTTCAGTTCAATTATTTAGAACTCATTTGTCAGGGTGGTACCACATATTTTCTGCCAGAGTGACTATATTACAGCTGCAAAATAATTCAAGTGAAGTTGTAAAAATCAATCGGATATCCTCCTCCTCCTGGTCTTTACATGGCAGTTTCCCTCAGAGCTGCAAGACTTGAACTGCCATGAGCTCACTTGAATTCCTGTCTGATGTTGACACTGCTCTGCTGTCCTGCACAGGACGTGATCAGAGCTGTTCCCTGACAGTGTAGGGTAAGGAAGCATTGAGTCTTTGCCTGGGTTAACTCTAACAACATGCTTCCAGTTCTGGCTCCTTAGGGCACTTCTGTGCCTTCCAGAGCCAAAATGGGATTTCTGATTGGCAATTGCTGTCTTTTTCCTTTCAGTAGTCCCTTTTCTGCTATGTAACCATACACAGATATGGAGTTTTGTCAAGTGCTCCGTGAAATAGTTCTCAGATTAGGAGCGAGGTTGTAGTTTGTGAGAGCTGTATTATGGATACTTCACAAGCCTTCCCCTTCTTTTACTGTTACATGTGGTTTTAGTTTCCCTTTACTTTATAGTCTTGCTATCACTAGTAGATAAGTCTTCTTTCAGGGTGTGTCCCTCGTCCAGTGCAGCCTTTCCTGTTTGCCCCATTCCTTGCTTTATGCTTCGCTTTCACATCTAAACTCTCAAAGATATTTTTTCCATTGCTGATGCAACCTAATCCCTCCCTTCCTCGCCCTGTTATCTAATGCTAAAGTATTTTGGGACATTATGTAAAGTCTGTTTGTTTCACAAAGCATATTATGTGGTTGTGTATTAATCACTGATTTGATTTTAAACACTTCTTTTCCTCACTGTTGATGATCTTGTGAGCAGCAGTGGCGGATCCACTCCAGCATTCAGCAGCCAGCAGTTTCAGGTAATGTTTTAGCAAGGTCTGCATGTCTGCAGTTTCTGAAAGTGATGCCTTGCTATGTTTCCAGCAGTGTCAGCAGTACATTTGTAGCAGGACATACTTGCTAAGCAACAGAAGTCAACTTGAGAAAGTCCACAAACCTGCCTTAATATTTTGTGACCTCTGCTGGCTTACAGAGGCTTCAGTCTTTGGACTGATTTGGATTTCCCTCTGCACTGTTCAGATTCTGTGATAAGCCAGCACTGACTTGTAAGGTATGCAGAGGTACAGCTGAATTGATTTGCTGCAAATTACTGAGATTCACAAATGGTGCCTGACCTTCACTAGAAAAGAACTAATATTATTCTAATTTTAACCTGTTTTGCTATCACTTAGAATATTACTGGAGTTACAAGAGGACAGTTTATAAAGAGTTCTGAAATACTGAAATTTGCCAAAAGTAGCCATTTTTATCTTGTTTCTTTTCCACCCTACTCTTGCCCTAAAGTCAGTTTTTAGTTTGCACCCTCTGTAATGTCAGCCATTTCAAGATGCAGGTAGTCTATAATACATAATATGGTGGAAAGAACAAGAGCTGTGACAAACCACTGTTGAATATTACAAGTCATGGGCCCTTAAAATCCTTTTTCAGTTCTCTTAGTTGTAGAAGGAGACACTCAGAGAGAGAAATCCTTTCTTGAAACAATTAAGACAGAGTTTTGGAAATTATTTTCTTTCTTTTTCTCAGTACTTTGATAATGAGACTTTCAATATCTGGCTCCCTTATTTTTAAAAATCTGGTGTCCAGCACCAAAAGCATCTATGGCACCTTAATACTTGTTCCTGTGAAAATACTATTTTAACTTCTCTGCCTCAGGGTATGTACTTCATTATGTAGACTACTTTCAGCTTCTGTTTTATTAGATGTAAGCCTCATCTATTTCAATGATTTTGGATTTATGACTTTTTGTAACCCCCTGCTATTTATGGGATCTGGGGTTTTGTTTAAATAAAGGGTTTTTTCCATCATAACCCATCATCCTGATCGATGGTGTGAATTCATGGTTGTACAGTCACTCTAAACTGAAGCGTCCTGTTTCTCAGTGGGGAAAAAAGGCCAGCTAAGCTATCCAATGTGGGACTGCCCATTTAATGTATATATGTCCCTGTGTTTTGTGAGTGGAGCATTTTTCTCTCTTTTTTTTGTTTTGTAAGTTTTAAAAATCTACTTCTGTAGATACCACACACACCAAGAATGTGTCTTGAAATTTACTGGCACTATGTATAAGTAATTGACCAATATATGGTTTGTTACTCAATGTGAAAGAGAAAATGGCAAAATAATTTGAAGTGAAGCTGATGGGTCACATAAAATCCACAAACCCCTGATGCTCTTGTTTTCAATTATTTAGCCTTGTGTTTAATTTTAATATACATGCCTTAAAAGGGTGTTATTAGCCTGAAAGTTGCATTTGGAAAATAAAAGCATTGGAATGGAATACTTCATTTAATAAGCATTGAAATGAGATGTTCCTGAAAAGAAAAGCCGTTGTTTTATATCAGCTAGGTATTTACTGTTTTCATGAAATATGTTCAGTAATTTCTGAAAAATAAAGTACCCTTTAAAAGATGTCTCAAGCCAGCTCCTGAAAACAGGAGTTATACTATATAATTGCTCATCATTCATAGTTGTGCTTGTGCATTTTTTCTATATGTAGAACAGAATGTAAAATGATTAGAGAAAAAAATTATTTCTGGTATGTGAGAGAGAATGTATGTTTCTTTTCACAGTGTGCTAGTATAGCAGTACAGAAACTACAAGAGAAAAAAAAGCATTAAAAAGTATTTCTTCAACAACACATGGAATATGAATTGCATTTGTCAAATTATTCTTTTAAAATCTGAGAACCTGTCCCTTAATGCAAACTCACACATCAAACACCTCTGACACGCTATTTATTTCTAGTGTTACTACATCTCATTTACAGTCAATTTATGCTGTATATAGCACTGATTGTTTTTCTTGCAAGATTAAGAGCAGAGTTTTAAACTGTCTTCCTCAAGGTCACAAGCCTGGCAGTAAGTTCTTCTCTTGATTTCTTTTTTGTAAGTCATTAAGTACTTCAATAACAAACAAACAAAAAACCCTTCAAGCTAAAATAAAAAAATAGCACACAAACATGCTTAGGTTTATGAAAATCAAATTATATGTATTCTAAGACAATTTTTTCCATAAGACAGAAAGTATCAGCAAAATTGATGGTGAGAACTTGCAGCCCTAGTGATGACTCTAAATCAGCAGTTGCCATGCAAGGCATGGAAAAACAAAGTAACTGAATCTTAAAATAATGTGTGTGGCAGTCTACAATGCAAAATTAGTGGGATTTAAAATATTGGGGGTTCTGAAGGGATTGCAAAGTATTCCATATTGCTTATCTGTAGATCCAAGATTTCTAGTGTGTTGAATTCAGACACCTATTATGGGCTATTTTATAACAATCACTCTAAATTGATGAAGGCATACTAAGCCTTGTATGGCCACGGACCTTTAGTTGAGACCAGAGAATAATAATCTAGTCTCTCAAGTATGCAAAAAGTATGAGAGAGCATCAGGCTCACTGGCTTAGTGTCAAGTCCTTCTTATAAAAGGTATGACTTAAAATGGAAAGCCTTTGTGACAGTTTATGCAGAGTAACTTAATGTGTATAGCCTGTGCACACAGTTATTTTCCACCTATTCGTGAATACACGAGCTAGAATATTTGGCTTTAAACATAGAGGGGTGCAGAGAGTTCTTTTGTTTAGTCAAATAAATACTTTCCAATATTTAACCAGTTTTAATTTATGGGGAACAGATGGTTTTTCTTCATTAGTAATTGTTTTTCCAGAAGATAAGCCTGTATTAAAATTTGTGAGGATTCATGAGCTCTTCTATTCTAAGTAAAGCTCTTTGTTGAAATTACTCAATTTTTTAAAAAATAAAAACCAAGAGATTTTTTTTCAACCCACCAAAGCCTGTTTGTTTATTATATTCTGGTTTTTTCTTAGAGGCAAAGGCTTTCAAACACGTTGTTGCACTCTTCCTTGGAAGGAAAATCTGTAAGTGTTCCTAGGATGCAGGCACAACAGAAGTTCACTAAAACTGCCTCTGCTTTGAACTCAGGTAAGATGCAATGGGATCCGATCAAGATGTCAGATGCGAGTCCTGAAAACTCTTTTGACTCCACCTGTGACTAAAATTAAGTGTTCACAATTTTGTGAAAATGGAAATGTTTTGCTTCTGTTTTGGGACTAGTGAATGGTTGGATTTTTGTGTCTGCATCCTTGTCCCACTAAAACAGACACCTACTCCCTGCTATAGGAGCAAGAACAGGAGCTGAAGCCCGTCACGTTTCAAATGCCCCTGTCACGAGCATATTGTTGAGTTCTATTTCAAGTATATTCAGTATTTTGAGTAATGGGAGCAATAGCAGGCAATTTTAACCCTCATAACTGATATGCTTGACAAGGTTTTCACAGCAGAAGTCACTGTTGTATAAGCCTTCACAGACACAATGCTTTTCTCATTATGGAAACATGTACAGCTTGAGTAGCATTTTCCTTTTATGACATATTCAGAGCTCTCTGCAGTCCTTTACAGTATATTCATACAAATTTGTAGAGGAAGCCCTCTAAGGCACAAGTTTATGACATACCAGTGTCTGGTTATTTGGACTTTGAGTTTTAAATTTTAAAGTCCAGAATTCATTGATAACAGCCTATTTCCCACTGACAAGATGCACACTTTTAGGTACCAGCTTCCAAAGTTAGACTTACAGAATTTCCTTGTACTTGATAAAACTACAGAGTTGCATCTTCTTTTGTTTAGCCACCAGAGTAAGTAATACAGTCATTAAGTTGTCAACAAGCTCCTCTGCCATGTGTTGCTGTCTTGTATGCAGCGAATGCAAATCGTCCCAGCGCCTCACGAGAAGTCACTACGTGTCTTTCCTTCTGCGAGCCGTGCGTTTGGCCGTGACCTTTCACTTCTGACTTTCTTTATTCAGGTTACAGACGACACCTCCGTGTGCAGGTTTTGAAGCGCTGTGTGCCTGTTGCCAGTGCTAACCTCTACCATCAAAGGGCACAAGGAACAGGCTCGTTCTGGCACGAGGAGGAGTGTGGCTGCACTCCAGCTCTGCCTGCTGTGCTTGCTCTGTACATTTTGGGCTGCTGTTTTTGAAGGGACTGAGGCGTTGTCTGTGTTTCTTGCTTCTCTCGTCACCCTGCTGGAGGCCCCAGAGCCTCTGTTTGCTACACTTTACTTTTTCTTTTGCTTTGACCCAATGGACGTGCTGTAAAATTACCTGGGTTTTACGGGTGTCTTACCTGTCTGTATTAGTACAAAATCTAGCATTAGAGAGGGAACGAGACAGGGAGGTCAATGAGTGGTTTCCTGTTTCTTCAAACAGGAAAATAATTAAAACAAGCTCTTCAACAGTGAAATTCTCTGTGAAAGGCAGAGCACCATGTTCCCAGATGTGATTGCAGGGGCAGAGGTGGGGGATTTTTTTGAGTGCCTCACAAGTGCCACAAGCCTTGAAAGAGCTTGTGTTTTATCCCAGAAGGTTATAGAATCCTTTTTATGCAGCTTAATGTGTTTTTACAGATATCATACAGATAGGAAGTTGTATCCTATTTTACAGACAGAAAGTTGCAAGGCAAATAAAGATCAGGTTTAAAGAAATCATGTGGGATTTTTAAAATATGGCTAATAAAATGTTCTAAATGATGCCATAAAAAGGAGAGGCATGTTAGAGCTCTAAGTATGTAGGTTAACTGGAGAGCTGTGCTATACAAAGCTGTGTGAAGTGTCAAACTACCTTAAGTGTAGCTGATTTCTGGGCAGTCACTGAGGCAAATAATTACTCCAGGAAATAACATTTCAGTATCTCACAATCAGCATTCCTCTGAGTTTACTCCTCGCATCATTCTGCTCCTCTTTCTTCTGGTGTTTCAGAACAGAGTTTGAGCTCTTGCCCAAGTGCCACTGAAGGCACGAGCGTTTCTTTTGCAGCTCAAAGGCAAAACTTGTTGCTGCCTTTTGTTGTTTTTCAGCAGCTCAACAATTCTGACCTGTGAGGAATGCGCATGTGAGGAAAATCAAACGTGATTTTTTTTTTCTTTTTTTTTCTAATGCAGATAGACCGATGAAAGATAAATTTGGAGCTCTTTGGTTTGGGGAGGTTTGGTTTCTTCTTTTTTTCTTTCTCTTTTTGGGTTTGTGGGGGTATTTTGGGTTTGTGGGACTTTTTTTTAAAGTAAAATTGAGTTTCTTCAAGCATAAAGCTGGGCAGTCACACATAATTGATGTTACCATGTCCTCCAGCCAAAGCTGGAAGAGTCATCTGTTAGTTTGAGCCTGGAGAAGAGCAGAGAGGGACATAAATCCCTCTCTCCAACAAGATGTAAATATTTGTTTTTTTCTTTTTGTGAAACATGTAGAACAAAGGGAACAATCTGAAGGAGAAGTGTCTGGACCCTGTTGGTTCTTAGTTTGTTAATGCAGTTTGTTCTGATCTACCACCACTTGGTGCTAGAAGATCAGTATTTGTTATGCAGCTGCTTGGTAGCTCCAGTTTTATGTACAGGACATCTGAAAGGCAGTTGAATTACAGCCTTGATCTCCAGCAGGTTCTGTGTTACCAGCATCCCATCCCTTTCTTTGCTGACAGAAGGGAGTCCATGACCAGGAGCTGCATGAAGCTGTGCAGGTCAGCTCTCCAGTGCCCTCCTCACTGTGTTTGCAAATGGGGTGTGCACCTCTCTGACCTTCTGTGGTCTGTCCTTTCTGCCCAGAACCACAAGCGCTGCCTGTGCAGCTGCTGGGCTGCAGCAGCTTCAGACACAGACTTGACCTGTGGCACTTGTGACAATATGAAGGACGGTAGACTGCCTGTATTTATTGACTTTCCTTACAAAGTCATTTCCCCCTAATACAAAGGTATTAATTACAGATAGAGAAACATGGTGACTCCAAGGTCAAGAGATGAGAACATGCAATCTGGAATTTCCATCACAACTGATTATGATTATGCTTCAGCTATTAAAAGTTACAAGGTTGCATTTGTTATGTGGATGCTTGCTTCTAATTAAAGAAAATGCCTATCCTTTAAGAGCTCAAGAATAAATAGATTCCAATTTTTATCTTCAACTTAGTTTTTCAATAGCCTTTTCATATGAATGCTAGCTTATTCATTTTCTGTGCTAGTGTGGTTTGTGCATTTGTTGGATGAATTAAGGACTCCATTTGTGCTCACCTGATACCTTTAGAGACAAGCTTTGCCTGCAGCATGAGATAAAATGAGATTTGTAGCCCTGTCTTATTCTTTTCTTTGTCTGTGGTGCATCTCTTTTCCTTATTTACTGTCTGTCTGTGTGGAGGTGCTTCAGACAGTTAATCTAGACAGGTGAATTTAACATTGATTGCACAAACCAAATGGGCTGTGTGGATATACTCATTCAAGAACAGAGGCTTTTTGAAATAAGTTACACTGCAGAAATAAAAGCTCTTTGAATTCTGATTCACATTGCAATGTGAGATGTGGAAGTGCTTCACTTACAAATAAATTCAAATTACTTTTTCCCAAGTGACTCCTTACAAACACAAAGGACTTGGTTCCCTGTACTCCAACATCTTGATAAAAGAATGAATCCATGTGTTTGACTCCTCACCCCAGTGCTGATGTCTGTTGTAGCAGAAAGATATGCACAATTTCCTATATAGAAAATATCCTGTTTTCACCAGTAACCTTGCTGCTTTATTTGTGTTTCAGTGGTCACATTTGTACTCTCTGCCTGCCTTCCTTATTGCTCTCCTATTTATGTTTTCATTATTTATTACGGTTTGCTTATAGTGTAGATGGAGTACTATTTCTTGCTGCAAGTCCTTTATGATGTTTATTGATGAGACATTTGTGAGAACAGCCTCATTGTACCCTGTTAGCATTTGTGTTTCACATTCATTTGTAGCTTTTCAGAGCCTTTCTATAAACTGCATGAGACTCCCAGCCGAGAGCACTTCACAACATCTCCCTTTGGCATAGTAGCTGCCTTTCTATTTTAACTGAGAGTCAGTGAATATACTGAGTCTTGGATGAATATGTGCATCTGAAGCTACAATAGTTTAGATGAAGATTGCAAGGGATTTGTCAGGTGTGTGCTTCCAAAGAGATGTTCACTTATACTGTACATATATATAATATTTATATTATGGGGCAGTTTTCTGTCAGCCACATAGCTTTGAAACAGTTACTTCAGTTACTTTTTTTCTATCCTTGTCAAAGCCCTTGATGTGTATCTTGACTAGAAAAAGGTAGGATAGGAGCTTATAGACTCCTGTATAGAGCTGTTCTGTCTCTAAATAACAGATTTTTTTTTTTTTCAGAGCCAAGGTTGTGTTCAATATACTGGAAGTGGTGTTGAAAGATACAGAAATAGAGAAGGAAGGTATGATAAGGTACTAGGTGGGGGTTCAGGAAATTGTCTCCCATTTCTGGGAAATGATGTCTTTTATTATCCTAGGCAAGCTGGTCTGGTTTGACATTAGGTCTTCTGTGAAAATCTCAGAGCTGAAAGGAAAGGAAAAAATATTACAGTCATAATAACCTTGAACTGGAATAAATTTACCTCAAAGTCAGAAACTTTGCCCCAGATTGTCTATATCTTCTGTAGTGTGTTTTCTTCATGGGCCATCTAAGGAGATGCACCCCAAAGTGTCATTCTCTGTCTCACTTGGGTGAAGAATAACACCACTTTTCTTTCCTTGACAGTGTCTTTGACTTCAGGCTGTAGCTTCTGATCCGTAAATTTATATGGAACCTTGTAGAAAGAGGTTAGGATCTCATTTGTGACTCCTGAGCAACCCAGATAGGAAAATTTCCAGAACCGTTATACATGGAAGAAAACGTTAATGTAACAGCTTTTAGACAGCATATCTGTTTGGTGAAAGGAGGGGGCTGGAGCTGCAACTCAGACACAAAACAGAGAGTGCTGTTTCTTGGTCACAGAATGGTCGGTGCTTTACAGCGCCCAACTGAGTCTCCACAGCCAAGTGGCATGAGAGAAGTGCTGGTTCTCCCTGCTCTCCTTCCACCATGCCTTTCTGGTTCAAGATCTTTGGGGGTCCACAGAAACAGTGAAATGCCTTTTCATTGCACTAGCAGTCTGCATCTGTCATGAAATTTCAGCAAACAAAACCATAGCATTTGACAAACAGACTTCAAAAGCAGAGAAAAAACGAAAGGGCACAAGTGCCACAATGCAATTTTTGATTTATAGAGAATAAAGCTTTGCATTTTGCAGGCACACATAACAGTTAATACATAAATGGATAAACTGCAGAAAATTGGCTAATGAAATATATATAAATGAATTTAATGCACATTTTCAAGCACTTTGGGCAATTAATTGTATGCCTGTCTACCCAAAGTTTTGACTGTGCAGATAAATGTATTGATTGCAGAGCAAATGTGTCCCACTTCATTTTTTGCCAGTAATGAAAATAGCATTTAGTGACGTGGGAGTTGGATTTGTGAGTACCCAAGCAGTGAAGGCTGAGGTCAGGCCTGCAGTGACAAGCTTTGCTGCCAACTGCTGTCAAGTGGCAATATTGACAGCTTGTAGCATCACTGGAATACCCATCTTGTGGCTGTCCGTGCCAGCATCATGAATTCTCACCAAGATGTTTTACATCCACAGCAGTTGTAGGCATGAACTGGGAAAGAACCCAGGGCTTTCGCCTGTTGCCGTTGCTGTTGTGCTGGCTGAAATCAAAGGGCTGGGGTGTTCAGGGAAGAAATCCAAGTTGTAGAAAAGGGAGCACTGCTGCTTGAGTGAGGGAAAACCTATGCTGAATGAAGAGCATCCATGTTCCAAGAGCTTTGTAAGACAAATGAGTGCGACTACACTATATGCCTTGGGCATCTTGTGGGTAATTTTGGACAGTAGGTGTTTATTTCAAGGAATGCTTCCTCACCAGGAAACCTAGGGCACTGCAGGAAGGAGCACTGAAATTGCTGTACACAGGTTCATGCCTGAGCTCGGCCTCCAGGCTGGCCATGGGTGCAGATGTCTCTTTCTTTGGAGGGCTCCTATTGCTTATTTACTTTTATTACTGACAGCTGCTCTCTTTTGCAAGTATGATATCCTGGTCTGATATTCTGGCCAAATTCTAACTATAATCCTTACCGCCTGCTTGACTCAAAATAGCCCATACATTAAAATGTGTCATTTCTCTTCTAACTGAATGTGATGTTTTTAAACAATTTCCATTTTTCACCCCAAATATGGCTCTTTCAGCTTTGGATGTTTCTCTATTTCTAGCTTGTTAAAGTACTTGGAAGGCATTATGCATTGCATGCATAAAGACAAGCTATTATAAATATTTAGCTAGCTAAAGCATTTGTGATTTTTTAACTTCAAAGTTAGAAGTAAATGGGATACTTGTAATGACTCTTGCATTTTTTACAGAAAGTTATTTAAGTAAATCTTTCACAATAGCTTGGGACTTTTCGTGGTGTGCCAAAATATATCCTACCTCAATACCATTGGGATTCAGGAATTAGACAAAGTGTCAGAGAGGCTAAAACAAAGATTTATGCCTGGAATATTTCTAAAAGAATCCAACAAGCTCTGTGACTGGGTGGTGCTGTTTGGAGAGGGTCATTTGGTAATTTGGTTTTCCTTTTTATTCAGGAAAGGAAAGGTATTACAGTGGAGTCCCTGTTTATATTTTCCTTTTTCTCAAAGGCTCTGGGTGATCTCCACAAGGTTGTTCAGCCTCTCTAGGCCTTGCTCTTAGGCTATAAAATAGGAGCATTGGTACATCCTTTCCACATAGAAACATTTTCTGGATAAGACTGTGAGGTGCTTAGTTCTGGCTTCTGCACAATAACTGGATAAATGTTTCTTAATTGTTTGATTAATATCCTGTTAGCACAGTACAACAAATAACTGAAAGTACATTTTGTCTCTGTTTTAAGAAAATGGAGAATTTTATCTGTGAGCAGTATTCTCATCTTAGCAGTATTTTAGCAAGGAAGTTTGAAGAAATCATGGCAAAGAATGTTTGTGAAACAGCTAATCTTAGACAAATAGAAGTCTAAGAAGGCAAATGTTGAACTCTAAGACAACTATTTGCAAAAGGAGCCTGGTTTCACTCAAAGTAATGGAAACAGCTCACATGAGCTATTTATCAAGTGCTTTGCAAGACTAGGGTTTAAAAAAATTAAATTTTTTAGTCTTTAGCTTGAAAACCTATTGTGGAAATCACTTAGAAAATATTAGTAAATTCAAGAATCGGAAAATGTTAAATAGCAATTCATAACCAAAATATTTTTTCTAGTGTGTTCATCTCCTGGACCAACAGCTCTGTCTAGATGTGACTTTTACCTTGCAATCAGGCACTAAGAATAGAACTCTGAAAAGGAGGGTGTTCAAGATTGTTTTAAGATTATGGAGAAGTTCCACTATAAAAGTCTTTCTGGCTTTTCAGACCAGGTTTAGATCATAAGAAATATACACAGGATGGCACAAGCACTGCTCAGTCTCAAAGCCACCCTTGTCTGCCCCTTTGTGCTAAAGGCATCATAAGCCACTGCAGAAAACATTACACATTTCCATCACGTGTTTTTATTTTATTGGCACTGGACTTAAGCTATGTCTAGATGCTCTTTCAAGATGCTGTGGCTTTCATATTTTTCACTGAAACTGACCAGAAGTGATAATTTATATCTTGTAGAGCTGATGACTTAGCACTTTCCAAGTTGGATCTGGAGCCAAGTGCTGCAGTAATTATTCTGCAGTTGATTTCTAACAGACCTTTGCAGGCTCAGTGTGGGGATGGGTGAGGCACAGAGGCAGTGCCACAGAGCCTCTGACACAACAGCAAAGGGGGTCACTAGCAGTTCATGCAAACTCCAAATCTCACCATTGCTCTTCTTTTTCAAAAGAAGCTTCCAGTCTGTGGTGGGAGTGACTGGTCTGGCTCTGTAGAAAGCAGATCCAGAGTATAACACACTTATAGTTCGCTGAAAAGATGTGCTAAAGTCTTTGCAACTTAATGCATCACATTTTGCTGCTTCTTCCAAAAACTGAAGATCCATAATCACATTATTCAACAGCCTGAGGATCTCTAAATCTGCTTTTCACTTACAAGTTTCACTTCTTGATTATGCTTTTAAGCTCAAAAGACAATATGAGTTGAAATATATTTCAGAAAGAAACAAAGGTGGAAAGAACAAGGGAGTCAAGATACTGCTCGAACTCCAGGGATATATGGACACTGCCTGCTAGGTGTGATGTTTATCTCTGTATGGATTTTACCTAGCCCTTTTGTGCTTGAGAGAAGATGAAAACAAGGGAGAAGCAGTTTCTAGCCATATTTGTGTATAGGAAATATTTGCCTGCCTTTCTGCCTCTGCTGTTTGCACCATATTTATTCCACAGTAGTTCTTCCAGCTTAATTTGTCCCATAGTACTCTTTAGTAATTTCTTGAGAATGTTATTTATTTTGTAACCTGACAGCTTTTAAAGTAGGAGTTAAAATAAAACTTTAATCAGGCAGAGTGTAAGCCACAGCCTTCCCTCCTCTTCAAGCCCCTCAGAGTCAGCTCCCACAGGGGGTCCCTGCCCCGCTGGCCTGTGACCCTGCGAGTACACAGTCACTTGTAGCAGCAACGCTTTCCAAGAGCTCGGTGTGTACTGCCCAGCATGTCATCATGACTCAGGGAGTTCTTCAAATCTCCTTCAAAGATCCAGTCCTTCCAGGGCTGTTTGAACCTCAACAAGGTCACTTACCACAGTGCCATGGTAGGCAACCAGGTGTGGACATGAGATCATAACTTGCAACAGCATCTACGAAAACAATTGAGATGCACATTAATATAATAAATGATACTGAGAAGGCTTAGAGGAACATCTTCACATATACTCAAACCAGTGGATGTATATGCATTTTGTGTTTGCTGCAAGACTTGAGATATGCTTTGGCAGCCCCTTGGTGTTTTCATCTCTCCACTGGGAATTGAGCTGCATGAAGTGCTTTGAGAAGCTGATAGTGCCTCTTACTTTTGAAACAGATCTTTCAGAATGTCAGATGCAATTTCATGCATTTTAGGATAATGCAGGGTCTGGAAATCAAACTGTGATTGAAAAGGTCTTGAACTGTTTCCATGGAAGTCTGTATTAAAGTAGTCCTATTTCCAAGTCAGCTCTGTTGAATATCCCTTTTCTGATGCAGAATTATCTCAGCCAGAATTGAGAAATGAAAGTTGCCAACACAAAACCAGCTCTTTTTGGCATATCTAAGAGAACACTCTTCACTGCCCTCTCACCAATGCATTACCTCAATTCCCCTGCTTCCAGTGCCTGAACACTCCCTATAAAGCCTGGCTTCTAGTGATATGTGTAGACTGAGTGGCATGCTTGGTGTAGAACTTGTGAAAGAATAAAGTTTATCCAAAGTCTCTCTGTTGGATTTAACAGCTGATTTTCATTGCTGCTTTGTTTTCTTCCACTGGCATAAACATCTTAGGATTTTTTAGTTTTGTTTGTTTTCAAGTCCATCCTCCCACCTGGAGTATTTACTTCTGTTTTTTCCAATATCTGAGAAATGCACTGCCTCATTTGTCTGCTATAGTTGACCCTTATTTCCATCCCTCCATGCCAAACACTGACTTCGATGTCTCTTTTCCTGACCTTTCTTGTCTTTACCCTGGGAAGATCTGGTAACTTGTTAATCTTCACTCCTAGTCTTGTCTGAGCAGTCAAGTACAGGAGGAGGTAAATATTTTTTCCCCTCTTCATAAAGGGTCTTGGTAGATATTGCATATACCCAAAGACCCAAAGAGAGGGTATCCTTTAGTCCTATTCACTCCAGAAGTGTCACATTTTGATTCCTCTTTTGGCAGATATTTCGCTGTGCAAGGATACACTTTTGGAGAAGAAGACACTTGGCTAACCTAATCAAGTCTTCCTCTCATTTGGGTTTATTCAGTTGAAGCTACCACAAGCATCCTTATGTCAGTCATCTTCGACTGCCCCAATGTAGGCAGATTAAAAGACATCAGAGTTCATTCATTTTGCAAGTTGAGATGATGGTATACTCTGTCTCAGGTCTCTTTCTTACAAATTCTTGAGTAGCTCATTTCCTAAATCATCTCTCTTGCTGACAGGACAGAAAGAACAAATATGTTTTCTTGGTTCAAGGCCCACCACGCAATTTTTTTTCTGACCCTCATATTGCAGACCATTTCCTTGTTTGCTTTCTTGGCAGTCTCCTTCCTTGTGGCTTTTGCTGGCCAGTACCTCTGAAATCTCCCTGGCTCCGAGGTGGTGTCTGCCTGGCTACTGCCTCTGTCTCCCACAGTGGAATGTGAGTGCAGACCACTCTTTAACTCCTAGGTCACTGCTTCCATGGACACAGACACCAAATCCTACCATCTCCTGGTTAGCAAGGCAGCCCCTGAGCTCTCTGCAGAGACAGGGAACTGCTGTTTTCAGTGCTCAGCTGGACTTGTACACCTGTTCTCTGACCAACACAGAAGTATGCTTATATTTACTAGTGACCTACCCATTATAGCTCTTTACATCCTTTATTATGGTACTTTAATGACTTCCATCTATCAAAATATAGTTGAGAATTCCTTCTTTTCCATATGTGCTTAGGCTTGACAGGAGGGGGAATATCACGCGCAGGCAATAAGCCTGCCTTGCTTAGTGAGCTGAAAAATTAGTAATTTACAAATTCAGTAAACAGTAAATGTGCTTTTGACCTTCCACTCACACCAGCTGCCTGATGAGGCACCCAGCTGACACGTCCAGCTGCCTAATGCCTTTTCCCCGTGCAAAGCCCCCTCCGAAGCTCCTACTTGCTCTGTGCTGGTGTTTCAGAAGGCAGCATGGTGCTGCCTACGCTGCATTGTGCTTTCTGATTCATACTAATCCCCTCATCTTCCTATGGAACATTAAACATAATCACGATATTGAAAATGAAGGCGTTGCAGATTTAAAAGTGGGATCTGCTTAACTAAAAATAGCATTAAAGCAAACCCTGTCCTTCTGTACTGAAGGACTGGCTGGTATTTACAGTGCTGTAGAGTCATCAGACTCGAGCATAGGAATAGGAAAGAATGCCAACCAAGAGGGACCAGGAATTATAGGCTTGTTCTGGTTTATTCCAAGATCTGCTCCTCCTTAACTGTGTGACCTTGAGCTTGTCATATGGTGTCCCCAAACCACCATTTATTCTTCTGTAACATAGCTATAAGGCTGGTTTTGCAACGCCTGAGTGTGAATGAAAGAATTTGTATTTCCAGAGTGCCTCAGGAGCCTTAGAGCTGTCCTAGTGATCAGCAGGCAGCCATGGATATATTCCCTTTTGATTTCTCTGAATTCTAAAAGAAAAAGGTTTTTATAATAGAAAAGTTGAAGTCATTCCTTGGGAAGAAGATATCTACAATGCACCTTCCAATTTCCAGCTCCACCTACCTTGATTTCAAGATTCACTTTGGACAGGGCTATGCAGTTTGAAGCTAGCTTTTAAATACTGCATACCAAGGCAGCTATAATGGAAGGAAAGCACCATATTTTCTTATCTTATTCTCATTTAGCCCTCTGTGCTCCAAAACATTCCTGGTTCCTTTGATACTTCCATGTGATTCTGTCAAAGTAGTACTGACATTAAAAACAAGATCATATTTACGATAAAAACATTTTACTTCTCAATAGATAAGTTATATAAATGATGCATCTCCTGAACATTTTTTCCCCTTTCTAAAGGATTCACTGTTTTCACTAAAGTGTAATTTCAGAGAGGCTGTTACAAATTTAATGTTGAAATGACCTGGTCAAGAGCTAAATGTATTCTAATATTAAATTAAATCAATCTCTCTCCTTAATCCCTTAATTCTAAAAGCTGAAGCTCTAAGGAAAGCACCAAGTGTCACCAGTCTTGCCAATCTGCTTATGCATCTCACATTATCAGTTTTCCTTCCTTTCACTCTCCCTATTCTCTGCAGTTGACTCGGGCTTTTTTTCTAGGTCTTAAAAACCTATTTAAAACTCTACAGCTTGCCTCCCACACTGTCCTCTCTACAGTAACAAGCAGCTACAGTCTGTGTTCAGATGTCCTGTTGTCTGCTTAGGGCCAGGGTCTGCAAGCTCATCTGGTGTCGTACCTGCATTCAATATGGCAGGACAATCTAAATACCCAACTTTGACATCAAATCCAGTAAGAAAGTATTGAGCAAGATGATTACTGCAGGTGTCATTAGCATTGGTGAGCCAATTAAAGCCCTATTCCATTAGATCTCATTCCTTTTTTCATTCTGTAAAGTAACTAAAAGAACTCATGGAGAAGTTGTCTTTCCCTTTTATCAGAAGTAAGCAGACTTTGATAGGCATCCCTGGTTCTAGGGCTTTCAGAATATTTGATATTGGCCCTTGGCTGAGCTTAGGTAAGTCTCATGATTGATTGTGTTATCTTAAACCACCAAGGTACCCCTTGCACACTCACCTTTCAGCTTCCAACCGAGACTTGAGCCAGGGGAAAGCTGAAATGTTAGGATATTTCTGCCTTTGGAAATGCAGTGAACAGAATGCAACCTCAGGCAGTCAAAACAGTGTGAAAGATAAGTAAGAATTGTGGTAACTATGTTGTCATGGACAACCCTGTGTTGTGAAGGAATAAAACTGCTATACTTAATTTTTACCTTATGTAGAGCCAAAAAGAGTTAAGGTCCAGGCAATGCTTTTTGTTGTGACTTGCTGGCTATTATTTTTGGAATGGCTGCCTGAACCTCAAGAAGACAGTACTGTAAATAAGGCTGTGCTTTTCTCATTCTTCTTGTCCACATTTAGACATGGAGTGAACTATGGTGATAATATGGGTTTGGTTTCTCTGTGTCTATGAAGTTGTCATTTGCAATAAGGTGCTATTGTGTTTTTGCTGTCATAAAATTACAATTCTTGAGAGGTCACATATCATTTTGGTTTTTCTACTGAGGTTTATTCTGGCTTAGGCATTTCTCAGACATCTATTACTGCTGTCATGGCTATAAAGTAGAGACAAGGATAAGCAGGCTACAGGAGATATTTTTTGAACTCAATAGAATTAATATTTTTTTCTCCTATCAGGCTGGATCTGCTCTCTTGGTAACATACCCATAGTAATAAATCTGCTTCTATATATAGCCACAGACAGCAGCAGCTAACTAAATTGCACATAGCACAGGCGCCGGAATCCAGGATCCACTGCTTGAAAAGCTGCAGGTCTCCACCACTGTTGTTCAAGAAGAGCAGATCATAGTCTTTTGGTGACTTGCAGTCTGTCCTCCTTGCAGGGGAGACTGTGACAGCCACAGGGAGAGGCACATGTTCTGGTTGAGCTGATGCCACCGAGCAGATGTATACATAAGCAGACATTTACATAACAGAAGGTGGCAGAACTTATATAAACTTGGTGTTTTATCTCCAATGCACTCAAACGTACTCTTGGGTGCTGCTAGCCGAAATTCAGTTTTTCTGCTTCTAATTAAAAGAGCATCTGTTTTGAATATCCTACAAAAATGATTCCAGGCTACAAGACATATCCAAAAAATAGCTGCTCCTCTAATTAGGACGCTGAATGTTTATCTGTTGTTCTTATTCCTTGTATTAAATGGTTTCATTGAATTTGGTGTTCACTTCCATTGCAAGCTATCCAATAAATCAGAAAGGAGATGTCAAACATGTACCACATTTTAAAAAATGGTTTATGTATTAAAAATAAAACAATGCACTGTTTCATGGCATATAATGACATTTACATAAATGGCAGGATGAGCATAATGTGGGATATGGCATCCCATACTGTGCTGTGACTTGCCATTTTAGTGTTCAAGATCTAGCAGATATATTCAATAAAGAAGAGCATTTCTTTTAAGGAGAAATGTTGAAAATAACCCACTGCAGTAGGATTTCATTTTATTTTATTTTAATGACTTTCAAAGGTCAACATGATTCCACATCCATGTAAAGGAAGTAATTTAAGAAATTTTTAAAAATTCTGACACTCAGTCTTTCCAAGTAGAGATTGTTTCCATGCAAACAACAATGCATATTGCTCATTAAAGCTAAAACTAGAGTATTCTATTAGAGATATGAAAAGTTATATAAAAATCTGGTTTTATCACATCAGAACTTAGGAAGGTTTTGAGAAAGCTGTTTGGAGCAGACTGTTGATCCAGGGTATAAAAGGAGCAGTCAGGGAAGATAAAAGGCGTTGCTGAAAAGCTAAATATATTGGCTGCACCACTATTCAGGGAAAAGGTGATCAAAGAAATTCTTTCAGCTGTACTTTTTTTTAAACTAGGCATTAATTGGAGAAATATTGAAGATACCATAAGAGAGGTGTTATTTACAAAAATCTACTCTCTTAGTAAAGGATCCCAGGATTTAAGATTATTTACCTTCATGTTCAAAAATATGTTAAATAGAAATGGTTCATGTAGCAATGTGGTATGTTACCTGTTCCTCAAAATGTTACCCAAGGCAGAGCCTGGGATGTCTCCACCTTGGGTCCAGGCTGCAGGTTGATTGCAAGTCTGATTTGTATGCTAGGCAAACTAGTAGAACTGTAATAAAGAATACAATTAGTAGACACAGGTAGCTGTAATATACTGAGAAGAGGTGAGAGAACCTTTGTAAAAGGGATGGCACAACCTCACACCTCTGTGTTTATTAACACCGTTGAAGGCTTTATGGGGTATGAATGCAAAATTATTAGGGTTTTAGGAAAGCAGCAAAGGAGATTCTTCATGAGGTCTGTAAGGGCAGCTTAGTAACTCTGGCATGAGAGGAATGGTCCAGTTCTGAATTAAGAATGAAATAACAAAACAAAGGGGACAACTAAGTGCTTAGTTTTCCATCAGAAGGAGGTTGCCAGTAGCCTATTCCTATGTTATCTGTAAAAGAGAGAAAAAGTGACTTGACTGAAGTTCCTTTGAGGAGATCAGCTCAAAAGCCAACTACAGGGAGTTGTAAGGATGGCAAATGCAAAGCAATTTGCAAAAAGAAAAGAAACACATGTGTGCAGCTGATGTGATTCACAGCTAACCACTGAACTCCGCATGTGTGTTCCGTACACGTACGTGCTGGTGTCACATCACTGCCGTCCCTGCAGACCCAGCAGACTCCACAGGTGGCCTTCCTGTATCATGGATCCCCAAAGCTTCTTGCTTTTATTTCAATGAGGCAGCAGGTAACTGAGAACAGTTTTCTAGGCCCTGCAGAAACACGTAATGGAAGAAAGCAAGGCAGGTAAGTATGAATTTGTATAGAATATATCCTGTAGTGGTGAGCCCAGGCCTTTGCAAAGTGAATCCAGCAAGCTTATATTCTGCTCTGTGTAGTTAATAATGTCCATTAAAAAAAAATCCAACATGGGCAGCAAAAGAAAAGAGCAGCTATCATGCTTAAATACCCTGTGTGAGAAATATAGCCATCAATGTACAAAAATAATTGTCTGCATACTTTATGTCAGCAGCCTTGTCAATTTGATAATGGCTTCAATTCTTTATCTGGTTACAACATTAAAAAAAAATATATTTTTTTTTGCATTGTCATTACAGACCGTAGCGGTAATGCTGTGACTGTCTATTTGATGATAGATTCTTTCCAAGGCAGCTGAAGTTTGGCCATAGCATTTGTTCTGGCTCGGCTCATTGAAAACGTGTCTTACTAAAAGAGACTGAAAAATAATAACAGCAAATGTATCTTGCTGGTTGTTCTGCAGTTTTGTTGAGTTTTCCCTATCTTTGGTTAATGGTACCTTTGGCATCTCCAGTTGGCATCATTGTAAATGATGCTCCATAGCTGCAAATGGCCTGGGCTGAAGAACTGTACATTTTATCACTTGATTGTAATAACAAACTCACTGTCACCTTCAGAGAAATAGAAGAAGCTGAATTTCCAGGAAAAAAAAAAAGGTAAAATATTTCACTCAGGATAACAAATGAAAAGTGTACAGAAACTTTAGCACAGAACTGGAGAATATAACTAGCATGAAGACAGGAGGAGTTTGCCAAAATCAGTGCCTTTCTCTGACAGGGCTAACGAAGTGAGAAATAATTCATGGCCAAGAGTTTGTCAGATCCAGGAAAATAATTCACATTATAGGCATTTTTTTCTTCACAAATTCTCATACATGTAGATAGCTCCTTGCGTCTTCCTAGGTGCAGACCCCAGTCTGAAACAGGGTGTGCGTTTACATCTACAGCCATCAGATAGGAATTTGGATGAGATCTCATATGGCAGTTTCCCTGTGAGCTTGTGTAAATCTTTATTGCATGTTTTTTTAGAGGCTTTGCATTTCAGGAACCCCTTGTGGGGACTGGTTTTTAATAATATTTTAATGTTTTTTACTCTAGGATCTACTACAAATTTTAAAAATACATGGTATTTTGTGTATAGCTGCATTTGGTTACATGAACTGTAATAT
Organism: Ploceus nigricollis; assembly: GCA_013399945.1. Taxonomy (NCBI): domain Eukaryota; kingdom Metazoa; phylum Chordata; class Aves; order Passeriformes; family Ploceidae; genus Ploceus; species Ploceus nigricollis. Next base: position 24,579 of record VXBC01010213.1, read on the forward strand.
TTTGGGTATTTTTCCAGAGTGACTGACCGTGAAAAGGGGGAAATTGCACTTTTGGAAAGCAACTGATGCTGATAGCTAGGAAGTTTTAGAATTCGGTATCTTCATGTAAACAAACTCAAAATCCCATTCTTCATACTCATAGAAAGCAAAAAGAATGTGCTAAAATTTAAGCATCTTTACTTAAACCATATGACAAATGGCAAACAACATGCATTTTTTATATATATGTAGTAAAGAGTCATTTGCTTCCCTTCCATGCATGATACCTAATCAAAACAGATGTAAATCAAATTAACAGAAATCATGTTTTAAAACATTGTTGAAGTCCAACTGGTGACTATATTATCACATAGCCTTTCAGTAATTAATCTTGATTTAGCTAAAATAAGCTTGTCACTGACCTTTACTAAATTGATTTACTATCCCAAAAATGAGTGCATGCAGAGATTTACACTCAAATAATCATGTTCTGCACATCTTTCATTTGATTGGTACAAATGCTTGCTGAGATTAGTTATTAGATGGGAGGGAAATGACAATTCAGGCAGCAGAATGTGTGCATTTCAGATGTGACCCCGTGGAGCAAGCTGGCTGGGGACATCAGCAGAGGCTCAGGCACTTGAGTAAAGGCTGAACGCTTGCTAGCAGCTGTTGACGTGGCAATGGAAAATACTGAGGGTTCCAGACATTACAGAGGTATAATTTGGCCCGCAGTGAAAGTGAGCAGAAATGCTCTCTGAAAAGAACTCCTGTTGTAATCAATGAGGTTTTCCCATTAGCTATAATGAGAAAAGCTAATGGGTGTTTTTCTCTGTGTGCATTTTTGCTCAGTAAGTATTTTAACAAGAGATTTTTATGCATAGTAGTATATGAGTTTTTTATCAAGATAGAAAATATCTGGTAAGCAACACTTCCAGCTGTAGTTATATCTTCACTGTATTTAAAATGCATCAGAATATAGTATCTATTAGAAACATAAGGAATAAATGTTCCATAGTTTACAGTATATTACAAGTCTATTAGAATTTTGGAATTCTGCTAGGATTTTAAAATGGTGGTTTTCATTTTGAGTTCACATTCACAGATGCCATTGTTTTAGGGACCATTAACAAGCCCTCTAATTAATTTCATGCTATGTAATGCATAGTATAATTAGCAGAAAAACATTGTTCCCAGAAGGTGTGATCCTGCATTCTTTTGAAATCAAGAGAAGACATTTTGTTGTGGCATTAGATCCTACTACTGAAGGATCCAGAACAATGGTAGTTAAGGTTTATACAATTTTCATATTAAGTATGAAGCTCTCTGCCAGGACTACTGTCCATATGAGCACTAACTCCATAAACTTCATGGAGCAAGACTAATTTTGATTGGGTTTGGGGGAAGGAAGGAGGACAGGGGTATTCTACCACTAAATATAATTTCTATGGGTTTTTTTCATTACTGTCTTTGCAGCCAAAATGACTTAGGGTAAAAAGTTAGATTCTTCCCATCCCTTGTTAATTAGCCACACAGAGAAATAAAGTCTTTAATACGTTTGGAGAGCTTAGTTTGATGTGGCTCAAACAGAAATCCCCTCTCACAGAAATGTGTAGCAGACCTGTAACGGCATAGCCTATGCTAACAAAATATTTGACAGACAGGGAAACAAGGGTTCATGTTAAATTTATCATGGTGTGTTCTTGCTTTACTCATTCTACGTATTCTCCACAGGAGCTCACTCCTCCTTTGGACCTTTTGAACAAAATTTCAGTGTGACTTCCCTATGCCTAGAAGTTTGCTAATGGTGTGGGTTTCCAGAACAGAGAAGCATGCATTCTGGGCTCTTATTGTTTGTCTTGAGGCAGATCAGTCAACAGACCTGTCCAAAATCAGTTTATCGTAGAAATTGGTTATTTCATGGTGACCTTTCCCAGCAGACAAGCAATAATGATAAATTATTTAGGATATATTTTTGCCTTATAAGATTTACTGCGTCTTTACTGATGGCAAAATAGTAACATATCCCCTACCCTCATGATCTTTTCTCATCTTTAAAATTTCTCAGCTATGTGTAATATTAATTTTCATTACTGCTGTCACCATGAGATAAAATGAATGTTATCATTCCTAACTTACAGAAGAAGTATTATGAAAAGCAGTTGTTTATTCTAATGCTGTTCCCTGGTTCTGACAATCTATTTTCATACACACAGGAATAAGATTTTTTTCAGAGCACCTAATGTTGTGTAGCATTTCATGGGTTAACAGAACAAATAAAATCTGAAATTTACACCACAATATGTTGAATTCTGGATGAAAATAGCCCATATTTTTAAAGCAGTCACTTGGACAGAAGGTCAATCAGCAGATGTAAAGGATTAAAAAATCACTTAATATGGCTACACTTGGAAATGCTCTAAGTGAGGTTTACAGAATTCCTAAGATCTAAGGGAGAAGAGTTTTATAGAAAAAAATCAGAAAAAGAAACAATGGAGAAATAATTTAATTGCCTATTTCCCCAGATGGAGTGTAGCATCTTACTTTTACATTTTCATTCCAGGATTATAACTGTCACACCACATTATGCTTTGTAAATGCCTTCAAGAATAGTTGCCACTTTATAAAAGCACAAAACATTTAGAAAACACTACTTTAATCACAAAACTATTTTATTTCCACTAACCCCAAACAGTAACTGATTTAGTCTTTATTCTGCTTCTGACAATAAGAAGCATTATGAAAACAGCCCTTCCAATGACATTTTCCACTGTGACATCCAAGTTGTTATAACCTCTATTATAGTGTGATGTTTATATTGGTTTTGAGAGAAATAAATAAAAGTATTAATAATGATAATTAAGGTTTCTGAGGGATAATCATTGGAGAGAGACCCAAACCATTCAAAAAGAGTGTTTACTTCTTGTTACAGTAGCTATTTTCTTCTTCTACCTCTTCTTGCTAGATATTTTCCTGCTGGCTGATGCTTAGCTCACAACCTTAATGCCACTACAGGATTTGGTCTCCTATGCCTGCAGCTGTTTTGATGCTCCAGAATGCAACACATTCTTGTCCACCTTTTTAACAGCTAAAGTTTGGAGTAAAGAAAGTTAAAATTCTTTTGATAGTTACCATATCTTCCCATGCCTTGTAATTCCTCCAACTAGCTTGCACTGGATTCCATTAGTGAAGCAGAAGTATCTCTTGACAATCACAAAATATAGTGAACAACATCACTTATTTTTTCTTTAAAACTACCAGTTCCGAATCTCCAGCTAGAGGTTCTGCACCAAAAATATAATGATTTCACCTGCAGTGGCATCAGCAGCAAGCATCAAATGAAAAGAGATTGAAATAGAGAGTGAGTGCTTCTATTTCTCATTCTCTTCTGTGCTTGTCATCATGCTGCCATTTCAGATATTGAGATCATTCAACCTTGACATGAGCAAAACCTGTCTCTGAGGACAAGATGGCAAGTGAAAGAGCAGCTTTTAGACTAGAGGCTCTTGAAAACACATTATTGCAGGCAATTGTGAAAATTCAGCATTTGTCTCCCCCATCTTAAACATTTTCCTTCTTACTTCCATCATGTAAGTATCCATTCTTCCACCTTGGAAATAAGAAAGAAAACCAAATTTTACAGCTTTTTGAGAATATTTGAATGATCCAGCCATCACAGTAGCTATGGTACTCAAGCTGGTAAAAACACCTGTTTCAAACACAGTCTGATTTGTTTTAACATAACCAAACTTTGCTGGCACTGAAAACCATCCCCATACAAATAACGAGCTACATTCTTGTGCATCAAGAAGCTCTAAATGTATCTTAGGCTTTATTTCCCCTGCACTTTTACTGTTTCTATCAAGAATCACTCACAGACTGTTAACTGGCATAGTAAAAAAAAGAGAAAAGAGAGAAAAAGCATTAAATGGAGTGAGGTTTCATATGTCAGATGAAAATTTGGGAAAGTGGAGCTCTTTTCTTCATTCTGACAGTTTTCCTGGAATCCTGGGAACAGTCTTAAATATCTCAGATCTGTTACCCATCAATAAAATGGGGGAAATTGTACTTTATCTTTGTTTCACTGTGATGCATTGAGGACAAGTACATCTCAAATTTTAAGTTTCATAGATACGTCAGTAATGGGCAACACGAAAAATGAAAGATAGCAGCTTCCTCAAGAAAGATTAAGTTTAACAAGTTTAGCCAAGACAAACTCTTAAGCAGTGAGTAGACAACAGTCTGACCTGCGTTGGTGGATGATCTCAAAGTGTACCAGCTTCCTAAATAATACTTTCAAGCAATACTTTCCTTCCTTAAGGAGCTTGGTAGGTGCCCTTGTGTCCTTTGAATCTTTATACCGTGACTGTTGTGCCGAGCGGGTCGTGCTCAGGAGCAGTTTTCTCTTTGCACATCAGGACTGTGTGATGTGTAGCACCAGCAAAAACTCAAAACATTTCCTGTGGCTGCTGTTACTGTCCCTCCCTACATCTGAGATGAAGACAAGAGCAAGTTTCAGGATCACAGGTGTGCATTGCATGTCTGCCCTACTGCATAGAGATGATTTATTACATCTTAGGTTAACAGGTGGTAAAGGAGAAAGATAATAAAGGAAAGTGCAGGGAGACACAGAGGTTTCTTTTTTTTTTTTTTACTTCTACAGAAATAAATTGAGACCTTCTGAAGATCAGAAGGTTTTGAACATTTCTTTGAGACAGAATAGAAATGTCCTACTGAGACGCTGAGTGATTTCTATCCAGACATGCTGCTTCTGTGTTGTTTCATCTATCAAGGTCCTTGACAATGTTTTGAGAACATTAGCTATAATGAGATGAGTTTATGAGATCAAGGAAGGACAAAAGTTCTGACAAAAAGTGCTACTGAAATTTTTGAAATTCTCGCTGAGTTAGAGTAACTTTAGCCATTGACTACCCCTTTTTATTCCAATTAGATCACAGCTGAGTTTTAAATGGAACAGCACCAGTAGGATCACATAAATGGAATTTTTCCTGTTAAATTTGTTTGATTTCTTTTTGGTGTCATGTGAGCTTTAGTTGTTTCCTTTATCATTTTACTAGTGATTGCTGACTGAAGAAGGAACTGTATTTGTCCTTGTTAGGCTGGTGCCAAGCTAGAAATATACTACTGCTGCTGTCCAGAAAGCTGAACGAGAAAAAAGATCTTTGTAAGACATGGCAGGGGTCTTGGGAAAACACAGTCAAAAATTTCTTGACATGTGTATCCAGGCTGAAATCACTGGTTGGTGAATTTGTCGTTCATCTGTTTCAGTCCCTTCTGTCTCCTGTTGAAATCAGGTTTGCATGCTGTGTAGATAGAAATGTTTCAGCTACCTCTTTGAAATTTCATAATATATTTTCTTTGTGGTATTGGACAAAAACTACTAGTGGGAGTAGGGAACTGGGCAGCTCTTGAAGGCTCAGCTCCCTCACAATCACACATATCTCTGCTCTCCCTTTCTATTGCTGCTAGATGAGCCTTGTAGTTAGAATACCAGGAGAATGAAGGTTCCAAGATTTTGATTCCCAGTTTGAAGTTCATGATTCTCAGTAAAGGTAAATATGAAGGCAATGATAGCAGCAGCAACTTCTCGAGGACAGGCTGTGTGCCTGCTCAGGTGGAGCTGTGTCCTGTTTTTCTGTTACTCAGATGGCAGCACTGTAAACACCCTGCTTCGTGCCAGGCTCACCTGGTGTAGAAGAGGAAGGGATTGCTGGTGTTCCAGTAGAAAACATGTGATGGGAATGGAATGTTTTACAACTCTGCAAACCTTGGAAGCAGTTTATGACTGCACAAGGACAAATAATCAAAATATCTTGTTTAGTGTCTACTTAAAAATTATTAATCATTAAGAGGTTTTCTAGGTAACTTCTTAATATGTCTAAAGACATTAATTAACAACATAAAATTTCACACCATTTCAGCTGAATTTTTTTAGTCTTTCCCTGCACTGCTTCTCAAGGCTGGGATCCTGATGGCCATGTGGAACTGTTCTTTTTATAACTATTATAACTGTTTTATAACTGTTCTTTTTATAACAACATTTAGGTTTTGAAAAATCACAACCATGAGTTCCTTCAGTCTCCTACATTGTACTCTGAATTCCTTCTGACTTTGTTAAGGGTCCCCTTCCTCTAAGCTTATTATCCTGTTAGCTGTTTTAATGTGTGCTCACTGCAGCTTGTTACAGCTTTCTCTGTGCATTGCTCCTGGCTCCTATTTAAGACTTCACCTCAGTCGAGGCTTCATGAGCACAAAGCAAGGTGGAATAGTTTAACATGTAATGGATCTGCTCATTTCATGCGTTTAAGATCATAAAATTCTGCTCACCTAGCTGCCTTATTTTTCTTCTGTTTTATTTCAGAGTTTGAAAACGAACCTTTGTAAGCTCTGATTTATAGTTCTAAGAGCTCATGTTGCCAAGACAACTATTATAAATGTTCTCTTCTGGAAAAACCCTTGTAGACATAAGAAGCTTTCCCAGATATACCACTCAAGCTGAAATGTTGTAAAATGAATAGTGAATTCACTAACATTTTTCCTTACTCTGTCCATTTAATTGACATAGTGGGGTTATTCCCCATTCTGTATTTGCAGTTTCTTATTCTTCATCCTCATGTGAGTATCATAAAGGAAAAAAAAAATTGTCTTGATGTTTCTTGTGTTAAAAAGCACCAGGTAGTGTTTCTGGTCAAATATTTTAGGTACTAGAAATGCATATTCTCTGTGTTGCTCTGACATCAATTACTAGTACCTTCATAGGGAAAAAATGGGGGAGGCTTAATTTCTGGCAGAAATATGTTAGCTGCTAAAGCAACTGAAGAAATTAGCAAGATTGTTGTTGGGGTTTTTTATCGATTTCTGAATTTTTTTAATGATTTCATATTTCACTTTCTCAGCGCTGCATAATGTAAGGTGTCTAGGGGCAACAGTACTGACCCTGGACTGATTATTCAAATTTGGAAGCTGTAGAAAAGAGAGATATAAGCTACTACCTTAATTTTAGCAATGGAATCAATTAGACCTGTGCTTCAGTTCATTAACATTGTCATTGGTCTTTAATGTTCATACTTGTTTATGAAAGAACCAAAAGCACATCACATGAATATATGGTTACATATCACAGCATCCATACTGAATAATTTAACACCGCATCTCAACTTTTGTATGAACAATCATCAATTTACATTGTGGGTGTTAATGAAATAATCCATAGAATATTGTGAATGGAAACAGCTCTGTTTCCATCTTGAGATGGAGTAGTGTGGTTATTGTACAGCTGGTTTTGGATAAATTAAATCTGTAGATGCACAGCACAATCTCCTCTCCAAGGAAGCCTTGGACATTGCATGGACACAGAGTGTGGAGTCACAGCTCACGGGGGAGGAAAGAAATTGAAGAACACCGCAGGCAGCATGAAACACTAGAGCAAAGCTTTAGAAAGAAATTATAATTAATAATAAAAGGTAACGCATTTTCATACAAACTCAAACCAACCTGCATAAACTCAGCATCCTTGAAAAAAATTGTGTGTGACTGACTAGTTAGCATGTCCTGAGCAAAGTTGTTTGAACTGAAATATTTTGGCCATTACTCTATTTTCAGTCAAGGTAGGGAACACAGGAGCTATCTACATGAGCAGATTCCAAAGCATACTATTTTTGCAAATGGGTTAAGGTGCAACTGATAAATGCACAAAGGGCTTTAGTTCTCCATTTATTGTTTCTTTTTCACAACAGCTAATTTCAGAAAGCCATAAAAGAGCTTTCAGAAGTAGAATGAGGAACTAGGGGGAGCAGCCATGAACGCATGCAATCCCTTCCTCCCACCAGCCCTCTAGAGGATACAGAGTACTGAAAAGCTAATTTCAAAAAACTATCATTAGCCATGACTTTTCAAAAAGGCACAAGTTTTTACAGATATAGCTGTTCTTGTTCTACATGTTTCAGTCATCAGAATTTGGAAGATAGAGACATCTGAAAAGCTGTACAACATAATGGCTGATTAAAGATTCTGCATCCCCAAGAGCATGTGAACACAGCTGAGACAGAATTTTCTTTCTTTTGTAAAAACACACACCAGTTCTGCATTTATATAAAGTAACGTTTTAAGGTGGATAAAAAGAGGTTCTTGGCAACAGAGAGGTCTTTGTGGAGGAATATGTTACTTTCTGTAGAGTTCCATCAACATATTCAAATTTCCTTCCAAGAATCTTCCAAGAATTAGCATATTTTTTTATAACTCCTTCTCAGATACACTGTGTCACTTGCTCTCACAGTTCCCATTTATAACTGATATCACATGAGCGTCATTAAGACACGGAGCAGAGCCTGAGTTGTTATGACACAGAATCACATATATGGGCACAAACTTTCTTTGGCAAGTAGTTTAGAGATTTTTTTATTATTATTTTTAAGATAGTGTATCTATGCTAAATATAACTGCAGTCAAAACTGAAATAAATGGGGGTCTTGGGTCTCATCAAGGTTTAGCTCCATTCCAAATCATCTTGGCAGAGAGCTGTGGATGCAATTTCCCAGAAAATTGTTGAACACTTTCAGCCACAGGAACTACGAAGCCAGACATCAAACTCAAATTTCTTTCACAGTAACCTGTATTCTCATTTGTAGGTAAGAACTCACTCTTTATTTCGAGCAATTTTCTTCAGTCATGGTGGGGAGAGCCCAGATCAGGCTGCGAAGCCATCTCTGCACAGTCATTAACTAGGGTCATTTACCAAAAAAAAAAAAAAGAGTTTTATTTATTAAGCTCTAGGTGTGATTTCTCTTGACCCCTCCTGTTTCCTTCCTGAGGCACATTATGATGAAGATGTTCTTACTGTGGTGCTGTCCTGTGACGTGCCATAGGCAAGGAATAGATGCTGTGTGACTCTTCCTGAAGTAGATATCTCCTGCATGGTTACCTGAAACTGGGACTGCTGGGGTGGGTCACACACTGCCTGCCTTCCTGTCCTGTCCTTCTGTCTCCTGAGAACATTACCAGCACTGCCATCACTTCACCTCACACACAGAAGAAGCAGCCAGCTTTAAACTCCACAAATGAAATACAGCTATCAACAGAGCTGTGGCAGACTGGAGCTCAGTGTGGGCTCACTGCCTGAATATTTATTTAGTTCCTGGGCAAGTTTTCCAGCTGAATCTCTCTGCAGCAGCTGCATGGGTAGAACTTAGCTGGGTGAATGTATGCATTAACCTGCAGTACAAGCTTAATGCTTGAAAATGAGCTGTGGGGAATGTAGAACAAGATAACTGGCATGAGGACAAGAGTATTGGATGCTTTTAGCTAACCCCTCCCTTAAGGTGTTCTCCAGTGATTGTGTACTAGACTTATAAGTTAAAAGTTAAAGAATAACTTTCAACCAAAGTAAAGGGACTAAAGCAATATGATAGATTGGGGAATGATACAACTTTGGATTTTCTCTGATGGTTCTATGGCTCAGCAAATCTGTATTTCTGTCATGTACAGGGTAAGATTCACAGTTTATATCCCCAACAAAATGTTGAGAACATGAATCATACTGAATCTTGCAACTTCAGGCAAAGAAATAACTCCCAAAGCAGCCATATTCCAAGAAGAACTAAAGAAATATATATCTCCCTACTACTATCACAAGTATTAAAATATATCATCTCTAATGAAAAAAAGCCCAGTGCATCCAAATAAAAAGGGATAATCAACTTGCAGATGATGGCAGACTCCATCATCTTATGGTGTGGCAGCAGTACAGTGCTGGGTGGCTATTAAATATACCATGTTACAAATAACAGAATGCAAGACCTGATCCATGCAGCCATTTGAATACCAAGGGGAGGGGACAAGCAGCCCTTAGGGCAATTAGCATCTCCCAATGGGCTGCTAATGCTTTTGGAATATTGCTTTCCTCCTCTGTGCTCTTATTTCTTCTCATTTTCTTCAAGCTCAGGTAAGTAAAAAGTTCATGTAAGAGAAGAGAGATTCCTTAAATCTACCACGCAATGTGTAACAGCGTTAGGGATTACAAAGTTCTGTATGGCTCTGAGCTATTACTGTCTTGTTGGAGATTTTTCTTCCAGATACTCCAACAGCAAATGTTTGCACAGCACAAGAGATCAGAATGATAAATAAACATTGTCCAACTGAATCTGGAAAATCTCAGCTGCTTTGCTAATGTGTGCATGTGTATATATGTGAATATATGCACACGTACATCAACAGGAAGAATGTGAAATGGAAGCCAGGGAGGTCAGTGTGACACCAGCTGTACTGCTGGTTCTTTAGCTGACTTCACTGAGTAAACTGCCTCTCTACAACCTTTGTAATTTGCCATGGTCTCCTTCTTGCTCAATTAGAATTTTTCTAAGGTGCTTTTGGTTCATGTAAATCTGTACCTGTTTGAATTTATCACCTTGTGTTCCCTGTAAGCAATTTGTGAATTCGTGAAGACTGAAGTAGAATGCAAAATACTACCCAAAAAAATGTAAAACAGCACTGTCTATACAGTAAGTATGGATTCCAAGGGGCTTCAGGGAGTACTAGGTTATGTATTTGGCCTGCAGGGCAAAGGGAGAGTTTTGGAACAGCATTTACATCTAGATGTCTTCTTATCAGCTCTGCAGAGACCCAAGAGCTCTATGTATTGCACTGAGGGCATGGTTGAAAGCCTTGTTAGGAGATGGCAGTGTGTGAAGAGCTGTACTGTGGTCTCCTTAGCTGGCATAGATACAGAATCTATCAGCAGGAACATTTGTCATACAGATTTTGTCACAGTATAGAAAATGGAAAGTTTTATTTTAGTCCGAATAGGTATTATTCTTACAGTAAAGAACTGGAGTTGAAGAGTGTGTGTCCTTTGGCGAAGAGCGATTCCCTAGTCTAAAGAGGCTAGGAAAAAGGATATTTCTAAAGAAAAAAGAAAAAAAAGACATTTTGTTCACCAATAAATTTTGTATTTTCTTTTTAATCTGCACAGAAGTTTATGAAGCACTAAAATAGTTGTTACACAGAAGTGCTATCCAGATTTTGCAGGGCATTGCTGCCTTCTTGCCTGCCTTGGCCTCAGTATGAAAGGAAAAGAAGAGGAATCTGGTAACCAGGAACTGCTCCTCGCAAGGTGGAGGTTATAAGGACCCTTGAGTCCAGTCATGGCTCCCGTACCTTGTTGCATTCAGAGCTATGACAGGGTAAGCTCAGAGCTCTACCATTGTTTCTTCTCCTATTTCACTATTATTTGAGTCTTGGCTTCATCTCCAAACTATCCTCAGCTGCAGTGGTTGTGTGAAAGGGAAAGCTTTGCTAGACTTATGCCAGACAGCAAAGAGCCCTCAAAGACAAAGAAAGAACTTCAGTTTTTCTGTGTTTGATCTGGATAAGCTGATGCAGCACGATCTGTGGGCAGGTCTCCAGAGCTTTTCCCAGCAGAGTATGCAGAGCGGAGCTCAGGCCAGAGTGAGGCTGATAGCCAGCAGTGCAGGAGCTGTTTGGGTTGCTGCCTTGCTTGTGTCTGCCTTAGAACTAGCTTTCAGCCTTGCTGCATGTTCAGTTATACATGGATGACTGGAACATACTGGTGTGACTGGGAAGGTAGTGGCAGAAGAGAGCTTATTGAAAGTTTGTCTAATTTTTCACACGTCAGAGACTTCCAGCAGCACTGAGGACTAATTATCCATCAGTCTCCTACAAATTACATAGGTTTGTACTGCATGGGGTTAGAACTGCACCAGCAGACAGCTCATTTCACATGCTAATAACCTTTAATATTCTTCAGTCATATTTCACAATCCAATTATTCATTTATTTAGCAAATAAAGCTGAAAGGGTGAGGAAAAGTGTTATAGAGGATCTTAGCCACAGAAGTGGCCTTTATTTTAGAAACTGCCCCTTTCTTTTTTTTTCTTCATTGACAGCTGGTGACACAACTGGTATAAAGCTTAGGAGGGAAGGGTCTTACCCCAGCTTGGCATCCTGCCATGAATTCCTGTGACCTGGCTGTTCTACTCAACCAGGTCCATCCATAGGCTCTATTTGTAGGCTTCCTCCTCTCTTTATTCCACCAAGTTGGCAACATTTGTGCAGGCATTTAGAGCACTTTATTTCCTTAAGTCAGATTTGATTAAAGTGACACATCAGAGACGCTTCCTGCTGTAGTCCTGTCCTATATATCCATCTGTTTTAGGGCATTCTATCCTTTAGCTGGTCTTTTGTTATATGCATGAGGTCCCATGAGTGAGTTTCTTATTACCAGTGGAGTATCCCTCATTACCCTTCAGCTCATGTCTCCCTTTTAAAGTACACTACAGGTTTTTTTATTCAGCTTCCCTGCACTGATGTGTAAGCTTGGTTCTCTTTGATAACTGTTCCAGAATAAATCAGCATCTTTTCTTCTCCCTGTGAGAAGGGAAGGGGAGAAAATTGAAGAAAATTTTCTAGACAGGAAAAAAGCATAGCAGATAAAACTTGAGGAACACCTTACAATGAAAACCTGAAGAAAAAGAACAAGGCAATCCTGTTATTTCCTTAAGGTGCAGCCTGCAAGCAAAAGGCCAGAGAAACATGTCTTGGCCTAACCCCAAAGTAAATAAAATCCCTTTTCTTCTCCCTAGTTTGTCTTATTTTTTTCACTGAAGAGGAAAAATACTAAATAAGAAAACTTATATTTCTTTATTATATAATGATGCATGTGAAAAACAAAGGAGTAGAATGCAGAGAATAGGAAATAAAATATGAATGTTAGCTTTATAGGACTGAGGGAGAAAAACCCTACAGGCATTTCCAAAGCCTCTTGCTAATCACTGGTATTTCTAGCAGTTACTGAGTGCATCCAGAGTATGACCGTTGCTTGAATTCTGCTTTTGAATTATTCATCACTTTTACTTTCATGTAAAATAACTATTTGCAGTCTTTAAACCTTTTAATTTTTTTTCCACTAAAACATGGAAATTTAGGGAGAACCTTGAGATTTACAGTGATGTAACTCTGTTAAAAACCTTGCCTAATCAGTAGGGAGTATGAGACACAGCAAATAGGAGTATGTCTGTAACTGTAGCATCGTGATACTTCACAGCCAAAATGGTTGAGAAGGTTACGGGGACACAGAGCCAAAAAAAGTCCTGTTCGCTGAAGATCTTGTACAGGACAATGTCAAGGCCAGGAAGAGAAATGGCCCTTGTAGCTCCATCCCTTACATGTGTGTCCTCCTTGCTTCTGACCGCTGGATAGCTGTTAAACAATGAAATTACTTTTTTTTCCATGTATTCCATTTAAAGCTGCTGCTGGCAAGATGGAATGTCAGGACAATGTGAACTCTTATAAAACCATTTGTATGTATTTCAGAAAATGTTTCATTAGCCTTCAAACTTTTCTTTCTGGCTTTTCATTTTCAAGCTTCACATGGAAGTTGGTTGTTGGCTTTGCAGAAAATGGGCTGCCATCCTCTGTTCACTTAGCTTTTCATAGTTTGTTTTCCTAAAGAAAGGCAACTTGCTCTGCTGTCCTTGTCTGTTTTCTGCAATTTCTGTCTCTCTCAAATGACTTTTAAACAGTTGTCTGATTTCATCCTCATTTGGCAGAAATGAAAAAAATCTTTAGGAAAACGAGATTTCTACAGATCAAGGAAAATACACTGGGCTAGAAAGAGAGGGGAGATTCTGCTAGTGCTCTGGCTGAAGGAGGGACTGCAGGATAAAGCTTTCCTACTCCTGGTACCCAAAGAACTGCTCTCCTACCTCCGCCCTCCTCCTGTTATTCCCATTGATTACATTTGGATGGCTTGCTAGGGAGAAAGAAAAAACAAATGGTGGAAGTGCTTTTCACATAAGCAGTCACTGTAAGCACTAGAAAACATTGCTGGATTCCACATCAGTAGAAGTACAGAAGGGACACAATTTTTCTCAAACCTTAATTTTTTATTTCCATTAAACTGTTTTCAATTATTTAGAACTGAAACATTTTTGGCAGTTTTACAGCTATTTTATTTCTTTTTATTCGTGCTTCTTTTCTATGAGGGCAAAGATTTAAATAAATAGGGTGAAAAGAAACAGGAAAAAACCTCAAAGTTAATGTCGTAGTTTCTGCCATTTCCATTGAAACATTCCCCTCAAAAAGTGTTCCAGTCATTTACAGAAGAACCTGTAGTCACATTATGGTCTGTTTCCTCTCATGGTTCAACCCATTTAATTTCAGGAGACTTGTTTGGTCAATCAGCTTCTTTTTGAAAAATTATTATTATTAGGAAAGGCTAAAATTTTTACTTTTCTTCTGAGAAATGAATTGGTAAACTCTCAGATAATCTGTCTTGACTATATTGGTTTGTACTTCCAGTTTTTGGTTAAAATATCTGTCTTGTTTCAAATGGGATATATGGTAAAAGTCATGATATTTTATCTTCTGCTCTGTAGCTAATGATGAAGCATCCCTAACATCTGAATTTTTTCTAGCAGAAATGAAATCTAAATCTGTCAGTTAATAATAGCTCTCTCAGGGATTTGAGGCTTTTCAATCCCTTTACACAGTCTTCCTTCATATTATTTTGTTCTCTTCTCTTGGCAGGTGTTCTGAGGCTGGGATTTCACTTTTAAGGTACTGTGAAGAGTGTCTGTAGAATCTGAATGACTTCAGTTTGCTCATCTAAAAGGAAAGCTAAAGACAGTGAGGCATCCTGTTGTATTTGTTCACTATGAGACATGTTTTCTAAGATAAATAAGATGTGACAGGGTGTCCATTAGGGCTACCCCTTTTTAGCCTCCTTTATGGAATGAAAATGTCTAATGATGTTAACTGCTGTTTCTGACAGAGGCCTAGAAATCAAATATTACATCTTGGACTACACACAGAACTCTTTCCAAACACGTAAAATGAATAATCAAATATGCTCTGGAAAGAGAGAATAATTTACTTTTATTTTCTAGAGAAGGAATGCACTCATGCATCCTTGTAAATATTAAAGGAGAAACTTGTGGTTTTAAATTAGATCCATTACTCGAGGAACAGACATCTCTGAGTTGGAAATTGCATTGTCCAAAGAGCCCAAACACACCACACAGAATACAACCCAAATGTACAAAATGACTGAGGATGATATTTGCAGCTCCGTTTTTTATGACACAAGAAACCCTGAGAGAGAAAGTTTTTGTTTCGCCTTAGGGAGAGTATGTAGGCTCAGGGGAGGAGGAGATTGCTAATCACAGCTAACACTGTAATGACTCTTGCCAGGAAGTAGCTGGCTCCACAGGGTAGTAAGATTACAGTCTTTCCTTCTGGAAGAGCAGGCAGAGCAGCAGAGCTGAACTGCCCTCTGCAAGTACACAGTAAAAACTCAAGCCTGGGCACAACCGGGGCACTCAGCTCCTGCTGCTGCAGCTGGAGAGGCAGCTTTACTATCTCATCACTTGCTATGAGGAAATGAGGTTTTGTAGCTTTTCCAGAAAAGTGCAGTGCTGGCTGTTAAAACCCATCATCAGTTGTCCCCTTTCCTTTTGGACAGGAGAAAGAGCGAGGCCTGTAAGTGAGCAGACTTTTTTTCTGGCAGCAGATGGTTCAGGACGTAAGTTCACATCCCTGACCTGAAGGGATTTGGTGATGGGATATAGAAATTGTCACTCTCAATCATAGCCTCAACTCAGATCTAATTGTTATTTCTGAAGATTTGACATCACTGGCTCAGTAGTCTAAAGTCTGAGGTCCTCTTGGGGATGATGTAGTGTTTAAAGTTTATTTCCTAATGAAAGAAAAAAAAAAACAAAACCTAGCCAACCAACAAACCAACAACCATCGAACAAAAAAACACCAAACCAACCAAAAAATGAAACACAAAAAAAAAGACCTTTGTTGCCTATCTCAAATAAGACTTTGGGTGAAAGGGTCTTAGAAGAAGACTCTTGCTTTTGTGGGGAGTGGCCCACCAGGGCTATCAGTACTGCATATTTTCAGTAGTTACACAAAAAAGCTTAAGTACTACAGATATCAAAAAGTCTATTCAGACTTGTTGCAAGTCACTTGAGAAACTTGCTTGAAAACCCCATTTCAGAAGGTTTTTTCTATACTGCAGTAATATTTAAAATAATAAGAAAGGCAGAAATCAAAATATTTATACCAGTAATACTAGTAACTTCCACATTTTTATTAAAAAAATTGATATGGCTGGACAACATTACAGCTATTGACATCAGTATGAGAATTTATGATATATTAGATTACTTCAAGCTTGCAACTTTGGGGTTTTAGTCAGTTAATAGAAAGGGTCTATCTGACTCCATGAACATTTTGCTTTGGTAACAACTGGTCCCTGATTGAAAACCTTGTAATAGAATGGAGTTAACTGAGTCAGCCAAAATGCTTCAGACTTCCTGTAGCAGATGGATTCTCTGTTCAATTCAGTACTATACTTCATCCTTTGCTGTTATATTTTATGCTGTGGAATGTCAAGTAATGGGAGCCGCATAGGCCAGACGTCACCGCATTACTGAGATGGTTAAAGTGTGAAACTGTTGACATGTCTTTTGAGGAACAGGCCCCTTTGAAAAGCAGTACCTTCTATCTGCTATCTGGTCATATTGTGTCTTCTAGATACAGTAATGTTTTCCTTACATCACCAACTGAGAACATCTTTTCGGGACTATCAGTCAAGAAAATTAAGGAAACTAATATCATTTGTCTGCTTTGGATGCTAACATCAATTACAGAAGAAATGGAGGTAAGAGAGGACCAATTCACAAATTCCTTTGAAGAAAGAGGGAAATGCTTTAAATTTCCAAAGGGGAGCCATTCTTCCTAGGCAGCAATTAAGATAAATACTCTAATATTGTTTATATAGGCTGTCAGATAAAGTCCTCGGGAGCATATATTGAGCAATTGCTCTAAGTGGAGCATTTGTCATTAACCTGAGATGGGCTTTCTGGTTACTGTGGCTTATGTTGCAAACCTAAGACTGAGCCTAAACTGGGGGACATAAATTTCCTGACTCTCTCCTGTTTTGAAAGTAAAGTGGTCGATAGCTGGGAGAAAGCCGTAATTGCCTGCCTGGCACGGAAATATCATCTCTCCTTTGGTTAGAGGTGTGCAGGGAGGGGGAAGCAGACTGCAAAGGGTCAGAGATAAAGTAGCCAGGGGAAAGATCTTTGCCTGAGAGCTTGGATGACTCTGGCCAGCTGGGACTGCCTTTTCTTTATCTCATGTGGTTGTACCATACACTGGTGCTACAGCTACATTTTTTTCCTAAATGTGGGAGAGATTAAAAACGCCAGTGTGAGGAGGTCTGTTGTTCTCACCCAGAGCCTTGCTCATGAGGCAGAGTGATGCAAAAGTGGAGAGGGAAAGTCTGAGATTCTCTCTTTTGAACAGGTCTGTCACAGCCACTTATGCCTGGTGTTAACAGCTCATCGACCACCTGCTGCTTAACACACAAGGATTAGCAGGGAAATCCCAAAACCTGCATGGATTAAGGCTATACACCAGGAATAAGTCATAAAAAGCTGGTTGTCTCTTGACTGTGAAACTGCATGTGCTGGGTCAGCAGCAAAGCTCACCTTGTAGCAAGAAGTGGAGCATTAGGCTGGCAAAATTTGAAAGCCAGAAGAAGAATTCAGGATGGGATTTCCAGTGCTATTAACCAATCCAACTAATCAATGTTTAAAGGAACCTTAAATCAATGGATCAAGGTCTGTCTAAAATACGCAAAAGCATTTTTACATGTAGGCTGGTAAGACTGTCTTTATGCTTATTTTTACAAAATATAATTCAGTATGGCTGAAGCAGAGAGAGGATCTTGCCTGGAGGGAACATGCTGACAGCCTTGTGCCTCAGCTGGATATTCTTTCTAGTAGAAATGTGTTGACCGTTCTTTGCTTGAATAGAAAATGCATAAGTCAGTAATGAAGAAAGTCCCGAAATTTAGCAATGAACAATCAATTGGGCTCCTTCTTATTTTGGGCATCTGGTATGAGACCCCTTGAACTGATTTCAGAGGAGTTTACAGGAGTTGTCTCTGACAGCGTCACAGGTTTTGCATCCTGAAGTGAAGGCACTCTGTGAAACTTTATGCTAATCATTAACGTTAAACCTGTAGAATCTCTGTCTCCATTTCAGAGGGTACCCAAACACAGCATGTTGTTTATCTTCAGAAACGAATATTTTTGGTGGCACATCTTACCTTCACTAAAAACATGGGCTGTGTAGGCTTTACATCCAAGCAGCCCCTTTCCCCCAGCAGAGTTAGCATGCACTGTGTGCCAAATGTAGACCTGGAGATATCATAGGAGCCCCACCCCTGCAGCCATGCTGTAATGCAAACCTCTTGGCATTTCTAAAAGAGCAGTTCCACATATCAAAGCATGCTTGTCTCAATTTGTGTTCAGATTTTCTCATCTGCTGTAACAGCTGTCCCTTAAGTAGCACAGAATAGGCTCTGCAGACAAATCCCACCATGGGAATTCTCCTCCAAGGGAAATCTTGCACTGTGGTAATTAACAGCTCACATGTTCAGAGTGATGCATGCCAGGCATATCAAGCTGGGGAGATGTTAAAGGAGCCCTGGAAGGGAAAGCTGACTGGCTTCAGATTCGGGTGTAGGACAGCACGTGTGTAACTCTTCTACATATGCCAGTGCACTGGAGTTACACAGGAAGATGCACAAATGGGGTGTCTGAACGGAACTGAGAATTGGTATTCTTAACTGCTTGGCTTCGATTTGTTCTGCTCCTTTGTGTAGCTTACCTGGCTGTCTCATTATTTTCCAACTGTGAGTGAGAGAATATTTCTCATACTTTTACTTTTCTACAGATGTTGGGGGTCACAGTGAGGCTTGGATTCATGAAATCTCTGTTAGAGCTTGACTGAAAGCTGTAGGGCAGGGGGTCTAATTTCAGGGTGACCTCAACTCCTGTGTCATACTTTTCTTCAGATAAGCAAGTGGTGAAGTTTTTTTTAATCTATTTTTTACTCTGTTCAGAAGCCATTGTCATAGCAACTTCCCCTTGAGTCGTATTTAGGTGGTTACTATTCAACCACAGGGCTATCTATGTAACTGCTCTGATTTTACCTGAAAAATTAAATGATTCTTAGCTTTAGGGAATAAACAAACATCATCTAAAAAAACGTATTTTTATGCTCACGTGCTGCAAAAGACACTACTGCTTCTACTGTGATATGATAAATAACCAAGTAGGACAGTCTCATTTAGAAAGACTTAATAGTACAGAGTTAATAATTTTCATTTTTGAATTTTAGCTTTTCAAGAAAGGGACTATAATTGAAATATAGTTATATATCAATATAATAAAATGCATAATACAAAAATCTAATCTGAGCAGCTCTCAAAATGGAAGAAGCACGATCACCCTAAAACAGTTCAAAGCCTCAGAGAACTTAAAACAACTTGTAAAATTTAAGGGCTCTCCTCCTGTCTCCCCATCTATTGTTACTGCAGCTGCAGCTGGTCCTGCAAAAGTTTCCTTCTGCAGAAGTTAGTTTTAATATCAGTTGGAAAAGGAGACTAAAATATTTTTGCTATGATCAGTCTAGATGAATTTCACACCTCTCTAACAGAACCAGCTAGGCCAACAGCAGTGAAGTCACACTTAATCCTTGTTTTGAGGGTTTAAGGGAAACATAAACCCTGTGCTGGTTCTCAGCTGAAGAATAAATGCAGGGCAAAATCTGCCCCTTCCCTTTAGCTGCTGGGAAGTCTTGCAGTAAATAGGAGGTAGCAAAGGGGAATGCACTAGGCAGCGTTTTGCAGATGCCTGGGGCTGACTCAGCAGGGGCTCCCCGTGTCACCAGTGCGAGCTGTGGGTGCTGTGAGCTGAGCCCCCTCCTCCCGGCGGCACAGGGCTGTCCCGGTCACCCTCCGCTGCTGCGCCGAGCAGGCGGCAGGCACCAGCAGGGACCAGCAGCGCCCACAGCTCCCGGAGCTTCTCGGTCCTGGGCTCACGAACTTGAGCTGGGCTTACAGCAAGGACTTCGGCATGCCTGTTCAGGCTAATTGGCTTGACAGCTAATTAGCGCTCACGAGCCCGAAGCACAAAATAAACATGACATCTATGCTCTGCCTTTTATAACTCCGGCATTTCGCTCATTTTGGTGAAGCCTATTCATGTCACATAGATTGAAATACCTCGTTGATCTTGTTACCCATATGACTGCCCTGAGCACATGGTAATGCCTCTTCTAATGCCAGGAAGCATATGAATTACACAATTTAAGTCACTGCAGCGTTAACAGGGGTCATCCCAATGGGAGCTCTCCCATTTATTCAGAGATGTGGTTAAAGGATTGAACTAAAACTATTATCATTAAGTGGAAGGACACACATATGGAAGATTGTTTGCTGAGCAACTGTTCCAGTGAAGTTTTGAATTGGATGCAATAAGTACTGAAAGGGGAATAGCTGCTAAAAATGATGACTGAAATTATGATATTTTAATTCATAGGAAAATGAAAACATGAGTGGCTGATTCATGATTGTGGAAAGAATAACCTTAATACAACTGAGCTGATTCTGCTGCACATTATGAAAAGAATGCCAGTTTTTACTCTATTTTGCTGAAAGATAACCATTGTCTTCACTGTTATTAGAAAATAAAATTACCAAAATTAAAATAAAAACCAAAACAAAACCCCCCAAAAACAAACAAACAAACAAAACCCCAAAAACCAAAAAACCCCAAAAAATATCCATCAATTTCTTCATAATCGAGCTGTACTTTTCCAGGTCTAAAGAGGATGCCTGAAAAAGAAAAGGCTGACCTGAGGTCTCCACATCCAGTTTTCATGCCAAAACACAGAAGATGCACTGCAGTGCTACAATACATATTTGTTAGTTTGGATTGAGTGCCAGAAAGTTTTTGGGCAAGTGTGGCAGTCTGTTTCTTCTGTGGCTGATCTCCAGACCCTGCACAGAATTACACAGGCATTGCAGTTGTATGTAGGATATTTTGTTCTGTTTCTGGGTTCAGTTTTGCCTTACAGGGAGGCTTCAGACATGTAACATCATGTCTTGGGCTGAGTCTGTGTGGTAAGTACAGTTATTCTTTCTTATTCAATTCATTGTTTAGAAGAATGGATGAAACAAAACTACCTTTTTAAGTGTAATTTTATTTCCACAAGGGAAAATGCCACCATATCAGGTTCATTTTAAACTTACAGTTGGTATATAAATGATCAGAAACACTGCAGCCTGTACCTTAGCTGTTTATGAAAGATTCAGACACCATAATGACAAACATCACAGAAACCATTACAGTTACAAACCCGTTGGACTCTTCTCTACCTATGTGTAGAGAAAAAAAATACCATAAAGTATTTTTTTTAAATATCCAATTTCTTTAGTAATTCTCTGGTCCAATTCATCTGGTCCAATGAGATTGATCCTGATTAGGACATCCAAGTCCCATTATAATACAAACAGATAATACATCCAGATATACTTTATATATAGGTATGTTTAATGCATCATTCCAATCAGGATTCTAGGAAGAAATATTTATCAAATCCTTATTTATCACGGATGTAAAAACTCAGGCAATAAGGGAAGAATCAAAGACTTTTTATGGAAAAAGAAAACCCTGAACTTCATGTTTCAAAGGCAATTACTGCAATTAAGTATGAAACAGCACCTTTCATGCCAGCAATTCACTCTGCATGAGTTCACTTGGCCAGAAAAGTGCAGTTTGTTCTTAAAACTAGAAGAATGCAATGTTCAGTCTGGGAAGATTTCAGCTATGTGTTCATAGGCTGAAGAGCTGCTAAGGTTAATAGGAGCATTTGAGAGAAAGGGAAGAGAAGAGAGAAGTGTCATTTTCTTAGGTAATTGCTTCATTCACAAAAAGAGAGATAAGAAGCATGTGTAAGAACCCATGTGTAAGAGCACGGGGATGAAGGATGGGTTAGTTGTGATCCAGAAGGCATTTTAAATCTTTTATAGGGGAAAAATTACCCTAGCTTTCCTTGAATTAGTAGACAGGGATTCCCATGAGCCTGGTTCATTCTATCTCTGCAAGAAGTAGGGTAGGTGATATTCAAAAGCCACTTCTTTCATATTGCATGACTCTTCCTCTTGGGATGTTTCAACAGGATTTTCAGTTCACAGTCATAGGATCATCACAGACACTATTTGCCCCACATCCTTTAATACTGGATTCCATTGTTTCTAATGACATACCAGCTGCTATGCATTTAACCAGTTCCTAAGGAAATGAAGCACGTTTATTGTGTCCATTTCTCATGTAATACAGTATATTATTGATTTTTACCTACTAAACCAAAACCACTATGTCTTGGGATTACACATGTAAAGAATGACCAGGCCTGAAATTAAATAAGATTTTTAGTGAACATCCCCTACTAAAAGTAGAAGATACATATCTCAATATTTTACATGGCATTCGTTAATTATATTCATTTTTAGACTACTTTTCACAGGCTGTATGATTTCCCCATTATAATTTCATTCTCATGGAAAATGGTAAAATGCTTATGATACAGACTCTTGTGAGCCTTTTATTAAGTGCCTTTGTCTCCAGTTAAGGGAAAAGAAAAACATGCTTCATATACACAGGAGGATTCTGGGGATCCATTTCAGGNAAAAACCTCAAAACTTCATGCCAGAGATATTAAAGGAAGCAATCTCTACGCCTACCTCATTAGGAGTTGCTCAGGAACATGTTGTCCTTCTATACAGATTGCCCCTGTAAGGCTGCCAATGTCAGCAAGACCTTGGGTGCATCTGTCATGCTTGTGACTGTAGACTTGATACATGTTCTTCTGTGCATTTGCTCATGAGTACAAAAAAATTCTTACTTTTTTTTTGGTGAGTTTGCTCCCTTTGCTTCTTGCATTATATAAAAACAAGCAGCTGAAATCAGGAGACAGTCCCTTTTCTCTTATCTATGGGATTCTTTTCTGATAATTGAGTTAATATTGAAAGTCACATTTTTTTGTCTGAGAATTCAGGTCTTGAATGTATTGGATAAGTCAACAAATAAATTCTTTTAAATATATTAGTTAAAGAGAATAAGGATTTTGCAACAGTACTGGTATGGATTTTCAGGACCTGTTATTTTACTATCTCAGTGTACAAATGTCTTTCAGATACTTTTCTTGAAAGGTTTCTTCAGGATTAGAGTGCCTGTGGTACTGGTGGCTGCTTGCACTGAATCATTTCCTAGTTCACAAGGTGGTCAGTGACAGATTTCTTCTCACTGCTGCTCTGAATATCATTGCAGCAGGCTCAAATGCTCAATTTTGTGCAAGAGTGATTCCCTATTAAGAGTGTTGACTCTGTCCAACAGATCTTGTGATCCTTCCTTTAATGGCTGCTATTGTCTTTTGCCACCTCCTATTTGTTTTTAATCTCCTTAATGTATGCCTTATCCTGCAGTGCTCCCAAAGCTAATAGTTTATAAGACATCTCACTGTAGTTGGGCTACATGACTTGCATAAATCTACCAAAATGGTGACCTATTGCATATTGCCTTCAAAATCTAATAAGCATTCAACTTTGTTTCTCAGCCAGCTGGCAGACCTTTGTGATATCATTCTGATTTTATGATGAAACACTGATGCAAAGCAATGAAACAGATGCAAAGCAATGATAACTAAAGCTAGCTAAACTGAGATAACAAAACTGAACCTAAGGATCAAAGGTGAAGCAAAGGTTTATACAGAGAGGCCCAAAAAGCATAAAGAAAATGAGTGTGATGGCAGCCATGGCAATGCCACGTTGGGATCCCAGCCTATTCTGCTGCCTTCATGTTAATTTTTGTTCTGATCACACGCCAGAAAAGGACTGAGCATTGACACTGTTTAATGTCAGTGTCCATGGGGGTATCTGGAGTTTGCATGAAATTGTTTCTGTGGTCAAGACATGGAAGTTGAAATTATGAACCCTGACTCCAAGGCCTCTGTTGGACCTCTAGAAGTAATCCTCCAAATGGAACCCATTCCTCCCACAGAGGAGTGAACCTATTGAAGTATGCATGATCTGCAAAGCTTACACTGTAAAATGTGTGAAAGGGAGAACAACTAGTTGACCCAACAGATATTTTCCCTTCTGGCTTTTGGGTTTAATGAGAAAATGATAAATAATCTTTCCTAGCAGTCCTATTTTTCAAGTAGGCATGCTACTGCAGGAAAGAACCAGAGATTCTCTTCAAAAGTAGAAAGATGAGAGTTTTGTGACCAATGATATCCAGTAGGCAATGCCTGGAATATTAAGTCCTCTTTTTTTAAAAGGTAATGGAAGAAAGCATAATGATAAATGAAAATAAAAGCCATGCCTTGCTCACAAATGTTAATTTGTCCAAAGAGGGTATTTCACACGTGAACCCCCAGGAGAGCAGGCACACGTGCATTTTAATCAGAGTTGAATGCTTAATCACAGAACTGGCTCTCAGACTTGAAAGGGCTCAACCCTGTGCTCATCTCCTGCTGGGAGGCTGCCTCCCTAGCTAAGCCTGGGCATGGAGGCTATGGCTTCTGAATCTGTCACTCACAAGACTGCCAGCAAACCTACTTCCCAGCCCCAGACTGCTCCAGCCAGGACTCCTGTTAGGCTCAACCTTGCAGGTTTCACAGAGCAAGTTCTGCTACAGAATGTTGTCATTCACAGTGACATTTCCCTGACTCAGTAAAGGCAGGCAGGAAATGTAATATAATTTTGAATTTAGGTTTTCTGAGTTGTCTAAGTCATCAAACAACTATTTTTGGGATAAATAAGAGCCATCGTATGTCTTTTTACCACAAAAGTGAAATTGATGTAATTAATGTCAGACAGTGAGATTGTGCTTTGCTGTGTAATGGGAAGATGATGCTGGATTTGAGATTTCGTGAATGCAGTCTAAGTTTATCAGGTGGTTTACCAAACTGAATACCTCTACAGGCACCATCTTTTTGGACAGTGATACTATCTGCTTTGGGATTGAAAGCAAGAGCATTCCAGATTTGCCATTGTTTTTAACATTGATCTGTAAACTAATGTGGTCTATTGTTGGGAAAAAGGAATTGCAATGATATTAAGGCAATAACGGCTCTTAATAATATTGATTTAATTCAGCCCTGTCACAAAATAACTTTCTTAAAAACTCCTGGCAGTCAGATGTATTCAAGGACAAGTCAATTTGTTTTAATGCACATAGAGTAGGGAAGAAACTAGTGTCTCTTGTAGGAAGGAGTGAGCTATCTGAGAAAAAAGTGATGTAATTAATTTCCAAATCCCCCTACAAGACTGAACTGTTATACACCTGCTGGATTTTGTGCACCTCTCAGACTTAGCACTTTTCCTTGCCTTTCCCCCCTCACTCCATCTGTTTGTATAGCACCTGTACTTCTATGCCTCACTGACTCTCCATCTGTTTCTAGAATTTGTATCTTTCTCCTCTGCTCATGGCCCTTGAAATTTATAATAGAAGTAAGGAGACATTAGGAGTGAATGCCTCAACATGTTCATCTGACAAAGTCTTTACACTAATACTTTCAGTTCCTGCCTGCTGCAGGAACTCAAGCCTGTTCCTGCCACTCCAGGGCAGCTTTAGATGATTTCTAATAGCCCACCATCTGGTTCCTATAAGAAGTTAAGCCTCATTTTCACCCAGCTGCTGCTGCTGATGCAGTTTGTACCTTCGTCCATGTTCATTCTTCATTAGAGAGCATGATCCAGCAGCAGGATTGCTGTAGACCACAGTGACCTGGTTTCTTGCTGCCAATGACTGGCTGGCTTAGCTCATGCTATACTGACAAAGTAGGTTTCACTCCCAGCTGGATGTTACTAGCCTGGAGAAAAAAAGTATTTCTCTTTCTATGTTGATATTGGCCATTTACCAAATTTACTCTCACCCCTCACTTTCTTTCACAACAGACAAATCAAAAAAGAATTAAAAAGCTGCCATTCAGTGTGAAATATAATGCCAGAAATTGATCCTCTAGTATATTAAAACTACAACACATTAAGTGAAGATATATTTGCATTAATGTCTTTAGTTACAAAACTCAAAAAATACACACACATAGGCATATTACTGCCAATGCCATTAAAGCAGCCCACACACTCATGTTCTGCATTACAATACTTCAGAAGGAAAGAGAAGCTGCATAAATGGACGGTATTAAGCCCTTCAGAACTTCAGAACTCCAATCATATTTTAATACATATGATCTTAAACAAAGTCCAGCAATGGTTAATTATAGGGTGGCACTGTAAGTTCACTGGCCATATGAGAGTTAGTTTGTGCTTCTGTATCATGTATGATCTGGTATGATGAGGGTTTGGTTACAGCTGTTGAGCTACTGCTGGAAAATTGAGGGTTTGGCACTTTTGAAAAGAACAATCCAGGATTCATGAAAACTGGGAGAGGTGAAGATTGTAACACCATTGGTGTTGGGGTGAAACCAAGTTGGATCACAAAGCAGCTGTTTTCCAAAGTAAAAGTCATAGCCATTTCTCATTGTACCCTCTGTCAATCAACTGATTATCAAAATGGAAAATCTTCAAGAGTTATTATTCCAAAGGTCTGAGCCTCTCTGCCATTTTTAGTTTATCATAATGCAATTCAATCTGTCAGTGAATGTCACTTTGCTCATGTACACTTTGCTTGTAATGCTTTCAGTGTAACAAAATATAGTCACTCCCACCATTTCTTAATCTTCTGCTGGTATTCAGGCCATTTTAAGAAGGTGACCTAGTATCATTCTCTCAGGCATTTAGTTAATCTGGTGCAAAAGAACTTTAAATAAGTAGCTGCTCTAGTCTGTTTTATTGGAGAAGACATGAAGCTTTGCACAAATCCCCATGCTGGATACCTGAGACATAACCTGGAAAGATATGTGCTTATATATTATTAATAAGTCATACTTTGAGCTTTAAAGGACCTTTCACCTAATGCTGTAAAAGTGCTGTAGAGATATTCACCCCCCACAATACCCTTTGTACAGAAGTAAACACAGGATCCATGGAGTACAAGTAACTTGCTCAAGGTCACAGAGCAAAGGCTGCATGTGCATCTTGGCCTAGTGACTCTGCTCTAGTAACTAAGCTACAATCCCAAACCCTCAGAAAGCAAGCAAAAAAACCCCCAAAACATAGTAATTTTCTGTGGTCTGGTAGGACTGTCTGGAAGTGAGGTATACTTTGGACAATTGCAAAATAACCTCACTCAGGTGGGTAAATTTAAATTTAAATTTAAAACTCAATTTGATTTTATATGGAATTATAACAGTAATGAAATGAGATTGAACTCAAATGAATAATGAGTTCTAAATTGAGGAATGGTGTGATAATGCTTTCCATGGTTCAATTAGTCAGCCATCTGTAGTACTTTCTACTAATAGTTACATTGCCTGGTTTAGAAGAGATTTAAATGCCTCTGTCTAGTTTTCAAGAACATATACCCATTATACAAGAGATATTAGGCATCATGGGGAAAATATAACAGGAAATGGTGTGTGCATTGACCCACATCCAATGGATCTAAGTTTAATATGAAGACAGTCTGAATATTCAAAATACTGGAAAGTAACTGGAAAAAAAAATCTGACCACAGCTGAAATGACCATGCATTTCCCCTGTAACCAGCTACTTCAAAACCCTATCTCAGACTTGAATATCTTTTTGCCTTCAGGGGCCATTTTCATCCTGAAGCCCCTGTCCCCACCAGGATGTTGCCTAGTGTGCTCCCACTCACTAGGGCTAAGGGTAGGATTGTCTTCTGTCGCACTGCAGAAGCACTGATTCCTCACATACAGCTTTATCCTCAGTAAGGGATATTTTTTCCTTCGTGTCTTGAGTTCATAAGGATCTCATTCCTCATCAAAGAGAATTAAAAAAGCTACAGAACTGGGATATCTTAGACTGAGATGACAAGATAAGACATTTCTGTGCTGCAGAATTATTGGTCCAAGGTGAGAACTAGTTAACATGGTAGTTTTAAAGAAGCTGGAGCAAGCTGAAGAAGGTAAAGCAAATCTGTTCTGATCGTCCAAAGAAGAAATAGCTCTACCTCTAGTATTTCCTGGAACCTGATATTATTCCAGAGAACACTGAGGAGATTACACTCCATGTTTAAAAATGCCCAATACTGAATTTATTAGTCTGGAAGGCAGGATTTTCTTCTCAAAAGAGAAGGTAAAACATGGAGGAAGGTTGGCTGCATGTTTTAGTTTGTGTTAGAAAGCACTTACTGTACCATCCAGGAGAAAAGACAGTAGAAACCTTCTTTTTTAAGAAGAAAAGTTCACATGATCTACGTCTTTACTGATAGTGATAAAGCCCAGGTAAATCTATTACTTTGTGATTCATGTAATGCACATAGAAGTGTGTTGCATTGACACATCAATCAGGATTTAATTAGTTGCCAGTGGCTGTCACTGAAAGGGCACTAACCTGAAGCACAATGAATGAAGTATATTTCCTAAATATTGTCTATGAAAATAGTGTTTATTTACATTAATGTTACCTGCCCTTGACAAACATTTGTTGTCCTATGGCTCTGTTGCAGTTAGTTAATAATTTACTCATAATTACTTGCCTACAAGAAGCTGAATCTTTCATGAAACAAAAGAGACAGTGTTTTATGAATGCTTTTTTATATAAGCAGGGCACATTTCCTTCTAGGAAAGCAATTTAATAGTAGGCTGGTTTTGTCCATGGAACAAAAGTACCCCTAAAATTCTAAGTTAATTTTTCTTGTTTCAACTTGGCATGAATACTGTACAGCTAGGGCTTCTCCAGAACCACACTTATATCACTGAAGTACTGGTTTATTCTATGTAATATAATCTTAATATGGCTGTAGGGTTCTCTAGCACTTAAAACAATGGGGTTTTTTTAATTGTGGGAGATAAACACGTTACACGGCTTTGCATTTCACCTGCCTTAATCCTAAGAAACACAGAATGATTATAGAGGTTCATCTCTTCACAGACCTTGAAAAGTTCTAGGCTACCTACTTCTTGACACAAAAAGAAAACACTAGAAATGTGACATTGTGGAAATTCAGAGAAAAAAAAGTCTTGATGATAAATTTAGTAAAGTTGATAATTCCAAGTAGCTGTGAACATTTATGAAAATACTTTATTATGCTTTTCTCCAAAGATATTGCTCCACTGATTACAAATTACCCCATGTCTAACTATTGTTAGATATGCACATGTGAATTATTATTAGATATCGACATATATCCTTCATTGATGCAGCTACAGACTTGCACTCAAAGGCAAAACTGCACCCACTGCATAAGACACAAACAACCCATGCCTCTTCCCAAATAACTTATCTTACTTTTGACCATAGGTTGAATTACAATTAGCTTATGAGAGGAAACAGAAATTAACATCTGCCCATAGATCAGATTAAATTAAAGCCATGAACATGAGTTCAGCATATGAAACTATTCAGTTCATAAAGCTTCATTCTACCATTATTATATTGCCCAGGGGCTGCAACCGAAAGTCAAAACCGCACTTCCTTTTTGTCAGTTGCCATTAGGTATCCCAACATTACACTGAATTTAGCACAGGAAAAAAAACCTTTTTGCTGCTGGAAAATACTTCATTTTTGAGGCAGCTTTCATTTTGGCCTTGAACTCAACTATTTTGAATTCAGCCTGAGGGTATTTTGTTTGATAGTTTGCTGCAGGCTCAGTACTGCATGTAAGACTGCTGCATTAGCAGAGCTCTGACATTTGACACTTATCTGCGACTAATGATACGTATTTGACCCTTAGCAGCACCATTGACTTGTGAGGGGACATATTTGAATCTATCCATGAGAAAACAGAATATTATGTCTTTAAAATACTATTTCAGAGATTAATCTTTTATCAGGAGTACAAAAAATAATGTCAGTTAATCATTGATCCTTCAAAAATTTTGACTAAGTTGGGTATTATTTTTTCATTATTTTATTAATTGAAGAATGTATAGTTCCAAACAGCAAAGAAAATGTGAAAGCTATATTAATTCTGGAATTAAAGGTCACCTTCTGCATGCTAGCAAATACAGCCCCGGTAAGATATACATGCTGATGAAGTCAGCAAGCAATTAAGGACATGACTCCTACACAACCTCTTCAGCTTACTAGTCACTTAATCATACAAGGTGTCGAGCCTTGTCACCCTGGACCTAAAACACATGCTTAATTTTAAACATGTGACTCGGTTACAGGATTCTGTGAGATTACTTGTGCATAACATTAGACACCTGTTTAAATGCTTTGCTGGATCAAAGCAGGAATGCTCAGCATTTTGCAGGATTGCATGTTAAATGTGTTTTATCTCATCCTTCTATTGGAAAAACTCTTTGGTGGATATATGTTTACATAGTGGGAAGAGGAAAAGTGATTCTTTCAGCGTCTTCTGATTATGGTGAGATTCAGCTTTTCAAACCTTACTGTATGGGCTGATGTTTGATAATAAAAGATTTATTTTGTTCCAATTCATTTTCAGTTGCAAATTGCCAGTTCTCAGCTATTTACCTCCAGACAAGTGTGAGAGACAAGAAAGCAAAGCAGGTCATTGCAAACACTGCTCCTCCTGAATTATGTTGAGGCTATTGTCAAAAATAAACACCACGTTCCTAAATGTGAATATATCCTGGGGAGAGCAAAGTATAAGTGTCATAATGAGTTGCAAAAAAATTGAGTAGCTGCTTGTAAACATATGGTCTCCCCTTTACGGTTTTAGTATGACGTCTCATGTCTGATTTTTCAGTGTTAAGCAGATTTATCACCCTGTGGACTTGAAATTAGCTAGTGCTCAGAGCTGTTCTTCTCAGGGGCTGGTTTCAGAACACACGCACACATCTTCACATTTTTCTTGGTTTTTACATTTAGCTGACTTTTCTGAAAGTTTCCCTTGGCCTAATTGGAGCAGAGCAGCAGTACTGTCCTGCTATTGCTTTGCTCCCCAAACCATTTAAATTGTACACAACAGATTTTGGAGCCCTACAGTACGTTAAGGCTGGTGGCTGCTTTTGGGAATGACTGGCAGAGCTTCCATTGTAGGGGCTCTGACTCTGACAGCAATGACTTACTGCGAGTGCCACGTGGCAAAGTTGGCTGATGGACTTAAAAAAGAATCATCGAATGCAAACAGGCATCTGCAGGTTTATATTTTACAATGATAGTTTTTTTCCTTCCATAGTGTCTTAGTTGTGCCTTAGAAGGATCTAGAGTCAAAGCCAGATGGCTCCTAGAAGCAAGCAAATAAAGCTACCTGGCCTACACAATTCCAGTATGCAAGATACCAAGTAAAATTAATGGAAAATACTAAAAGATAAGGCAATAAATATTTAGTTCTCCAAATTAAATCCATTAGAAAAAATTAGTATTTGTCTTTTCGATCATTATGGCAATACCTGAGCAGTTCTGGAATGCTGTGCTTGTAGATAGTAGCTATGGCCACAGCATGAACACTGCTCTTGGAAACTGGGGGACACTGACTGCTTTGTGTTTTTATAGCTACGTCACACACAGGAGATGGATATAGATATATACACACACACACACATACGTATTTGCTGTACTGCTATCACAGTTGCTATATTGCTCCATTAGAAATTTCTGGGCCTCTCTGGAATGACCAACTCTCTGGGTGTCAATATTTATACAAAGAACTGGCGAGCTTCCACAAAACCAAAATTGTACAGAAAGAAGTCCTGGCATTGCCCTGATATGTCTGCAGAGTGATGTAGCTGTTCTGATTTGATACAACTAAAAAAGCCCAACACAAACCATGGAGAAGTTTTACCCTGCTTCTTCTTACTGCTCCCCTGCAGTGGTTCTTTGCAACTACTGCACTTCTCTGTTGTTCTGTCATCATCATTCAGTAGAGGGTAAAAGGTTTGCTTCTCCTCTCTGGTTTGGTCATCAGGGTCTGCTCAGAAAAAGGGGAACTAATGGTTTAAGAGAGATATTTTAAAGGTCTTTTTATGTATGTGATTTATTTTCCATTTTGCTGACAGCTATTCCTGCAGCTCCTTTGTTAGTCTGTGTTTTAACAGTGACTGCTACTATTCTGTCTTCAGAATATCCTGATATGTTCCTACTTTCTTCTCTTCTGGCTGGAAGGGAATCTCATTAGTACAAACAGTAGTAAATAGGCTCTGCTTTGCAGGAGTCAAGAGTGCTTGTAAGTGTGTGGATTCATATTTATTAAATGTACTTACAGACCTCAGACTGTCCAACATGGCTTAATTAATATTGCTTCTGAGGTCGTCATTTTGCTGCCACATTTTTTCAGATTCTAGCCATGTGTTAATATTCTGTTAATGCATAAACCATACTAATTTTCCAATAAGAAGTGATCCTATTGGCAAGAAATATCACATTAATCAAAAGCTATGTGATTTAGGAAACTTGGTAAGAATGAGGAAATATGTATGGGTCTAACTCTTAAGCAAAATACAAGGATATGAATAATTGCTTTATTAAAATGATAAAAAAAAAGCCCTAAGAAAATACTCTATGTTTGTAATATTCATTTGTGTTAAATTTCTATTCATACCATATGGATTAGAGTGAACAAGGGATTTTCTTTAATATTTTATTTGGCTGGATTGAGTGCAAGGGTTCCAGTACTCCGGAGATGATCACTCTGAATGACTGGGTGACCCATTAAAGCATTCTGCTGAGGTATGTCTTTGTCCTGCCAGCTGGAGGATTTTGCCAGGGTTAAGTGCCAAAATAGATCTCAATACAAAAGTTTTAACTAATTCAAGGAAATCGTTACATAACCTCACTGCCAAGAATAGTGTTCACGTATATTGTTACGGAGAGATGTGATGAGGTTGAATATATTCCTATTTGCAAAGTACTTTGATAAGAAGCTGTTACAGTGTGCAATATATTATCATGCTAAATATGTATTTCAGTCTTTGAACAAGGATTGGGCAGATAGAAAGTAAACTAAACAGAATTTTCAATTAATATATGCTGAAATAGGTTGTCTAAATTCTATGAAAAAAGCAAATGCTGGAGATAATAATTTGTCATGTGCATATATATAGTTATGTGCATATTAGTATAATCTCCTGCTAAAATTTCCTCTTTTGAGTCTTTAAAACAAGGACAGTAGATCCAACCTTATGTGTTTTACATCAGCATCTCAGACAGCAAACATTTTGCACTGCAACAAAAATCCCAGAATTATTTCATGATATGATTTTGTTCCAGCATCCATCTAATCACTACAAATGTATTATTTTTCACTCTGTTCTCGGGACAAAGTAGGAATAGTAAGGAATCGTATTAAAGTAAGGCTCAGAATTAATTATGCAAGACATCTCTGCTTATATCTGAAGTCTGGTTGACACTGGGTCTCCAGCATTTGAAGTCAAGACCAAGTGCCCCACTGACTTCAGAAACACAAACCTAGTCTCTTGACTAGAAGAACTTTTTTTTATTATTTTATATTATTCTTTTAATTTAGGAAGGTTTTATATATTTTATATAACCATTTAACAAAGATGTTGTGGTAAACAAGTTTAGGGTATATATAAAGGCTTTTAGCCTTTTTTAATACAATTTCCCTCAAGATTATAACATGCAAATGTTTTCTATCATTTCCCCGGATTCAGTTAGACCATATATGTCTTTAGGAAAAACTAGGGAGTACACATTTATTCTCTCACATTACCCTTCTTAAGAAAAAAAAAATATTCCTTGTATAATGTAGTCATCATTTAGAGCACACATAAATCTTCATACTGTTACTCCATTCATGTATTGCTTTTTTTTTTTCCTAACTGCCATGCCAAATTAATCCCTGGTGCAATATTGTGTCACCAGTGAAGCTGTGCCACTTGCCTGGACTCTAGTTTTAATTGAAAGATTTATCATTCCAGAGTTTCTTTGTCTTTTGTGCTTAGTACATGGATCCTTGGAAACCCTGACTGCTTTGCCATTACTGACTCTTTTCTTTATATAGTGTATCATTTTCTTGTTTTTTAATCACGGTTTCTCTTAATGGAATGTGTGGAAAGTTTTCTCATATAACCAAAATA
The DNA here is from genome assembly GCA_013399945.1 of Ploceus nigricollis. Taxonomy (NCBI): domain Eukaryota; kingdom Metazoa; phylum Chordata; class Aves; order Passeriformes; family Ploceidae; genus Ploceus; species Ploceus nigricollis. Next base: position 58,557 of record VXBC01010213.1, read on the forward strand.
AAAAACCCCACTGTGATTTGCACTTGACTCATATAGGTACAATTATGCAATTTTATTTAGCTTGTTATGTTTATAGAACTTTATTAAATAATTTGTTAATGATAATGTGGAATTGGGCAAGTTGCATTATATTTAAAAGCAATAGCTTGTTCTTCCTCACATATTTAATTGCTAAAACCAGGAATTCTAAGGGGTTTGGAGAATTGATGAACAGAGTTGGGGGTTTTAATTGCAAAGATCCAGGATTGATGAATATTTTAAATACTTCTGTGATACTGTACACAGAATATCCACAAGAGGGAACTGTTTTACATAAAGAGGAGTCATTTCCTTGCTGCTAAAACACTGCTTTCTGGAACAAAATCCTCCAGAATTACATTGAGTAGGCATGATTGTATCCTGGACTATGCTACATGGTAAGAATAGGAAAAACACAGGTCAGCACAGCGTTTGTTATGTTCTGTAAATAGTATTGTTAACCAAGTAAATTTTGAGCTCTTGTGTTGAAATATTAAATAGACAACTAATCTGAAAACAAATCCATTGAAGTTTTCTGTTTGTTTGGAATAGATCTCTCCAGGATGCAGAGCTTGAAAATCTTGTTTGGTTTGAAGGGAACATGAAATGGAGTTGTTGCCTCAGTAAATGAAGCATATACCCCCAGGGGGCTTTCTCAAACTCTGCTTTATAGAGCCTGCACTGGAAGGCTGGTCTTTCTTTATTCATAAAGGAGTAAGCTCAAATGGGATTTAATGGAAGGGATATTAATTTAAGGATCATTTTTACCTCTGTATATGAATCGGTGAACAAAATACAAAGTTACCTACTTTGCTTTGTCTTTTGCAGATATTTCCTAGTAAGGAAATTTCAACTGGTAAGGTAAGTCTTACCAATTGATACCAATATTTACTTTTCAGTGTGAGTTTCATGGTAAATATTTGTAGAACTGAGCCATATTTATGTAAATAAAAATTTTGTTTATACAGACAAAAGGTTTTTGCCTGGATATATGGTGTGAAATTTATATACTAGGACTCCTACTGTATGTGTTGGTTGGTTTATGAACAGTTTTTGAGCATCAGATCTTAAAAGCAAATTTTTACAAGTGATCACAATAAATCTCCTATCCCTGTCCAAATCTGCATGTAAACTCTGTGTGAACATGTTTGAATCAAATTATTTGAACATACAGACTACATTTTGTGGTGCACTTGCTTTGCTTTAGTTGGAGTTTTTTCTTTAGGACCACCTTTGGTATGTGTGGGTACAGAATTATGGGGATGGTATTTCAGAAGTGCCTAACGATCCTGTTTGCTTCTGGAGTGCTCGTGAAAACAGTGTCTGCACTGCTCAGTTGCAGCAGTATTGAGTCCAATCAATACTTTTTAACTTGTGCCTTCTGAATGTATAAAGCAAGAAAATGTATTTTCAGACTGCAGCCTCTCTGTCAAATCTTCTGGGCCCTCTCAAACCACAGCAAGAGAGGATGTATGTCACAGCCATGGCTTCAGAGACTCAGTTCTTCTTATCTGCCAGACCAGTATATGGAAGAAATTCCACCATGCAAAAGCCTCTCCTGGGATGTGCTGTGCAGCTATTCTTCATTGTCCTCATCTCTCAAGGTGCACAGGGCTTGTAGTTTCTCTTAGCAGTAAGAGTGCCTCTAAGTACCTGGCACTTCTGAAGATCAGACATCAAGTGCCTGTCTTATGATGCTCCTGCCCTGGTGTTTGCTGATGGATAAAAGGATCCCTAGGTATGTGCGCAGCTGTGAAAAAGGTGTTCCTCACAGGAATGCAGAGCAAATGACTGTGAGGACCAGGTTCTGAGCCCACGACCCAAGGTTATGTGATCCTGTCATGGCAAAACTTTGCAGTCCAGGTGGCTCTCTAGCTGTGGGGAGGGCTGGTAAGGGCTGGTAATGAAAAGACATGGGAGGAGGCAGCAGCTGTGGCAGTGCTGGCAGTCTGGGCTTGCATGTGGCAGCTGTGACATGCAGTTTCTTTTCATTCTGACTAGTTTTCTGCATTTAGAAATTCTCAACTAAATTCCATTACAACAATCTCCTGAGAATGACCTGCTTCAGGTCTGCTGTGTAACTGACTGTTTTTCTCTGGGAAAAAGCAATGTAGGATTTTTCTTACCTGTATACACTTCAATATCATTATCTAATGCCTTCTCTATTCAGAGGCCCCTATTAAACCCTTCTTGAAAAAGAAAGCCTTCTCTTGAAGGAACACACTGGAGGAGCAGACTGGAAAGAGACGTCATGATGAACTCAGAGAGTCAGACAAACAGTGGTGTTATCTCACAAAAAAAGTGGGGGTGAGAGGGTTAGAGAGCCCCATAAAAAGCTTTGGGAACCCATAAAATCTCATTACCTTCACTTAAGTAGAAAACAAACAAGCCCCTGGCAGATGCAGAAACAGAAACTACTACTACTAAAGGTTAAGAGATTACTATTTCATAATGGTGGCTCTCTGCTGGTATAGCAACTAGATAAGATGGGGGAATGTCACGCACACAAAGGCTGCTGTATTTTACCCTTGGAAAGATGTCAAGAGGATCTGCATAATACTTCATACAGACAACCCAGTGAGCAGACCATGTGCCAAATGGAGATTTTGATTTATGTATAAATGAATACACATATAGACAAAAAATTTCTCTGCTTTTCAACGTGAATACGAAAAAAAAGTAGGAGATAACTATCCAGATTTTCTTGCTGGCTTCCCCTTTCACCCCCATCCTACCCAAAGGTGTAATTTTAAATTGTTATTTGTATTCCTAAGGGTTAAATTCAGGAACGTTCTTGGGATGTGCGGCAATTTACGGTGTGTTTGCGGAGCGTTTGCAGTACTTGCCCGTGTCAATTAAAGACAAGCCACGAATGCCTTCAGCGGAAAAACCCACGCCGCGGTCCCCGATGTTTATTTCACGCTCCCTTAGCGCGTTTCCATGCCAGCTTCCCCCCTCCCGCGCCGTGC
>VXBC01010213.1:62576-91866 GCA_013399945.1 Ploceus nigricollis
CTGCGCGCCCGGCTCGCTGTTAGCTATGGCAAATGGCAGCGGCGGCGGCTCCTACCCGGGCGGCAGCGGCAGCGGCATTAGAATGAGTAACAATATCAACGCCAACAATCTCAACACAGACTCGTCCTCCTCCCCCGTCAATGTGCCCAAGATGGATGCGCTCATCATCCCGGTGACCATGGAGGTGCCCTGCGATAGCCGCGGACAGCGCATGTGGTGGGCTTTCCTCGCCTCATCCATGGTTACTTTCTTTGGGGGACTGTTTATCATCCTGCTGTGGAGGACCCTCAAGTACCTGTGGACTGTCTGCTGCCACTGCGGGGTCAAAAACAAGGTAACTCCCCCTTCCCTTCCCTTCCCCTCCTGCTGCCGGTGATGGTTTGGTGCGATGGTGCTGGTGGTGGTGAGGAGGAATAGGAGCCCAGCCTTGTAGACCGGGACACCTGGGTGAGGTGGCGGCGGGCTGCTGATGGCAATGTGCTGGCTGCTCTTGGCTTAGGGTTGCCACGGGCTGCTGGCAGCTGCAACGTGGGCAGTGTAGCTGGGGGGATGAGGTGGTGGGTGCAGTCCCGAGGCGCCTCTCCGTTCCCCCTTCTCTGTTCCACGCCACGCAGGGACTCATTCTTTTCGTCTGGTGCCATGAAAGTTACACCTGGTGTGCGACGCTCACCGTGTCAGAGAGGCACATGCTGGTGTAGTGGGACGGTGCAGATCAGAAGTTTATGTGCACCCTTGGGGTCGCATATGATGGAGTGGGAGCTTGCATATCCCGATCTAAACTCTCAGTTGCCTCGTGGAATGAGAAACTTTGACAAAATTGAAAGGGTAAATTTCTCACACGAGTGAATCTTTATTAAGCGAGTTCCATTCCCTGAGAATATTTGACGTTTCTGTTTGTTAAATTATGTATCTACTTACACGTATTCTGTACACTTGTAAGTGTTCTCTTAACCTAAGTGTGAAGTCTTTGAGGCAGCCTTTCTGCCCCTTTGATTTTTGCATATTACCAGGTGGAAGAAAGCATAGTATGTGAAATAAGTTCAGTTTCTGCTTTGAAGAGTCTATTTTCTAACCAAAGCTAAGAACTTGCTCAAGTCCAGATTGTCATTTTTGATTATGAAAAATGAGATCGAAAGTGTTACCACTCTGTATTGTGAAAGTGGATTTTGACAGACCCCAAAATAGACCAGCAACTGGAGTTTCTCCCCTTCCCTTTTCACATTTTTTGAATTACAAATGGAATAATATCTGCTTCAGTTATTCCTGGCACACAGACACCCACAAAAACACACACACCTTTTAATATATGGTTGCTAGGTTGCTGGTTTGCTTTGACGTACAGTGAGCTGTCTTCCCCTTTCTCCTGTCCCCTCCCCCCTAAACACACAGCACATACACCAGCTCTGTGAAGGGCCCAGTGTTTAGGGGAAACCAGGAACAAAGAGCATGAAAAGTTATGGTACTTGTTTGTTGTGTAGTTTGTGTTTCCTACATGAATTCCTCCACATTCCACTTGGAAGTTAAACTCTTCCGGTGAACTTGGCCTATCTATGGAAGGAGTGATTACTAAAGTTAAGGAATAGAAGCTTTTAAGTCAGCCTTAAGCATCAGGAATCCTATCAGGCAGCACTGCTTTTCTATAGGCACTTTTTTTTTTCCATTCAAAACCAAACCTGAACTTTCTTAGAGAGGTGTTAGCCAGGTATGATGACACAGCTCTAATGAATTTGTGATAGTACGATAATATTTCCTACAGCAGTAAAAGGCAATTTTCAAGGGAGGGTGAGTAGTGAAGACTTAAGCTTTGGTTTTGTTGAGTATTTAGCATTTCTGCCTCCACAGAATGAGACGAATCTACAAAGGCTCTCAGGGATCTTGATGAAAAAGAAAAATCTGCGTGTTATTACTTCACGCTACTTCCCTTGAGAGAGTAAAAAGTTAGAGGCTTCTACACAGACCGCTTATGCGTGGTTTCTTGGTGGGTACTGTTGGTCAGATAGTCCATTATTGGGACACAGTCAGTTAAAGCACATCAGTCATTTCTTAACCAGTGTAGAAAGATATGTGCAAATTGTTTTTAAAACCTCTTGGGCTAAATGTGGCAGTTTAGTAACAGGCTTTGTTGAGGGGTTCAAACGCTTCCAGTCCCAACAGTTTGATGTACTATGGCTATGGCAGGTTGTAAGATTTCAGTTTATTTCATCTTTGAGACTGAAGTAGTTCCATGAATGTTAGTCCCTGGGGCAGGAGGATAAAGGGCTCTGCAGGTAGGGGGAGATACATGTCTCCTTTTAGAGCCTTTTTGTTCCACTTTTAAGGATTTTCAAGACTCTGGCAAAGAAGAACTTTGGGACAGGCAAAGAAGGGCTGATCCTACATTCCTTATACAATAAAATGAGGAATTGGAGGGAATTCTGTGTATGCAAGGATGTTAGTTATAACTAGTTATTGCAAAACACTTTTCTAGTATTTAGGGTATAAAGGCCAGCTGAAGTAACAACTGGAATTATCTGAAACTTTGCTGTTATCAAGCACATACTTTGCTGCTTGGTGAGTTGGGAAAAGCTGCCGAGCCTGCTGGAGAGAGCTGTGAATGCATATATATGCTGTCTTGACTCTATTGGGCCTGCTACAAAAGCAATTTTAGAAGAAGTAGCTCTTCCTACTGCAGGACTGAAGAAGTTTTCTATATGTTAGGAGCTTTCCTTTCCTCTGCTGCCTCTTCTGTTGCTCCACAGGTTGCAGGGGAGTTGGGCTGTCCAGCATCATCTCACTATCTACATAAAGAGCAGTCCCAGTGAGAGAGCTAAAAGAAATCTTCCTCATGTCTACTTTCTGTGGCCTCTTATTGAATAATTCACATATACATGTGAATAATTCAAAGTTACTGTGCTAACACTCATGTCTGTATCTGTTAAGAACTGCAAAAAGTTTAATTTTTTTTTCTCATTGCTATATTCTAAGCATGACATTGTATTCCATGGATTTGTTGATGATTGTTTGGGATGTAAAACTTTTTAATTACTACGTAGAAGGATTTAGAGTGTGGTTTTTCGGAGTGTCCCCCTCTTCAACTCATTTAATTTAAAGCCAGAATTTAAAACCATGATATAAACAGTTTATTACTTTGTGTTATGAAATTGATTAATTTTTTTCCCCTTGGAGATAAGAAAGTCAAGAATATGAAAACCGCTAACAGAATCATCAACCTTGTCCCTTGAAATTCTGTATCTAAGTTATGTAATTGTATGTGAATAGAACATCACTCTTAATCATGTACTAAAAATGATTGTTGAAGTTTTAGGATTTTCATGCTCCATACTTGCTTTGTGAATTGGAATTTAAAAAAAAATTGCCCAAAAAAATGTAAATCTTGACCTTTGTTGTCAGTGTTTCATGTAGTGTGACAGTCATTACTATCAGAGCCCTTGTATTCCTTTATTTAATATGGTATATAATTTTAGATGCAATTTTTCAAAATTAGCTACAGTCTGTTTGCAACCAGCCTTGAAAAATGCTGGTTTTCTTCTCAGTGTTTACGTCTACATTTTTGGTGGTGCTTACATACTGCTAGAGAACTTGTCTGTTCATTGCTTGTTTTTTCTCCTTTGACCAACTAATTTCTGTTTGTGTATGAAAAGTAGAATATGAGATTAAACTTCATTGGGTTGGACTCTGACATTAGTTGTTCTTGTTTGTGGTAACAGTAGAAAAATAAATTAAATATGCACGGTAATGTACACACAGGGCCTAAATGCGTATTGTACAATATATAGTTCTTTTGATTATATGGATCTGCCTCTACATTTTCTATGCTCCTGGAGGGCATTTTCTGCTGACATTATCTGTTATGGCTTTGAACAAACTGTGAAACCATGAAGAAGGAGCAGTGGAATGAGAGAGCACAGGTTTGGGGCACAGTCAGCTCCTGGAGCTGTTCAGTGCAGAATCAAATGGAATTTGTTTCCTTTTGAAGAATGTGGTATCAGAGCCTTTATTGTTGCTCCTTGGTTCCCCAGTGAAGGGTACCTCTTACAGACTTTATGTCATTGGGCTCTTGCAGGTAGAATACATCCTTATTGTGATGCTTTCATTGTTTTGGAAGAGCTTTTCCTCCCCACAACCCAAGACTTGTACACATATCAAATGAAATTTTGATTATAGGTAGCAGTTGTTAGCCTGAACTTACAAGTCCTAATAGTCTTCTTCGACCTTGGTCTACATATTTCTGAAATGTAGTAAGTTACACAGTGCATTTTACTCAGTAGAAGCTAAGCAACATTCCCATTTGTTTTGAATAGGAAAAAATCTGGTTTTGCTGGAAATACAATATTGGCAGAAGTCATCTTTGAAAAGCTAAGAATTTCAACTCAGAATTCTAAAGCCTGAGAAAATTTGTAAGTGGAAAAATTTAAGTTGTCTGTAAAACAAGCAGTATTCATTCCAAGCTGTCTCTAGTGTGGGTGAGGCTTGTTGGTTTCTGAGCAATACCTGCATAAACCTCCTCTCCAAAAAAAGAAAAAGATTTGAGGCACGATCTGTTGAGAAAAGTTCGAGTGTACATTGGAAGACATGTGTGGACACATAATGCAGGAGATTCCTTCATTTAAATCCGTGCGTGGAATCATCACCTTGACTCTCTTGAAGATGAGCTGGGCAGCAGCGTATGATGAACAACTGGGAGGCTCAAGGGATTAGCGGGAACTGTAATGCATTTTGCTGCTCAGTCACATGCACAGCCTGGCTCAGTCATTCCTGTCTCATGGCTGTCAGGTGGTCTACACGCATTTACTCCGTGAGAGCCTCACCAGACAGGTTGCCAGTTGAGAGGTGGCCACGGTGGAGAGGTCAAGGTCTGAGAGAAAAGGTACTCGCAGCCCTTTGCAGGTGGCATTTCTACAAGCAGAGAAGGGCTCTGGTGTGGAGGAGTGTATGCTGCTGTTTTCCATGCTCTGAATAGGAAGATACTTCTCGCTCTCTGGAGCTTATAAAGGATTTCACATTTTATAAACGCATGCTAAAATAGGTTTCTGCATGCAGAAAAGAGAATGCATAGACAAGGATTTAACCTGTAAACTAAACATTCTCAACCAAAACGTTATTTTGGTACAGTATCATACTTATTTTCAAGGGGTTGCAACACATACATTTAAGGAGAACGTCTGCATGCAAAAAAAACTTGAAAATCGCACATTTGCAGATATTTAAGTGGTGGTTGAAAACCATTAGATTTCACTTTTTTCCAGTTTAGCTCAATAGAAGAAATGCCTGTAATAGCAAACAAAAAGCTTTTAAGTAACACTGATCCATGTACTCAGTTTTGATGCATTGGGATTTCTGAATGCGGAATGAGGGCAGTTTACAGCCCTAGAGACAGTAACACTGAACGTTTAGAGAGCACTAGCCCTAAGTATAATCTCTGCAGGGACAGGATCTAATGATTATAATTAAAACCAGCAATGATGGTACTTGTATGTCCTGTATTATTGCAAGAAAGTGGATTGTGAATCTTAGTCATTGAGTGTCCTTCCTGGGACAAATCCTGAAAAGAAGCTGTAATCTCTAGTCAGGTGCACAGAGCAGTAGTCAAGTGTTCCTTCTGAGACTGGCTCTTCTATTCTGTGGAATCCAACTCAGAGTGACAAAAGTTCATATGAATTTCAGGGCTGGCTGGTGATAATTCCTCAGCAGGATCAGGCTGTAGTTCAGCAGCAGGAAGGCATCCTGTAGTGTGAAGTTGGGAGGGCAGCAGTCACTGGGGAGGTATAAACATGAAAATAACACTAGATGAAATTGGGGGACAGGGTATCCCTTTGGTTCCACTAAACATACCTTGTCATGTTGCATAAAACTGTGTCTTTTACATGTATGAAAATTAATGAATAATCAGAAGTCTGAGGAGGGCACAGTGAATGCAGCTTGTGGAGGTTTTCTAAGGGAAAGATTGCTGAAATGTGTGGGTGTTAATGGTTAAAAAATATTTTTCTCCCGCACATATGATTTTAGTGGCACAAGGAAAGGAGCTACACTTTAAAAAGCTGCATTTCTGTAATGGATTTTTATGCTGCTACATGGCCGAAGGTTTAGAATCATAGAATAGCTTGAGTTGGGAGGGAGCCATAAGGATCATTGAGTCCAGCTCCCTGCTCCTTGCAGGAATACAATGCCTGACTGGGAAGTGAGTGCAAAACTCTGTGAGATCACAAGACTACACTGGCATTTATGCAAAATTACACAGGGCTAAATGCACCAGTTCCAAATTAGACCTCCTGGTTTGTCAGTGTGGGCACTTTGTCCGGGGCACACAGGTCACCTTGGGTGACAGTGTAGGGTGGAAAAGCAGCAGAGTCTGAGTAAATGAGAAGGAATGATACCTTCCACGCCTGTCAGAGACATACTGGTCAGGAAGAGCCCATTTTGAATCCTGATGGTATTTATAGCCTGAGAATACATCGGGTTTGCATCTTTGAGAGGAACACTTCATTTCCATATATAGTATACATGGTTCTGTTTAAATGAATGTGCTGCCACTGAAATGTGTTGAGTTCCTTTGCTTTGAGATGATATATTGCATGTATTTGTCTGTTTGAGAGGTACAGAAATAAGGGAGTTATCCAAGGTCTGTTGAAATAGAGGGAAGCAGTCCTAATAACTTCAATGGCTTTGGACTCAGGCCTAGATGTTCACAGTGTCCTAGATGAATTGGATTTTTTAAAAAATAATATTCTAATGTTAACATTTTAAGCTTTTAAAAGCTTTTTTCTTTTATTGTAGCAAGTTGTATTTACTTGGTTTGTGGCCATTATGTCTGAAATTTCAACATTAGAAACATAATATTTGAAAGTCACACATGGTATGTTTCCATTCCAGCCAAGAATTATACCTTCTGCCAGGCTCCCCTGGGGAATCAAAAGTTGAGTGCTTGAATGGCTGATAATATCCTATAAGGGCATCTCTCCTGCAAGCTGATGTGCAATGGTAAATATTGGCTCTTTTTTTAGAACTGCAGTAAGTGCACATTTCGTTGAACTGGCAGAGGTCCCTTGCCCCATGGATCACCTGCAGAACAGACACATGTGCAGCTGCAGCCCTGAATCCTGGAAACCTTTTTTGCATGTCCTGAGCTTCACTACCTAAGTTAAGTATCAGAACTGGTAACAAAGAGTGGAGAAAATACCCTAAACTCATCATCACTAGGACACAAAAACGGGGAGGAATACTGTAACCTCATCAACAATTGCAGCATCACACAACAACTGAACAGCTTATCACTGTAACTGTTAAATACAGGGCTACGGTGTTGTTTTTTTATAGCTCTTTATATAATAAATTTATACTACAGTTTTGCTTCCCCTTTGTCCAAGCAAATGATGACTAAATATTTTGGCATACTTGATTAAATTTCATTCATTTTTCATGGTATCTTTTACATTTTTATCTAATGCTTAGCTCTTCTTGCTCTTCTTTTTTTTTAACTAAAAAGGTGACTCACTTTTAATATGCTATTATTATTATTAGTAGTAGTCGTGAGATTAACTTTAGTATTACTGGTGTTGGATTAATTTTCTATTTTAAATATAGGGAAAACATTGATACAGGTGTGTTTAAAAAAACCTGTTTGAAAATGGTGGCGTTAATATTGCAAAAATAAAGAGAAATGCATTAGAATGATTCTTTTTTTAAGCATCTCGTAAGTTTTCTAGTATAAACTCTGTTCATTTTAATTGTGATTATGCACAGATATTCTGCAGGACAGAAATTACTTGGAATGGGGTGTTGGCCTCTGTGACCTATAGTGGTCCTAGTTGGTGTAGAGCACTTCAGGTGCTTCAGATAAGGTGATTCCTTTGGCTAGAAGTGATTTGACATCACTTTTTTTTGAAAGTGAGTTTGCAGATCAACAGGCAGAAGGTTTGTGATGTTCTTACATTTTCTAGGTTATCATACTAAAAGTATTGTTTCATAAAGAAGCTGACAAACTCCACTTGGGTTTTGAAGACTGAAGGAAAAAAATCTCCTTATTCCTTTTAGCCACAGGAACATCTTAGGTAGGAGAAAATACTGCAGAGTCTGTCTATATGCAGTGCAAACCTTTTTCCCCGTGAGGGATATTTTTAATGCTTTGATTATGCACTTTTGATAGATTGGTATTTTTATATGGGAAGTTTTTCCAGCATTTGGTATTAGTTTTCTTATACTATATATATAAAATACACTTACACCTAAAGGCTTCTGATTCCTTCAGGATCAGAAACAGGGGACTACTGGCTTTATGTTTGCATTATTTTCATATTACTTAAGACTCTCAGCTATAAGCTTCCTTCTTTTCTTTCACCCTTTATGGCTCTGGCTTCTGGCTTAAAGCCATACAAAATTTCACCGGAATAAATACTGGTTTTCCTCCTTTGACACTACCTTAGATGTGTAACTTCTGGAGTCTTTTTGTGAGTCAGAAGAGCTGAATTTGTATTACAGATCTCTTGTTCTTGAAAGAAAACAACACAAAAACTTCATGGTTTTGATATTTGCAAAAATAAGTTTGGTTGCTTTGCTGGAACGTGTCCCTACGATATAATAAAATTTTAATTTATAAAAGTGGAAAATGCTGTCCAACATGGGTAGCTTTAGCTCTGCCTGTATTATGTAAGTGATCAAGTTTTAATGTTAACTTGGATGATATGTACAGTAGGAAAACTGTGGTATCTTTGTGTTGCCAACTGAATGATTCTGTATAATTCTGGGGATGAAAGAAAAAAGTGTTTGCTTTTTCTTATTTCCAATTTGTGGTATTATGTTTGTTATTAAGTTATGCATAATTTTTAAAGAAAACTCACACAGCAGATTTTTAGGTTAGTATGTGGAACTTGCATCACTTGCACGGAATAGCTGTTTAGACATCAAAATTTCTATTTAAGATCTTAATAAGGTCTTTATCAGAATTTATTTCAGTCGGTTTCAGTTCATTTCAGAAAGAGGTATTTTTCTTGAAAACTTTTTTCTCTATTTAGATGCTTATTCATGAACATTTTTTTTTCTAATTAAATGTTGACCTCACACATCATATTCTGCACTTGAGTTGGGTTTACTTAATCCCCTGGCTTCTCTGTATATATATAGGGGAAGGTAGTCAAGTGTTTGTAAAGTAATGCACTGTTTTAAAGCTCTACAAAGCAATACTCTCTCTTGCATTAACATCTTATAGTCTTAATTTTAATTTTCTTTTAGCTAAGAGGTTGATACATATTCAGTAATAAAAATACATATATTTTGAGCTGATTATTCTTGGAAATAACTATAATGAAAATTAGGTTAAAATAATTTTTCATGCTCCCATTTAAAAAATGTTATAATTTCTGTGGCTACAGTTGCTTTAATAAAACTGTATACAGACTTTTGTCTTTATTGACTGTCCATGTAATTCTTTGTCTTTGGGTTTTGTGTTCTTTAAACTTTTCTTTTTTACTTTTTTAAACAAAAAAGCAGATGCAGAATGTCATAGGCTTGTCTGTTTGCTTTTTATACACAAAGAAATAGAATAATCAGTTTTGAAGATTTCTACCTGCAGCAGCTGAAGGGTACTGCAGAAGGGACTCGAGACTTGCATCAGGTGCAGCAAGAAAGTAAACCTGCTGAGTTACTAATTGTTAAAATCCTTCATTAATGATCATCTAGGGTGTCACCGAATCTTGTTGAGAGGAGTGTCACATTGCAAAGTGAGTTGATTTAAGGAGCGTGGGTGGCTGTGTTGGAGATGACTGGGTGAGGTGGAGGTGACAGAGCTCCAGACTGTCATCCAGCATTTAGCCGTGCTGCTCCTGAGTGCTCTGAAATGTAGGGGCATACCAGTTTGTTTTAGAGCATAGCTGATTGCATGATTGTTTCTGTGAAGGTGTCCAAGCCGCATTTTGTGGTGTTTGCCTCTACTTTATGATTTGGTATGAAGGCAATGTAAACCATTTTGATCTAATGCCTACTGAAGTTTAGTTACATCACTTACAACTTTTTTTAAACACAAATTTAATCCATCAAAGCGAGTGAAATGTTTTGTCGCAGCAGAATTTTTTTATTTAGTCTCCTACTACTGGGCTTACTGTCTTGAAGTGCTGGTTTGACAGTGCTAATAAATCCAGACTTCAATAGTGTGAGACTTGCTGCAAGGTACCTGAGCTGTGTTGGCTGGTAGGTGGTGGTACCTCCACATCCTAAACCTTTCTATGTGTTTTGAGGCCTTTTCACTGAGTAGAAATGGTTTAATAGGTAAAAATTGAATGCTGAAAGGTTTAAAAAGAGAGGTTGTTCCATTATTGCCATGCTAAATATTGATTTCATGGTGTCCTTTGGAGGGTAGGGTTTTGTTGACTAGAGCATGTAGCTAGACAACTTTTGAAAGTAAGCTCCAGCTTTCCCAGCGTGGTTAGGTGAATTCCCTTAAGGTGAGGCTATGTAGGAAGATTTGAGCTCCATCAGCACACCCGATCTGCTCCAGCTGTTCATGGGCCTGAAGTCCCTGCAGCTGGGTTGAATTAGTCTTGAGGGTATAAATGCTGAAGTGCATTTATAGGTTCTTCACCCCTTTAATTATATTGATGTTGGATCCTGGATGCCTGGTTTTATGTTGTCAGCTTATTTGGGTTAATTGGGCTGCTTGCTAATAATTTGTAAGACTATCAAGTTAAAGTATTAGATGATTAAAGCCACTGAGATTGGCTCAGTTGGTCAGAGTACAGTGTTAACACCAAGGTTGTTGGTTCAATTCCTGTATGGGCCATTCACTGAAGAGTTGGACTCGATGATTTGTGTGTGTTCCTCCCAACTCAGAACATCTGTGATTCATTCTTTTTTTAAACAAGCCCAAACCCTTACAAATCAATTATTTTAAATTAAAAAAAAAAAAGTTTAATTCAGTGTAGATCTTGTAGCGAATGCTACATTTATAGAAGATATTTTAAAAAAATATTCATTGTAGTCTGTAGAATTTAATTATAGGTTGTTTCTGTTTGTCCTCTGGCTTCAAGCATTTGATTAGATTATATAGTTGAGTTAATGCTCTGCATCTCACCAGACTTCTGAAAGCAAAAACCTAAGATTCTTGTTTAGTTGTGTGATATTAGGAGCTAAAACTTTGTGCAAATGCTTTAATATCAGAGATGCAGTGTATCTGATATGGAGACAGACCTTGGAGAATTGGCATCACTTACAAGTGATGCAAGCTGGTTTGTGTTTTGTATTGATATATTTTAAGTAAAACTAATTCCTGTGCTGTGTGTCAATGGTTCTGTACCATTTCAGTTCTGCTTAGAGGGCCAAAAAGCTTAAGTTTTTTGTAGCATTTTATGCAAGTGAGAAAATTCATTAGAGCTCTAGGATATAGTTGTGAGACATTCCACCCTGTACAAGGAGCATTGTGCCTTCAGAATTTGACTTAGAAATTTAGAAGATCTGAACTATTTTTCTATTGTAGTATTCTGAGGCCAGCTGGTTTTGCTGGCTTAGTTATGCCAGATCCTCTTACCAGCTTTGACCCAGGGGCGATGCTCTGCCCCATGCATCTTATGGTGTAAAAGAAGATAATAAAGAGAAAGCCAGGAGAGGAGGAGGACTGTCAAAGAACTGATTTGTCCCAGCCGACTTAAAGCAACCCAGTGATTAAGATAAGCAGATGATATAATTAACATGCATCCACTCACCCCTTTTGTTAAATTTATGAAGGGAATGTAGTTTATGAGTCCTTTAGAACAGCTACTATTTTAAAGAGCTACAGGTAGTTACAAGTTGCTGTGCTGATCCAAGTTCCTGTGAAGATTTATTTTTTACATGAGCAGAAAATAAAAGGAATTAAAAAAAAAAGCTTTAATTTGGACAGGATGAAATTTTACCTGTAGCATACTGAGGAATTTTTAAGAAGAGAAGAATGATGTGGTGGAGGGAATGAAGGCTGATGACAAGAAGGAGGATTCTGTCTAGTTCAACAAGCAGTGCATGGTACTCACTTTATATGCAGACACTTGGAATATGCTTGCTTCATTGCCATTAAAAAAAAATCAAACACAGTTTTTGAGATCCCATACCCACGTTGGATTTAAAGAATAATGATACTTTTAGGCTCTAGGAAGGTTCCCAGTTAAACATATGCTTGTTGGTTTTACTATTTTTAGCTTCTTTGAGCAGCACGTGTTCTCCTGAGATATTTATTTATGAATGTTGTATTCTGTTCTTAAAAGGAAAATCTCTCTGTGTCTAGATTCTTTTTCTGTATCCAAGAAAGGAAAGGACCAGGGTTCTTGTCCGGGCTTTACTTCTTGGAAATCCTAGGAGACAGGGTAAATTAATTAAATCTAAAATGGATCCATCTGGTAGTGCTAGCAATGCCAGGGGAGAACAGGTGAAAGAATCTGAGCCAAAGAAAACATATAGTGCATTATATAATGTGTCAGGTTCTTTGTGACATATTGCTATCAGAAGGCTAATCTTGGTGTTAGGCTTTTTACTTTTTGTTTAATCTTGTTTTTAAATCAGAGGGTTAAGGAGGTAGTTTGAAATGCTTGTTTCTGTTCCATTGCTAAAAAAATAATTTTTTTTTCATTATTAGTAAAAGGCAAATGTATTTAGTTCAACATGTGAGAAACACACCATTCCCTTTATGGGTTTGTTTGAAAATAAATGGGTTGACAGCGTTTGAAACAAAAATGAAAGGAAGTCAGTTTCGGAAAAATCATTTCTCTTTTAAATTTAGAAAGCTGTTAGGCAAAACAGAAATCATGGAAGGTATAGTGCCAACTCAGTTTTGCCCCCAAATTTGTATAAGAATACAAAATCTCTATGTAGACTTTTTTGTTGCCAAAATTACCTTGTTTAAATTCTCAGCAATATTTTCAAGGTAGTGATTGCATCACTGGGAATAGGAATGTAAAAATGACTGTAAAAATTGAATTATATTACCTGTTTGGGGAGGCATGAAAAGGTAAACAGTATAAATGCTGGGAAGAAGTGAATTAGATTAGAAAAGAAATGGCAGTGAAGAGATTAACGGGCGGTGTCTGTTCGCAGCGCAGGGCTTTAGTTTGGCAGGGCTCCTCAGCACACATTCCCATTTTATTAGGGCACCACATTGATATGATTTCTGTGTCATTGCCTGTGCTATGGGACATGTGTCTGAGAGAAGGCTGCTAATGTGCAATCTCTGGGGAAATGTATTTCATCAGGGCAGGTGCCTGGCCCTTTTGGTGTGACTTTGAAACAAGTAGAGAAAGTAGGCCATAAAGCTTTTTGGGAGCTTAGGAGCTTAGTAGCTAGATCTTTATCCAGCTTTAAAAAAAAATCCATCTCATTATGTACCTTTAAGTCAGATTCCATCCTTGTCTATAATTTTTTAAAGCATCCTCTGTTCTTTTATTTCATGCTGCTTAAGTTTCACTTTTTTTTTGTAGTTTAAAAATCCCAACAAACCTCTGCGAGAACATTTCACATGAAGGTTGGAAGGAGCATTCTTGGTTTGTCTCACTTAAATTTGCATCTCTGAAGTGGAAGATTTTAGGTGGTTTGCAAGATTAACATAAATGTTGGTTGTCTTTTTATAGCAGAGAGAATTGAATTCCATTTTTGATAAATAAATTTCAGGAAAATATACTTTTCCCCAAATTGGAGTACTTTCAAAACACTAATACAGTTTCAATAACTAGGGGAAGGGCAGAGATGATGCAGGAACAATTTTCTTCTTTTTTTTTTTTTTTTTGGTCAGGTAAGAAATATTTNNNGGTCAGGTAAGAAATATTTTAGCTCTTAGTCTTATATTTTATTTTGTCTTGTAATGTCAAAACCAAATGCAGTTAAGAGCTTGATTCACGCTGCTTTGTCCGGAATCTTATTTTGACAAGGGTTTATAGTTTTCAGGAGTTGTTTCCATATTAGAAGTTAATTTGTTGATCTTAAAATTCTATGCAGTACGTCAGTTCTGCTCTCTGCTGAGCTGTAGTGTCTGAATGTTTCCATTTTCTAGGGTATGGCTATATAAATATTCATGTAAAAGATACATTTTTATTTATATAAATATGACCAAATCTGTTATGAAAAATTACATCAAAAGTTTAGCTCTTTTTACAGTGTGCTCTTCTATTAGAGTGTATTATGTTC
The DNA here is from genome assembly GCA_013399945.1 of Ploceus nigricollis. Lineage (NCBI taxonomy): Eukaryota > Metazoa > Chordata > Aves > Passeriformes > Ploceidae > Ploceus > Ploceus nigricollis. The sequence continues at coordinate 76,707 of VXBC01010213.1, forward strand.
ATTTTAATCTGTGTAATATATTGTGGAAAGCATACAAGAATAGGAGATTAAATATGTTTCTCATTTGTAGAAATATGACAAATTCTGCAAACCCCCTAAATCAGTTGATTGCATGACAAGTGTTGTAACTGCTGAATTACTGTAGAAACTGTGGTCAGATATTTAATATGTTTCATTGGTTTTAATAATTCTTCTGTTTTCTTCTGTAATCGTTGATTTGTTAGGAACTTTGTGTGGTTTATTTGTGGAAGTAGCTATTTCAGCAGACACACTAGCACATTGAAACAGGCTTGCTTACTGAGTGATGAGCCCTTGGGAAATTTAGCACAGCTTTTGAGCATTGGAATGAAAGAAAGAAGTGGCAAGCTGAGAGCAATACGGATCACAACTGGTCTGTAAGAAGACAGTGAAAAGAAAATGTTGAATATTATGTAATATTTTTTAAGTGCCTGGTGCATTCATGCCTTTCTAGGCCATTGCTATGCTGTTCTTCTTTATCAGTGTGCCTGTTGTGTTGTGGAGTTCCCTTAACTCTTCAGTGCAGGGGTTTTGGACTTAGCATTTTAATGCTGTTTTGTTTTATCTCATCTGAAATCTATCCTCTCAGTACAGACTGGGGTATACATGGCCATAAATTACAAAGACACTATCATTCCCTGTTTGAATGTTTTTCTTTCTTCTGAAGTGAACATTATGATTCGGAAGCCTGTTGCTGTATTGACTGTAATTCATAGTTCCTGGTTAGTGGCCAAATTTTGGCAGAACCGATTAGCAGAAGGCAGAGAAGGTTTGATACAGGTTCTGTATATTTACATGAGAAATACATTGGTGATATCTCAGACTATTCTACTTTGCAGAGAGAGGTCTGAAATAGTTATTTGCAATACAGCAGGCTGATGTTCAATGTTACTGCACCTCTACAGTGTTGGCCAATTGAGCTGTAAAACATTAAATCACAATATAAATTAGCAGTCTTATTTTGAAGATACGTGCCCTCAGTTTTTTTTTCTCCACAAGAGGATTAGGTAGCTCACTTTCTTCCTGTACTGCCCTCCTTACAAGCCTAATGAGTATTTCCACAGCTGAGTCTGAATGAGACCAGGATTAGATTTAGCCCAGGAAGGAGGTTTCTAGGTAGGAACTGGTTGATCAGTGTAGCAGAAATAACCTGTGGCTTAGAGGAGCTCTGAAGTCCTGGGCTTCTATGAGTGGTGAGCTGTCTGAAGTGTGGCTTCAGCTGCAGTATGCAGCCTTGGTGAGAAATTACACCCCAACTGTTGTTTAATTTATCCAGATAACTTTCTGATTATCTAGGTTCTGTAACAATGTAGCTCTTTTAACCTGTTTGGAAGAAACTTTTTTACTACAGAACTTCAGTAGTAAACATTCATGGTATATGTACTTAAAATACAGCTCACTGATGGGATAATGACTAAACCACAAGTTTTCTACTTTAGACTTTCGTAGTTAGAAATCAAGGTTGAGCAAATTCCTTTAGGCAGTGCTACTTAAAAACTTCTGGTAGGAATACCTGGAGTGTCTTTTATTTTTCAATAATTTTAGATATTAGTCCACAAATCCTAGCATTCTCATAGCTGGGATCTTTGTGTGTGGCATTTATACAATTGTACAGCCAAAACCATTCAGAGGACTTTATTTAGCACAAATTTAGTATTTCTTTTTAATTTGTTTTTATTCTTAATCTAAATTACAGTACTATGATACATTGCATTAAAAAATGCCATATGAAAAGCTTTGCTGTATTGCTTTTGTTCAGGACTTCATAGCAGTTTTATTTTTTCTGTCTTAGTAGCTAAATGCTTCTAGGAGTAATTCTCCAATGAAATACTTTTATCATCATAGACTTAAAATACTTACTTTGTGCAGCCAAACATCAGTTCCTTTACCCACACTTTTCCTCTCTTCACCCAGTGCTCTTTTCCTTTTGCAAAGAGCAGCTATTCCATGACTTTGTATAAATATCTTCTTTTAGTGTATTGTCTCTGTGTAATTTTGGATTCATGTCATGCAGGGCTGTTGCATTCTTCAAGTAATTCATTATGATATGCAACTTAGTGTTTGTGTACAGATCCCTCTGGTGTTCTCATGGTGCACAGACTCTGGGGGTAAATGATAAATTCCAGGTAATGTGTGAATCATATGGAAAAATGTGAGATATACTTGCTGGACTGTAGGATGGTGGTTGTGGGTGTCCATCTAGTCTTGGGTGCATCTTCCTTAGCAGCCTGTGTATTACTTTGTCTGAGGGATTGTAGAGCTTCTTATTTCTTTTATTCCTTTAATTATTATTCAGTAAAGAATCTTCCTGACACTTTGGTATGAAGTTTTATTCTAATGTAGACTTATTTTAAGTCTCAATATTACAACAATTTCTCCAATAGCCCCCAAGTGGAACTTCAGCTCTGTGTAGGTTTTGCTAGAGGAGTCCTGTGGAGGCTCTCAATATTGGGCTCCCCAGCTGTAGGTCTTTCCTGGGAATTGGAAGTGAAGGAGCGTAATAGACGTATTTTCTCATTCCTGGAAAGAAACATTATGTAGATTTACAAGGGCTCTCACATTATTTTTTTAAAAATGCATCTAGCAAATATGCTCAGTCAAATCAAATCTGAACTTGTACTTAAGTAATTTTATCTGATCAGGAATGAAGCACTTGTTCCATGATGTTCTGAGAACTCTCGGTTCATATTGAAGGCACTGTCAGCTGAGGTTCTTAAAACAGTATGAAATTCTTAACTGCATAATTTATTACTGCTAGGGATACAAATGGGGCCGTGCCAAAGCCTGAATTTAAAGTCCAGTCCAAGAATTCAACATAAGTGTAGCAAATGCTTGGCCAGAGCTGGTCACTTTCCAGCACTCCAGGTCCATTCGTTGTCATCGGTGGCATCTCAGCATTTGAGTGTTTGCTGTTTAGTTCTGTAAGTACTGAAAGCCTCCCAATGTCAGTCTAAGGAGGTTAATGAGTTTAAAAACCTAAGATTGCCAGGGGTTTGTGATCCCCTGAGTAGATTTTTTCCAGAGATTAAATTTTTTCTTCATTTTAAAGAAAATCTTGGACTAACAGAATTTTTCCACAGAGATTAAGAATTAATGAAAGAAAAAAAACAATCCCCAAACAATTCACAGCCAATAGTACTTTTATGCCTTATAGGGCTGTTATTCTCTAGTCCCAGAAATACTGTTTTGTTTTTAGCTACATACAGAGCTTGGGGGGTAATGGAAGATTACATGATGCTTATATGATTATATGTTTAAAATTGTATCTTGAGCTCTGATAATTTCCTGGGTTTGTATGTTTTTCTTTAAAGAATGTTTTTATTGGAACAAAAAAAATGTGTCCCACAAGTTTAGGATAGATGTCTCAGATTTTGAATAGCTGTAATTAATTACCTTCTTTTTTAAATTTAGTTTTAGAGAATCCCTGCTAAGAAATGTCAAACAGTAGTACATGCTTAATTAGTACTATGATCACTGTAAAATGTAGATCTAAACCAGCCACATGTAATGCAACAGCAGTTGCTAAAATTTCAGTATGTTACATAGTAATAGGAAGTTAGAGCTGGGCACAGTACATCTCAGAAAAAATGTGTATGGATGTGAAAAACATCAGTCATCAGTTAAGTGGAGCGTAGCAGTTGTGTATGAGCACATGGAAGCACTCCAGGAAAGAAAGAGGAACAAGAAATATTATACTTAACACGAATTCGGCTTTATGTACTTAAAGGTGTTTACCCACAATGAAATTTCTGGCAAGAAGCTGAGAATTTAAAATAATCTCAAGCATAAATACTCACGTGTAATTACTGAGAGCTGTGAATGAGCCTAGAAAATAAGCAAATTCTGCATTTCATTGGAAAGTTGAGTTTTGGAGAATGTGAAGATGAAAGATGTCAGACCACATAAGAGCCTACAAAACATTATTCACTTCTCCACCCACATCTATTCCTCATTCTCTTTGTGTCCCATATACTCTGCCTTTTCAACTTCAGTGAAGGCCTACTTTGTCTGTATTACTCGAGTAAGATCACTTTCTTCTTTACTCTTGTGTGCTCTTCTGAGTATGTGTATTGTGCAACTTTGTTCAGGAGGAGAGGGAGTGACAAAAACCTGCCTGCAAAAAACTGAGATCCAGGGGTTGCACTTTAGCATCAGCTTATGAAAGTCACACAGGCAAAGATGTGCACATCCCACATCCCACAAAATGGAGGAATGCAGAAGTTGTGTGGAAGGCTAGAGCAAGAATGCTCTAGCCTTGGAAAGGGAAAGTAGAATCCTGAATGGGCACAAGGAATGGCCTCAAAATATTCTTCAGGCTTCAGTAAACCCAACAATATCAGAAATGATATTTCAGTCACGGGCCTGATTTATGGAAGGATTAATTGCTGTATACAGAGAAATTCGTCAGCTTTTGTTTTTGCTGCCTGTACAAGGAAGAGATTGAAACTTCAGCAGAAAAGGAGTGAAGAGTAGCAGCTATGAACCTTCATGGGGTTGAATGTTTTAATTCAAAATCCCTCATTTAAAAGATGAGGAGCAGAGAGGGCAAAAAACCCCAGCAGGTACCACATTGTTCAGGATGATTAATTGCAGTAAAGAGGGTGGGAGACTTGGATAGAAGTTGAAAGTTGGAATTGAAAAGTTGCTAGAAAAAAAGGACTCTTTTTACATTTGCTTGATCAGTGTCCAGTACCCTCTTTTTATCCAGTGTAAATAGGAAAAGTTTGTGACACGTCACTATTGGTTTTGGTTTGTTGTCCAAACGCTTATTTTGCTGATTTGAATGGCAATTTAGTGTTTTGTCCAAAGTCAAAATATTTCTCTCTGGTTTTAGAAAAACACTTCCTTAAATAGGAACTTATTTTCTTATGTTTCTTTGGAGCATTTGAAGGCTAGTGGACTTCTGTGAAAGTTCCCCTTTTTTAAGATGAGCCTCAGATACTAAAGGAAACAAATATTTATTGTAAAATGAGCGTAATCAAGTCCACAACAGGAACGAGAATTTTACTTGGTAAAAATGGAAGATGAAATTATGTAATTGTTGTATGCCTCTTGGAAACACAACTTTTTAAATGACACAACTTTGAAAGGGCAACAGTACAAGGAGGATATTTTTTTAGTTTGAGTTTGATGGAAGGGCTTCCTAAATACAAATGACCTATGTAAATTCCAAGCTAAAAGCATGAACAGAATTTCCTGCGTTTATTCAAACTTTATGAAAGAAGGTAGGAATCCAGTATGTCACAGAAAGCAGAGAAACCTGTATGATGCCAGAGTGTGCAGCTGGTCCTGCTTGCAGCTCTTGGCTTTCCTAGATGATTGGAGTTTTAATAGAAGCAGGTAAGCTTGGCACAGCTGTGATCCCATACTGTAATACAAGCATCCCAGTATCTTCTTTCCTGTTAATCATAAATGTCAATGCCTTACTTGCTTTTACTTCAAAGTAAGGTAATTGAGAAGTCTGGTATGTCTTTTGATTCAAATATCACATTTGCTGGCAACTCCTGAGTTGGAGAGCTACACAACTTAAAGACTTTTCCATGTGAGATTTTCATCTATTTCTGTGCTGTACCACCCATATCACTTAGGAAAAATAAGCACAGAGTGAATGAAAAATTAAGAGGTGACCCTTATTCAGACACAGGCATTAAGTCTTTAAAACCTGTGGTCTAAGAAGTGAAAGGTAGATTATATATTTAAAAAGAAAAATTATGGGACCATGGAAAAGAAGTAAAAAGGAGTAGAAGTTATGGAACCTGCCTAATAGCCTTGCTGTATGGAAATTCTCGGGTCACAGTGTGGAGGTAGACGCTGAAGCTGTTGAGGGGTGAGATTTATACCTTAATGGTCTTGAGTGTGTTTCTGAGTAAATCCCAGATGGCGGAAGTGCTCCTGGCTCCATATAAGGCACTGAGCATGGGGTAAGTTCTAACTGTAGATCTGCAAGTGTCCTGAGCCTCCAGAAACCAGTCTATTCAGCATGCCTGTGCACCCAGGAGAGCTGGCTAATATCCATCTTCCCCCATTTCTGGTGTGGTGGCATCTGCTGTTCTTTGGAGACAAAAGATAAAATACTGGGCCCTCTAACATCTGTAGCCCCATGTAACACAGTCTTTGCATGTATTGGAGAATGGGAAAATGGGTGCTTCTGTTGAGATCCTTCACAGCACAGTGTGTCTTCATGGATGAGTAGTTACAACTTTTAGCTAGATATTTGGTTTAAGTGGGATTGTAGAATGTCGTATTTAATTTTCTATTAATGTGTGAGATACTAGCAGCTACTAAATTTATAGTTATATCTAATTATTGGCTTATTTGTTGAGACATGCAAAAACTATACCCTGTCTGAGGCAGGAACTGAGTTGTGGCACTCAGTGTAACTTCAGCTGTCTCTCCTCAGAAACTTCAAATGGGGTTTTTTGCATTCAGTCAGGCTGATGTCAGGATGGTAGTGCAGTGAGAAGCTGAAGCTGCTAAGGTAAGTGAGGAGAAAATGCAGTCTAAGAAGAGGTGGTAGTACTAAGTAGCTGAAAATTATCAAATTGAGAACTTGAGACATTTGGATAATACCTTTTCCTCTTCCTTAATAAGAAGATAATGGGCTAATCTAAATTAGAGTGAAGCCCTGAGACCACACGCAGTTATATTGAGAAAATAAGAAATCTGAGTGCCTGGACTGGTATTTAATTTTTTAAAAACACAACTACCACAAATATGGATCAGATCCAAGATTGTGTAAGAATGTTTTGACCACAGTCCACTGGTGAGCAATGTTCACTGTTGCAGGGAACTTCCATTTTATATTAACTATAAAAAGCCTAAAGGTAGAGGTAGGGTCTTTATTGTTTTTCACCCCTCTCTGGGAATGCAGTGCATTGGGCAGTGGGTTCTGCTGCAGCTGCGTGTAGCTCAGGGATTTGTCCTCTTGCCACTGCTGTGACAGCTGGCACTGCCTGGAGGAAGTGTGCTGTCCTCTACTGTCATGGTCCAGCATGGATGAGGGGAAAACAGGTTGGACCTGTACCTGGGAAAGTGCATTCTCAGTGTTGAAGGCTTCTCAGAATGTAGGTGGCAGCTGTAATGCAGAAACTCCTGGATTATGTGATTTATTGCTCAGAAGGCTATTTGGTAATATAAGACCTAGCCAAGAAATTTAATCTCTTTGGGCCCATGTCTGATGATCACATTTTGAATTCTTTGTTTTTGAAATGGCATCCAAACAAATCTGACAATGTCATTGCCATTATGTTTATTTGGTCTCCTCTCAGCTTTTAATCTAACTATTTTTCTAACTTCCTTCAAGTTTTTACTTTAAAATTTCTGACAAAGTTCTACAAAATGGATTGAATGTTGTCATTGCACTCTGATAAACTTGTCTGTGAAGGATAGCTTCTTTCTGGCTTTCAAGGGACCAAGGTCTGTGGAGTCTGCTCTCTTATTGGCATTGTTCAGTATTTATTTCTGTATTTTTAATGGCATCTTAATTGGGCTTTTTGCCACATTTATGTAGGAAGGTAACAATTTATGGCAGACTTATGGCATTCTAGTAAATGAATTGTAATGTTATTCCTATTACTTATCTTTTTATGATATTGGAAACTCAGACTTAAGAGTTTACTGCAAAAACACAGACGGATATTCCTTGGCTCTGAAGCATGTGCACCTTCTGTTTTCATCATAATTAACGACAGGGATAAAGTGCAAGTGGTGAATGTTGAGAGGACAGATGCAAGGCTGGCTTCTTTGTGATTTGCCATTTTGATACAGTCACTTAGATTGTATTTTAAGTTCATGCCAATTCCATCATGAAACACTTGCAGCCCGAAGGCTCAAAAATCTCTCTCTGCATGCAAGTCTTCTAAATGTCTAAATTCTATATGAATATTCAACTTGTCTAACAACTTTTGCTTCTTGAGTTTGATTTATGTAGGAGAAAGTGAAAACTTTCCAACTCTGCTTTACAGATTTTGTTGGCTATAATTTTCAAGTCTTAAAGCTGCCTCTGTTAGCATGTAGTGAATTAACTGTACTTGGAAATCCACCCAGCATTGGAAGATGCCTTACAAAGTGCATGTAAATAAGAAAGAAGAACGTAAACCAAAAAATTTTAGAAAAATTTTCAAGTAGACATAATTTTGTATGTTTTTCTTGAGGCTGATGAAATTCTTGCAGGGAAAAGCATTGAGTGTGGATCTTTGTGTTTTGGAAAAGAATTCATCTGTTCTTGCACTTGTAATGATGTTGTATATACCTGCATCTATGTGAAGATCTTAATACTGTAGGCACCAAAGCATATTAGACCATCTTTGAAAACTCTTAGGATGAAGCCCTAGTTTTGTTGGAGGTAGATTTTCTCAACCTCAGGGAAGGAAATTTAATGATTTTTACCTTTGGTTTGGCTCCTCCTTGCCCTATTCCTGAGGCAGCTGTTGAAACTGCCAAAAAGCACTGAGTCAGAGGTTTGCACTGACTAGTCTGCTGTCGATACAATATCACATTTGCTTTGCAGAAGTGCCAGCTTACAGAGTGGCATTTCCTGTTGGAGTGATCAGAAGAATGGCAGGAGACAGAATTTACACAGCTGTCTAATGAATATGCTAAAACGTTTTGAGTTATTTTAAAATGTGGCTCTGAAATTCCCCATTTAGCTTATGCAATTGTGAGGAAATAAATCTAACTGCCTACAACGTGGTGAAACACTTCTGAAAGTTGCTTTTCCCAGCTGTACTACTACAAGGTCACTCCCTGAGCCTCTGTCTAAGGGGAGGGACTAATTGGTGTCTATGCAAAGGTTCATCTCACCCTGTTCTCTCTTTTAGTTGCTCTGTGTTTTCTACTCTAAAATCCTTCCCATGTTATCCTTCCACCTTTATGAGATAATTACTCCTGTTGCAAAATCCCTGACTTGGAAAAGATGGCACCATTGGTTCTGCTTTGTCTTGACAGGGTATATTGGGTGCTTTTGCTAGTTCTTTGGGGACCCATTAATGGGTTGAACTCCCCAGTGGCCAGAGGCACATGCAGGGCAGAAGACCTGTATGGAGACAATATGTGGATGTATAAACAAGGGGAGTGTGGTCAGCCTCAGGGCTCTGCTAGTGCAAGAGAAGACAGATTTTAGTGACATGGGCCAGATTTGATGATGAAAGGCAGAAAGTGCAGTAGCTGAAACAAATAATACTGAGGATGCAGACTCTAGCATTGGTATTACTGAAAAGGAAAGTGCTGTAAGCCTGATTGTGAGGGAACAAAAAAGTAAATGCTAGTACCACAGCTAATACAGATCTTCAGATTTTGCCAGTGTAGCAGGGCATGTGTGAATGGATGTGGGCAAAAGGCAAACAGGGATGTAATGCTGAGCAGGGAGGAGAGGGCTGAGTAATGGGGTGATTTTGCAGCTGTCATAACAAAAGATACACTGCATAAAACTATGAAAACAAAGTTATTGAGTGATACAGTGCTGCTTTTTGCAGTGTCTGTATAGCCTAATTCTACATGTACTGAATGATAAATGCTTGTATGCTTCATGGAGGTTCTTGTGTAATTCAGCTGAGGAATTCTGACCCAGAAGTTTCTCTAGGTACAAAATATGAAATAACTAGAAAGAAAAGGAATAAAGGAAATTTAAATATATTGGTTGTTTTATTCAGTGCAAGGGGCATTTACAAAGTATATTAATGCATTTTATGCTTTAGAATTAATTGTTCAAGCTTTTGATATTATGTGTTCCAGAAAAAGTCAAAATTAGGTAGACCTTTAATTTATATACAGTAAAACACTTGTAAGACTATTTATGTGCATTTGATTATTAACGCATGAAAATAGCGCTAGTTTATATTTTCTTGAATTTGTCCTTATTTGTGTCTCACTTTCGCTTTCAGAATCTAATTTCACAAAAGTTGCAGAAGCAATAATCAAAATTTTATTTTAAAATGGTTAAAAATTATCAGGTTTCATGCATGAGTGTGGAAGTTGAATAATTGGATAGCAGGAAAAGAAGATGCTGTGTGATCTTGGACTTTTTGCTTTTGTGGGATATACATCTGCTACAATATATACTTGTCTGCTGTAAGTTTTTTTTTCTGTAACATATACAGGTATTACAGGCTGAGGTTTTTTCTTTGTTTTCTGTATATATCTGGCACTAGAATATATTCAGATGAAGCAAAGCTTTCTTAGTGCCAGCTAGGGAGAGACTTGCAGTGTTCTGAGGATGTTCCTGTTTTTCTGTTGTGGTTTTGCATTTGACCACGTGCCATGTTGCACATACCTAGGCCTCTCTATGTAAAATGGTTTGATGGGGCAGTGGTTGCATTCTGGGAGGGATAACGTGCAGCAGCTGAAGTGGCAGTGGCAGCCAGGATTGAGGTGAGCTGTCACTTTTCCATGGGTTGTGAGTACCCTGTTGTGTCAGAAGGCTCCTCTCACTTTCTCTGCCTCAGGACTGTTACTGTGCCTGCTGCTAGTAGGAGGGGGAAAGGAGGCATCTTGACAGGCTTGGAGGTAAAGCCATGCTGCCTCTACCTCCATCTGCATTCCGTTGTCATAAATATTTCCTGTATGAATGCAGCCTCTTTGTTCTTATTCCTTGAATCTGAATGTAAACAAAATGTATTTTTATGGGATGGACTAACAGCATTGAGGGTTTGCTTGTCTACACAGCTGGAAAACCACATCCATTCTGGCACGAGTTAGAGGAAGCTATGGGCTCACATCCTGATGAGGTTTGAGTAATTGGTTGAGAATTTATAGCCTCCTTCCTTATTACGCTTGAGGTGGATGCTTGTTTTATTCATCCTCTTCCATTAGATCCCAGCTTGAGTCAGAGGGTATGCACAGAAATGCCGGCTGTGATTTGTTTTTTGGAGACAGTGGGCTGTTGCAAGCTCTTGCTCAGTTTCCTATGGAATTTTTTTTTTGCATATTTTTCCAGTTGCCACCTATTATAGCTACAGGGGCGTGTGAGGTGTGGGTTTTGATTTATTTAACTGTGGTCATACTTCTGATGACTCTTCCACTGTCTGCAGTCACTGACACATTGACTCTCCAAGGTGGAAGGGTTGCTTCTAGTGGTTTGGACAGCCATAAAAGTACTCCTTTCGTGTATGCCTATGCATTCTCCTGTTTCAAAGGGATAATGCAATGTGCAGCATACAGCATAATTATATTGCTATTCCTGTGCCTCTTTTTAATTTGTAGATCAGTAGTTTTGAGTATATAGGTGCAAACATAATGAGAAAATAAATTAACAGTAATAGGAAGGATGTGAGTTACTTGTAAATAAATTATCTTTTCAAATGTCATGGAAGTAACAGATAGGGGAATTTTTGCACACAGCATGAATTTCTATCTGCTTTTGCAGGGTGGCCTACTTCTTGGAAAAAAAAAAGTTTTTAAGAGAGTTTTAGCATTTAAGAGCAGTAAGGATCTTTTTATATATGTGTGTAGAAGTAATTGCTAATCTAAACTGTGAATGATTGGCAGATGATGGAAAAGAAACAGTGTTCTTAAGTTTAAATAGCATCAATTTCTCACTGCAGCGCATAAGGAGGACCACAACCAAAGTAATATGACATAAGTTTTTTTTTTTCCTATTTTTATTAAGTCCATGCCTGGGCTGTAACTCTTCACCACTGACAGCAGCACAGAATGTGCTACCTGTTTAAATTTCTTGTCATGGCATGGATGAGCAAGGAACAAGGAGAGTGCTGATGGCTCTAACCTCAAGTAGAGCAGAATGTAGAATAGGGTACTAGAGATTTGATCTATAGTCTCATTTCTAGATGAGAAGAAAAGAAACAACATGTCATAGATAATATGACATAAAATGTAAGTTAAATATATTTTTTAAAGTACTTAAATAGCTACTCCCTGTACTTGAAATTATTTGTTCTATATGAAGGCCATTTGGAAACACTGGGCAAATGCAAAGCTTGTGACAGGATACCAAGGAGAAAAGTAATCTCTAATAATAATTTAGAATCCTAAAAGTCATCTGAAAAATCTTTCCTGTACATACTGCTAACTGTGACTACAGCCCTATTTTTTTTTCCTTTCTGGAGCTTTCAGCACCTTTTATATCTTCAACTGAGTACCTAAGATATGAACAACCACAGGACTTGGATCTTGGGGGCGGAGAGTGCAGTAGTGAGGATCACCTCTCATTGACAGCATCACTATTAGTTAACAACACTGTAATTCTTGTTATATGGAAATAGGTATGAGCAGCATTTTTTGGATTTGAATGTTTTCAAGTCTTCTGTGTGTGTGCTCTCTGCTTTGGTCTCTTCAGAGTTATTTCTGGTTTTCTTCCAGGACAGAACTTTTTAGGAGTTTGCTGTCTGTGGGGTATGTGTTTGGGGTTTTTTGGTGTTTTTTCTTTGGTTGGTTGATTGCTTTTGTTTTTGTGGTTTCATTTGTTTATTTGTTTTTAAATTCCTGACTTCTGCCTCAAGATTCCTTTTTGTTTTTTTAATAATAAGAGTTATTCCCTAATAGACAGCTCTGTTAGGGATAAGTCTGTAGTTGGTGAGCACAAAGTGTGTGCTACTGGACTTTTGGTTAGCATCATTAATGTTACAGCTAAAATATTTTGTTCCTGACGCTTATGGGCTGTCTGGAAGTGGCTTCACAGTGCTGTTAGTTTTCTGAAGTGTTCATTTTGTTAGTATTCTGTAGTTACCTCACCTTAGTGTTCCAGTGAAGCAGCAGGACAAGGCAAATTGAGAATAGTAGTGTAACAGCTCTGTTTTCAGGGCTCAGATACTATACAGTGGTGAGTACTATACACTCATACAGACTGGCGTGGAAGAACACTTTTAATTCCCTCAGGAAGCAGAAGTCACTGTGTAGTCATCTGGCAAACTGCTCGAGTTCAGATGACGAGGCTGTTGGTTAATAAATCACCAACACCCCACCAAGGGACCATGAGGTTGGGGAAGAAAGTGCAGTGGAGGTGAGTCACAAGGGCCCCACCAGCAAACATTTCTTAGGTGGAAAGAATGTATGTGGTGGTGAATCACCAACTCCACCAAAAGTCTGTGTGTGCCTGTCCTGATGTTTGTGGGATGGTGAGTACTGGTAATGAAAACCTCAGTAAGTACAAACCAACACCTCTGTAGAACACACTGTAAGGTTCTGGGCCAGTATTTTAAACCTGAATTTGTTCTGTCTAACTACAAGAAAATGTACTTTCAAAAGACTCAGTTTTTTGCTCTTTTGTTCTTAAGAATTTTTTTTTTTGAGGTGTCATTTTTATCTGCCCAGGTTCTTGCCTGTATTTTTGGTGTCTAAGGTGCTGTGGTTGATTTAGTGGCATTTTGAAGAGGGGAAGATAAAAACCTTCAAGTTCTATGTCTTATCTCTTCATTCAGTGGAGTAAATCAAAAATGTTACCTGATTTTTTGCTCCATGAAATTTTAGCCTAAGATTGACAAAAACATTATACATGTGGTGATAAATATAAAGGCTGATATAATTCTCACATTAGTCTGTATCAAAGTAAGAGACTTGGTGCCAGAATTTCCTAAGTAACGTTAGGATTGACCAGATAACTGGGTGCCTCCAACTTCCTCATTTTTCCTCTGTGCTTCGTAGGGCACCTGTTCCTTCTACAATATTCCTGCTTCTCTCACCTGTCCCATTCAGTGGCCATATTCTAGTCCTAATAAGGTGTGATCCATAAGAGGACTGCTTTGTCTCAGCAATCTTTCTTCATGGTGGTTTCCAAATTTTTAATTTGCAAACATATTGGACTTTTGAGTGGCAATGTTGATGCTTGTTTCAGTTTCCAAGAGGATTTCCTATAGTTAAATGGGGTGCTAATGGAAGTTAGGTAAAACAAACTAGGATATACCTTATGGTAAGGTACAAGGTCTTGGGTATGTGAAACATTAAACATTGTGTATTAATTATTGTTAAAATTGAATAGACCTTATTAAATGAAATTATTACGTGATTAGAAATTACTAGCAAAGTGCAATCTAGACAGCATTTGTCTTGGAGACAATGCTTGGAGAGTCCTGGAGCGTTTGTATGAGGAGAAAGTGGAATTGCCCTGAAAATAAGGGATTTTTTTAACTAACTGAGCTTTTCCAGCAAGAAATGAATTCAAAGAACATGTTTATGTGTCTATATACTGTTTCTTAATGAAAAAGAAAACCCAAACAAAGATGAAAAGAGAAAAGGAACATCTGCAACCTGACCAGAATGAATCTTCTTTAAAGAGCAATGTGCTCATTAGGAAGGGTGTTTTTTTTTCTGATCTTGGGAATTGTTCTTAGAGTACAGCAGAGAATGCAAGGACTTGAGGAATATCCAGAAATTTGTGATGGAGGGATGATGAAGGCTTTGCAAAATACTTTCTAAGACCAGTGACTCTGGTAGGGAGGAGTCCTTGTTGTTATACAGAAGGGTTTCTGATAATCTTAGGGACACTGTAACGTGATGTTTGGGCTCTTAATGTCCCGCCTTGTTCCAGGGGGAGTTCAGAGTGATGACCTTTGGTCTTGAGCTGCTCAGTGGGGGCTGTCATGTATGCAGGCTGGGGAGCTGTGAGGATGCTCTCATGAAGCGTGCTGTGCTTTGGCCAGACATGTGACATATGTTCCAATCAATGTGAACTTAATATCTACATAACAGTACTGGTGACTCTCCTGTATGTGTGCAATGTGCCAGGAATGGCTTGGCATCACTTGGATGGAAACCTCTTTCATCTTGAGAGTCACCTGTTTCAGAGGCAGCTGGGGAGTGATTCCAGCTCTCTGAGCACCGGTGAGCTTGTGTAAGCTGATTCCTGTGTGAAGCACTCAGCCAGTAGTACAGAGCTCCTGGCTTGTCTCATGTCTGGCAAGTGGGTTACACTTTCGAACAAGTGGAACTGCTCTCCCTGTCTCAGCAACTGTGGCAAAATGAGGATATTGGAGAGGAGCAGAATTCCTTTACTCTGCTCTTCCTTAAAGTGGTGCTGCAAGTGCAGAACTTTTGTTTCAGTTGCTCTTAATATTTGAGTAGTGACCTTTNCTTGCTTAAAATGTCTGCTGCCTTTTTGAATGACTGTGTAATAGATCTCCAGATTTATATATCAGAAGAAAATTATTTATTTTCTTTAAATGGAAAGAAAAAAACCCAGGTGTATGTGAGA